>CM036760.1:56830967-57173477 GCA_020796225.1 Arion vulgaris
TGTGGCTTTATTTTTTTATTTGCCTATAATTCAGGTGTAGTCATGGCACCTAATATGGCACCTCAGACTAATTTTTGCATGAAGCCTTGTTTTCCCTCATTACCAGTGTCCCTCGCCATTCAGACAAGTCCTACTCCGACTTTACTTGTGATTCCCTAAAAGATCAGGATATCCAGTAGTCCAACCGCATATCATATACGCAATGAGAATATTTGGCCAAAGCTGGGCTCGAACCTTAGAATCTCCACTGCATGTAATCACGGGTGTAGCATGTTATCAACTTCTTTTCTGCGATCACTCTTATGGCATGAAAGGTAGGTTTGCCAACATAATACACAAAAATGTGATAGATATTGAAACAAGTTGTAATAACCAAACAATTTAAAGAATGGTATAGAATAAGGAGTTTTAAGAACTCCAGGGAAGCATCGTAGCTAATGAATGTGATCAATAAATAGACAGTGAACAAGTGTTGGGGACTTCTGGAAGAAACTAATTATCAAACACAAACCTTTATTACATACTGCACTCATTGCCTAGCCCTACAGACAAGTGTTTTTAAGAACAAAACCAGCTAGCTCTCCAAAAAAACACTTGTCTGTAGGGCTAGGCAATGGGTGTTGTAATAAATAACGGGATTGTGGTTTGAATCCTGTGTTTGGTAATTTTTTTTTCTCCAGAACCCATAATACTTTTTCACCGTTTATTTATTGAATTTAAGGAATAGTAACATTCTCAACCTGGATTTACCAAAATATGTGTACATTTTTACCAAAATTATGTAGAGGTAGAGATATCAAAAATAATGAAAAACAAAACGAAAGATAATATATATATAAGAAGCTCATGGGGAACACCAAACAGTGAAGAAAAATGTGAATCATATGCTGATCCATCAGCACTGCACCTTGCCACAAGAATGATTTAGTGATTGCCATCAGCTACTTGAGGTGTGGACCAGAATTTGATTCAGACTGTTCAGTTTGGTTGTGTTTACCCAGAACTACTTGTACCAGTCTAGCATGTTTCTTTAGCTACTCATTACATGACTGTCCTAAAGAGGGTTCTAATATAAAACATATAATAATAAAAAGTGAAACAATATAAAGAAGCCTATCCTCAGTCTAGATGCATTCTTCTGTGATCAGTTTCCTATGCACGGAGGTCTACTAAAAGGCGAGATGAGTTTCTCCATGAATCCAACTGTCACGTCAGCAAGAAGTCCTTGTGGATGCCCCACAATTTCTCCTTCAAATTAACTCCTTGTAGAACAAACGTCACACTACAAGGCGTATCCTTAAAAACAAATGGCTTTTGTCCTGGTCCACCAAGAGTTAAGTCTCATAGGACATGTTTGAGACCTTGGGTCACTGAAGAGGAGGTACTACAGCAACTGTATGCAAGTCAGGCGGCTCATTTGGTATATAAATTAGTTTAAGCAACTTACACTTTGTGAATGAAGAAGGGCTTGTAATGTATAGTATCCAGTGTTGAACATAAGATATGGTTCCACTATACCATATCTTCTTACACAATGCATGGTCAAGTCATGAGTTTCTTGACAATATTGAGAAGGTACTTTGTTGTTCCATTCTCTTTACTTCACTATATAAAAATATACTTTTGTATAGTTTAATCCAGTTAGCATGTCGCTAATGGCTATTCTGGACAGAGGATTTCATGCTACTTTGCCTAGTCACAGTCACATTGTGTAAAGCTTGCAGAGGATTTCAGGCTGCTTTCCCTGGTCGCAGCCACATAATGTATAGCTTGCATTTTTGTTATACATCCATAGAAAGGAATAAAACCCACACCGTACAAAGGTTTGAATTTCGTCATATCAGAGACCAGTGACATAGTACTTGAACATACAGACTAGAACTAAATGGGTAATCAGCAGTCCTGCCTCAAGAAATTATATTGTTTTTATATGCTGGATCGCCAGTGTATTGTCGGGGCCCTCAAGGGGAGCAAAGAATAGCAACACTGTGACCCACAAGACATGTTGTAAGAAGCGACCGAGGTAGGGTCTAGGGAAGCTACTATAGTAAATAAAAAGCATCACAGAAATCTGATGTGCTGGCCCACTTGTAGGCACATAAAGGACACAACCACTATTTGGCTTGGATCATATACACGTCACAAGAGTGGTTAACAAGTGGTTGATATGGAGAGTCCGAAAAGAAGATATGATGAATATTCAGGGGTGTATGGAAATGAAAGGGCAGATTAATTAGCTGGAATGGCATCCATTGCAAGTGAGAAACTTATGGACAGAACAGACATCATAACTGTCCTCTATTCCACATATGTGGACTCAGAATCCAAGACATTTAACAGCCTGACTGAAATGGCGGTTAAGTGCTGACAAGCACACTGGTGCTGTCTACAGGGTATAGAGAGAACAAATATTCACCAACACCATGTGTACAGTAAACGTGGGAACATTAAGATGGCTGTTGCATTGGAGGACTTAGTACTGTTGGATTTGTTCAATGTGTGAAGACAATTAGGACTTCTAATCTGAAGATACTGCCTTCAATCTAAAATATACATTTCCTACCTCTCTAACATATATATATGTTCAGTAAATTATATGAAAACAATACTAACCCCCAGTCCACAACATGTGATTCATAATCCCAATAGTCCCTGGGTTTATGTGTGTTGATGTCAGCATAGACACGTGCCCTGCTTGGTAGGGGCATCTTGCTGCTAAGGTATACTCTCGGGACACACTTGCCCCTTCCTGTGTTAAAACTTTCTTCTCAAATGTGCAGAGGCTAAAACGTCGAAAAATATCAATGCCTGGCCTTGCTTCAAAACTAAAAGAAAGAGATATGCAGATACTACATTTACCTTGCAACAGAAATGATGTTATATTATTATAAGTCACAGACCAATCACAATAGCAAAAGTGAGAAGTGAATGATAAAAATACAATCAATCAGATCAAATTAGAAAATCAGAAGTGTTTAATCAATTAATCTGCTCGTGTTAACTGTGTTGAATATTTTCTTCATCACGCCTTATCGCTCTCATGGCACGGAAAAAAAATGCCCACTCAATTTGATCGTGCTTTTACTACGATGTTGGAAGCTTCATGGGCAGTTTGGTTTTATTTTGTCTCTATAACATCACCCGTGTGGTACCGGGCCCATAGGGAAGCAAAGAATAGTACCACTGCAACCTACAATGCTTGTTGTAAGAGGCGACTGATGTAGGCCCTACTGATGCTACCTTAGTAAATAAAAAGCAGCGCAGAAATTAGATGTGCTGGCCTACTTGTAGGCGCATAATTGGCACAACGTACAATCGCTTTTAGGCTCAGATCACATACAAATCATACAGAGTGGTTGACAAGTGGAGGGCGTTTGTAGAAGAATAAATCCCAAATAACCTGTTAAAATACAGGATACAGTATTTCCAACAAAAATAATGCTATATGGCTGTGAAGTTTTTGAGAGTGAACAGTTTTAGAACATCAGTATTTGGGCATGAGGCGTCAAGTTCCGTTTGTTAGCTCCTCCTCCTTTTTTGCGTTCATTCTTTACAACCAATTTTAATTACTCCTTGTGATATGTTTGATCTTTGCCAAGAACATGTATAGGTTGCACATTGGTTTGGTAGGCCCCTAAACGCATAGACTTCTACACGTTTAGACATTGATCGATTTCAGCCAAACCTCCTTACTCGCCTCTTACGACATGTGTGGCAGGTAACAGTGGTTCTATTCTTTACACCCCAAATTTGGACCCAGTAACCACTCGGGCGAACCGTTTGTTAGCAACTTTACCCTTCTCAAACTCAGGCACCAAAGGGGGTCTCTGTAGCTAAGCGATTATGTTTAGGCACCAATTTTTCATCATGGTCAAATGGGTGAGCTCAAATGTGCCTGAACTAGAAAGCAAACTCCCATGCCTACTGCAAAGCATGAGTTTTAACCACTTGACTACAACATAACACAGTATAATGTAAATTTTATGTTTAATTAACCACGCCCACTAATGCCAAATTATGGCCACTATCTGCTTAAACTGATCATTTCTAGCATACTTTTTGCTACTTGAGTGCATAGACTGTTTCACTGAAAATTTTTGATTTACCAACCAAACACACATTGCAGTCCAGAGCAGCTATCAGCTGTGCATATAGACTGGCTTTTCAATGGAACATATAAGTTACTACATTTGCAAACTTCATTAAAGTGCTTTTAGAATGTTGAAAACACACTACTACATTCCATGTGCTAAGTGTCAGGCATGTGCTAAGTGTCAGGCATGTGCTATACTGCTGTTCCAAATGTTGACAAAGTTCCAGAAATAAAAGATTTGTGATTATTTAATTTTAATTAATGTGCAATTAAGTTGTATTTCACTCTTTCTTTCTAAGGCATATGTGTGTTCCCAGACTTTCAGTGCTTCTGATCATTTATTTAAAAAGCAGAGAAATTACATATAAAAGAAAAACACTGTATATGATATGGTCAAAAATATGAAGTAATAAAGGCACAGGAAAATGGAGAGAAAGCTGCTGACGTTAGTGAGAAACTATGAATTAATCCAGATTCCTAGCTTAAAAAGATCACAGAAATATTCATTTTTGAATAGTGTCCAAGTCTTCTTCATTGTTCATTCTCATACTCCCGCTGGTTATAGCAAGATGAAGTCTGGAAAACGCAATGCGTTGTTGCAGTTTTCAGTGTGAGTTGTGGTATCCACATCTTTTGGTCCAACACATTCGCTTTCAGCAGTCTTTTTTGAGTACATGGTTAGCTTCTCTCTCTTTGATCACAAACTGAGCCCGACTTCTTGGTAGTCGTCTGTTTACAGGACTGTCACATGGAGGCAGAGTGGAGGCTTGGTCATGTATGAGTCACTGACTGCTACAACCCCATGCAGCTTGTGTATAGTCCCTCAAAGAATAAACATGTGGCCCCAAATAGCATTGATTTAATTATTATTGTTTTACATTTTAGTGACAAATAGCCATTAACTATCAAACAGGTATGTTTCTTTTAATCCTAATTTCTGTTACGCTGGTCTTTTTTAAGACTGGTCAGAAGTTATTCAACTTAAGTGGGCTCGGCTTTAATTGAACTTCAGTTTGAATAAGATAAAACTGGCAGCTTTACACAATAAACTTTTGAATTTGTTCTTGGTCCAAGTCAAATCCAAATCAACTAGCTATACTATTTAATAGAACGCTTAAAACTAAGTCAACATCACCCATCAAGTGAAATTACAGGTCTAACACCACATTCCCAAATACACTACATGGTACAAAAACAGGGTTTATTTACTTTACTAGATCAAGGTTAAATTCCTGATTAATGAAAAACTTGTAAGACAGTTCTAATTCACAAAAAGGTGACGCTGAAAGACTAGAAAATTATAGTCCAATATGTTTATTACCATCAATATCTATAAATAACATGAACAGACTTGAGAAACAAATCAACCAAAAGACCTCAAAAAAGGGTTTCTTTTCTTAACCACAGACTACCTACATATCATCAACCAGATGATGGAGACAGTAATTCCACCTGCTCTTCAGACTAATGTATGTCGAATACAACAAGGCCTTTAATAGTATTGAAATAAATGCAGTAAAAATGCCTTAAAAATCACTTGACGAATAATATGCTCAGCTATCCGAGAACATAAATAGTAAACGTCAAATTTAAATTACACAAAACATCTTATCAAAACTCTTCACATCAACTCTCAAAGATGTTTTCAAGAATATGAACTGGGAAAAAACGTACAAATTACACAAGACATCAAAACTCTTCACATCAACTCTCAGAGAGGTATTCAAGAATATGAACTGAGAAAAACATACAAATATAGAGGATGAAATACTACATCATTAGAATTTCAGATGACATTGTACTCAGCAATATTGTCCCTAAAAAGAACACTACCTGAACACTCTATGAAGCCAGCAAAATCAAAAGTCTCAGAAATTCTGTTCATACTAGAAAACAATAATCAAATGAAGTGATATAAGATGTAATACCTATAAATATAATAATATATATCTGGAACAAGTAATCAACAATAATCTGAACACTATCAGAGAAATCTCAAGAAAAAGAACATCAACCACAACAGATGAAGAATACCTAAATAAGAGCAGACATCTTCAACTTCATGGTCAATAAAGTCGGAACATATGGAACCTGTGCAAGAAGAGGTGAAGAAGCTTCACATAATTTAAAGAGCAATCAAGACATGTATTCAAGAAATCATGATTAGTGACAAAATCCAAAATGACTAGTATCAGGCACAAAACTATGTTCACGGATAAGTCTGATTAATACACAAATACTGATGGACTGGTCATATGAAACGTCATAATAAATGAACAAGTAGAATTATATCTTGAGGACCATATGCTGCCAACCTCCTATGAGATGGCATAATGTAAAAGATAAACTACTGATGGTGTGTACAAATATAGACATCACCAAACGCAAGTTCGACAGCAAGCCTTCAATGCCTGAGTGAAAAACGTTCATAGACATGATGAGGAAATACTTGTTATGCCTTCCTCTCATTTGACAGTACCTCCAAGGGTAGGTGGAAGGACAACCTCTTAGTTGCAGGTACTTTCGGTGATTATTTTCTCAGTAACTTGTCTATTGTATTCTACATAGTGATTTCACAATATCACTGAATTTGTGTGTGGTCTTTGTCAGAGGCTCCAGGTAGCTAGCTAGCTATGCAACCATTCTTCCTTGATTATTCAACCTCAAAGCTTTGTGAAATGTCTTCTTCCAACTGATGTTGTTGTACTTAGCATTTCCTTCTGTCTGATATAATCACGTTGCATGATGTATCCTACTTATACCTTTTTTCTGTGCAGTTGTACTGAAAGAATGCATTTTTACCTGTACTTTCAAATCATTTGTTAACCTATATTCTGCAGGAATGGTAGATCACGCCACTGGTGCTCCAAGCATTCCCATCTGCTTAAACAGTTAGTGGAGGGATAATCTTGCCAAATCAATGACACTGTCCTTATCTCCTGGTCGACCATCATGACATTTCTAGTGATATTGCCGCTATTGATGGTACATATTTCCATGGTTTCATCGATGTCCGAGCTTTTTCACCCTGTGTCATTAATGTTTCACCATGATCTGCTTTTTGTGTTGAAATCACCACAGAAAATGACATTGCTCTATGATTTATAATTTCACTCAAAAACTGCCATTTCTGGGTGTCTACTAATGGCAAGCATAACCAGTTGACAACATGAGCATTTCCAGAATGAACTTTAATGGCCTGAGTTGAAACTTCATTATCCCATTGAGCATGTTCTACTTCCAATAATACAATCAGTATTAGGTGATTAAGAAGATTGCTCTGTGTAAATATGCTGTTGTAGAAACATTTAGAAGCTCAGTAGCTTAGAAACCATAGCGTTTTCAAAGAGCTGTGATATCTGCTCTAAAGATGGAAGGTTTTTCTGAGAATAATCACGTTGATTAACACTCTGGCAATTCCTGTACCAAATCTACTATTATTTAAGCCAAAGCTGGAATATTTAAGATGTGTCTAGATTGCGCGTTGCTCACCTTTGACTTCGCCTCTCTTTGTTAATTTTTCTTAGGATTGCGCGATGCTTTTTATTTACTAGGGTAGCTTCCCTAGGTCCTAGATCAGGTTGCTCTTACGAAATGTCTTGTAGGTCCCATCAGTACTATTCTTTGCTTCCCTTATCAGCCCCGGCACCACATGGGCGGTTATCTGTTATATGACAATCATCATAGCACTGCGGACATGTCCATAGGCGCTCCGATCTCCGCCTAACAAATGCTTCAGGGTCCAGCAACCCAACAAGCCAGTCCGATGTTGATTAATCAACCTTTTTGCATATTTGGTATGTTGTTCTTTTCTGGTTGTACCAAAATGGATCCCCATCTCTATCACTGTGAGATATCTCTCGCGATCATCCTTAGACTGATGTACCACATTTTCCCATAAATCTCATTCATGTGGAAATCTGATTCATGCAACCATAGCATGGGTGGGCTTCGTCACATCTTCAGCACCATTTGGAGCTCTGGTGCTTATCCTACGGTGATGTGTCTGGTTGCAGCCAGCATTTACTGGGTTTGCTCTCCGTCAGCCTTTGGCTGTCCCTAGCCAACCCGCAAAGCAGAAGGTAATCTGATGGACATCTTATTCTTTTGGCATAACTCTTTACATAAGAGGGATGAAATTAACCATCCCCCTTACATGAAATATTGTATGGCTTTTTTGGTCTTTGCAGACAGTCAATTGGCAAATGTTTTACTGTGACAACCTCTGGGCCTTGCAGACATCTTTATTTGTTAGCAGTAGTCTGCCCTGGTGCCTCTTCCCTTCCTAAAGTTCACAGGACAACATTTATTTTGGTATGTGACAAGTTTCCATTCTTCTCACATGCCCCAACCATCTTAGTCGTCTACTGCTTAGCTTGCCCATGATGGAAGGCAGGTTTGCATGCTGCAGTACTTCAGAGTTGGTTATCTTCTCACACCACCTAGTGTTCACAATCTTGCGGCAACATCAAAGGTGAAAGATGTTAAGTCTCATCTCGTACATTGAGTAGACTGTCCATATATTAGTGTCGTGCAAAACTATACATTTTATTGACATTCACCATCGTGAATCATTAAAATTTGTTAGTAACTATTGACAGTTATTGATTGTAACAAATAGTAAATAAGGATATGAATAGTCTTGTGAAAATGGGGAAAACAGGCCAGTAAGCAAAGTGGGGGGAAAGAGTGAAAATATCTTGAAATAATCATGGTAAAAAGACGGATAGCATAGTTAGAACTCGACCAATCAAATTTTAGTAGTTCTGGAGATAAATCTGCTACGGCTAATGCAAGGTTAGACATTAATAACGATTCACTATCCAATACATTTATTGACTACAGCTGCTTGGGATACATTAATCATAATGAATAAGTTGTCCTTTCATCTGATTAGAATTAGGGATCATTTATTTAATAACATAAACCCGCAAGCACATGTGTCAGTAATCCTGTATATTACCTCAAAATACAATTTACTTTTGTTAATTATAATACATTGCACAATAAAATCATATTTTTACATCTTGTCATGTAGTTTTAAATAAATGATTTGTCACGTCAATGACCACTGCAAAATGTCACATGGAATTTTCATTCTGGACAATCAACTAATCAAGAGCACTATCACTAACAATGCTATGAGATATCTTTTCTTGGTCGATGTAAGGCGTGAATATATTATTCCGTATTTAGAACAAAACAATTGAACAAAATCGATTAGGATAATGATGTGGTAGGCTAGTCTACAATAAATAATGTCAAATCAAATTCTTACTAAACAAAGAAATGAGTTGGACTTAGCACACAGTTCGTTCAGTGACACACCACTGACAAAGGACCCATGCGCGTGCTTAAATTTCAATTACGCAGATCTCGAATGACTTAACCAGTTTTTTGCTCGGCAATGTCAAACATTACTGAAACCTTAAACTTTTTTTTAAAGATTGATGTTTCGCTAGCAGTGATGGCATTATCATCAGATGCCGGCACGTGACCAGATGATATAGACAACTCATATATAATATATATATTAAATATATTTCTTATGACGGACTGGCTTGACCGATTACACACCTGGTTCTTATGTCACAGAAACTGCGGCACACAACACAAATTATTAATTGCGAATTCACATGTCAGCCTTGCTCTTACCACAACCATGGTACACAAGCTATGAGAACAAAATTGTAGTTTGCTTTCGTCGGTTTAATACTACATTTTAGTACATTTTTGTACAAAATGGCGACCGTCGCAGTTCTCAGACAAAACGAGGCTGGGTAACCTCGCGCTTCCGGTAAATGGATTCATCATCAGCATTATCAAGTTCCATGCCACCTTGCAAAAAATGTTCCGTTTCCCTAAGCTCTTCATTTGATCTAAATTTATTCCCTTTGCTCTTCATTTTGATTTAAATTTATTTCATGTGATGTCTTGACTATCCTTGTTCTCTCTGTACAATGTTAATTCTTGACTTTTTTTTAATGCTAGTCCACAAACTGATCAAAACAAAACTTGTTCTTAAGTTTAAAAGGCAGTCTCGGCTTAAAGATGCTTAAAGACAGCTCTCAGATGGACAGCGGATGGGAAGAGAAGGCCTGGATGTCAAAAGGATTCTTGGGGAAGAACGGTGAAGAGAGTGCAAGAATCATCGCATTGACGACGCCCGTGGACATTCTCTACAGCAGCGTTCAGAAGTGCCCCCATGAGGACATTCACCTTGTAGTGGGGGAAGACTTATGACCTCAATGATCCAGAAAGCTATGCCGCAGGAACGTTCTGTTCCTGGAAGGGTTACCCATGCCGGACAGGTCCAAGGTGAGAGGTCAGACTAAATGTGGCCTCCTGGTCCTCCAGGTTGGGGGTTGGGCGCAGTGCTAACAACTCTGCCCCATGAAAAATAAAAATGTTACAGAAACTTGAAAGGAAAAATGCTCTCGATGTCCAGCGGTCTTGAGACAGAGTACCACTGTCAGCATGAACAGCATGGGTGAAAGCCCAAGGAAGCCACGCTGGGAATTCAAGTCTGCTGGATGTCAAATCTAAATTAAGAATAGGATTCTGGAACGTCAGAACAATGTTCGAGACCACAAAGACAGCACATGTGGTAAAAAGAGATGCAACATATAAATTACACTTTCTAGGGTAAAGGAAAGTAGAAGGACAGGTTTTGGACAGACGACAACTAGAACAGGGGAAACCATCTTGTACTCAGGAAGGACGACGGAATCATTCAGCAGGAGTTGAACCAATAATAAGGAAAGGATTGAATAAATATCTCTTAGAGTAACCCGATTAATGAAAGATTGTTGAAAGCCGATTTAATGGGAAACAAGGAAAGCTAACTATCATTCAATGCTATGCACCCACTAACGAAGCCGAAGAAGAGGACAAAAACACATTTTATAGAAGGTTACAGGAAATAATGGACAAGGTTCCAGCTCATGACGTTTTGTGCATAATGGGAGACCTAAACGCAAAGTTGGCAAAATAACAGACACAGAGAAGCAATAATGGGGAAAGAGGGATGTGGCAATGCAAATGAAAACGGAGAAATGTTGAGCAATTTGTGTCTAGAAAACAGACTGATCATAGGAGGCACATTGTTTCCACACATGACCATCATACACAAGTACACATGGATATCCCCAAATGGAAGAGATGAAAACCAGATAGACCACTTTATGATCAACAGTAAATGGCGAAGACATTACTTGATGTAAAGGTGAAAAGAGGAGCTGACGTGGGCAGCGACCACCTGTTGTTGCCATGATCAGGCTCAAACTCAAGAAAACATATATCCAAGACAAGAACAGAATACTTTAATGTTAACCTATTAAAGATAGAGATTGCTACAAAATATATAGTGGAACTAAAGAACAGATTTCAAATCCTGTCAGAGCAGTCAGACACAACACCAACTGAAAGTATCCAAGAAAAATGGAATGCGATCAAGGCACATATAAAATAGTTAGCAGTAGTGTACTGGGAACCAGTAAAGGACAACATAAAGAGTGGATAAGTGGTCAGACCTTAGAATACATCCAAAAGCGAAAGGAAAAAAAAAAATCTCATCAATAGCATTAGATCAGAACGTCAAAAGATAAGGCAAGAAAAGAATATACAGAACTAAACAAAATGGTAAAAAGAGTGCTAGAACAGACAAGAGAAAATTTATGGAAAAGACAGCAGAAATAGCAGAAAAAGCTGCTAAAGTACATGATCTGCACACACTGTACAAGATTACCAAACAATTATGGGGAGGTAAAAGACACAACCATAACATGCCAGTCAGAAACAGTCTAGGACAACTGTTGACACCAGAGCAGGAGCAGGATATGAGATGGTCATCCCAATTTGAAGATGTGATAAACAGACCTGATCCTGAACATCCACCAGATATTCCACCGGTCGCACAGGATATTGATATCAACCTCAAAGTGCCAGAAAAGCAAGAAATAGTAAAAGCTATTGGATCCCTGAGAAACAACAAAGCACCAGGAAATGATGAAATGACAGCAGAGCTTTTCAAGATCGATCCCATCTTAGCTGCAAACATATTAGAGCCACTGTTTGCAGATATCTGGGAGAAAGAAGAATTGCTTAAGGATTGGACTAGGGGTACTGTAGTGAAAATCCCCAAGAAAGGAGATCTAACAGATTGCAATAACTGGAGAGGAATCACTTTGCTTTCAATCCCAAGTAAGATATTCTGCAAAATTATCATAATGCAAATACAAGAAGCAATAGATAAGTCTCTAAGAATGGAGCAAGTAGGATTTAGGAAAGGAAGAGGAACAAATGAACATATATTTACCCTCCGTAACATTTTAGAACAATGAGGAGTGGCAAAGGACTATATACATCTTCATAGATTTTGAAAAGGCATTCGACAGCGTCCACAGAGACAGCCTATGGAAGATACTAAGACAATACGGCGTACTGCAGAAGCTTGTCAACATCATAGCCCTCTTCTATAAAGATTTCTCCTGCAACCTAAGAATTCCAACAAAACATTCCCAGTAAAATCTGGTGTAAGACAGGGATGCGTAATGTCCTCTCTTTTTTTTAGTATTACAATTGACTGGGTGCTAAAAATGCCATAAAACAACAAGCACCAAGAGGAATAAGATGGACCCTTTCGATATGCTTGAGGATCTGGACTTTGCAGATGATATAGCCCTGGTGTCACACAAACATGAACATATACAAGATAAAAGTACAATACTTCACAGCACGGCAAAGACAGTAGGCCTCAAAACAAACACAGGAAAAACAAAAATTATGACAAACAGTGAAATCCAACAACCAGTAATGTTAGAAAATGAAACACTGGAAAAGGTTGAGCAGTTTACATATCTTGTGGTACTGACACTAAATGGTGGCACAGAGGAAGATATAAAATCACGTCTAAGTAAGGCCAGAACCGCTTTTGCCAGAATGAAACCAGTATGGAAGTCCAAAATCTACATAGGACCACAAAGCTTAAACTCTATAAAAGCATTGTTTGCCAGTTTTGCTCTACGGATCGGGTGTTGGAGGATGACCAAAGGAGATACTAGCAGGCTGTCAGTTTTCCACCACTCTTGTCTTCGCAGGATCTTGGGAATCTTTTGGCCAGTAAAAATATCCAATAACCAACTACTCAAGACACAAGACAAGAGGCAATGAATGACATACTCAAAAGAGAAGATGGAAATGGCTCGGACATGTTATGAGAATGAGACAGAAATGCCTGCAAGGATAGCCCTCACTTGGACACCAGAAGGAAAAGAAAGGCAGACCACGGACAACATGGAGGCGCATGATGGAAGAGGAACTGGACACCCATCTCTGACGTTGGGCTCTGCTGAAGGTTGCACGGGAGAGCATGGAAAGTCCTTTCTGAAGCCCCATGTGTCACTAGGCATGACGGGATTAAGTAAGTAAGTAAGCGTTCAAGTGTATGGCAACCCTGGTGTAAGCAGTCATATCCTCTGATATATAAATCCATTCTTCCCCATGCCTCTCTCTCTCTCTCTCTTATATATATATATATATATATATATATATATATATATATCAGTACGACTCATCATTAAGGACCATTGGGGCCCCACCAAAAATAAATTGCAAAGTGTACTTATTACGTTATAAATTAAAATATAACCTAACCCAAAACCATGATTTTGTTCGAAAATTTGTGTCTGGCCCCACCAACAGAAATGAGCACGAGCCGCCACTGATATATATATATCCTCTCTCTTTAGCCTGTTACGCCCTTTGCGTTTAGGGCAGCAACAAACGCACACTATTCTTCCCTGTTCATGGCCTTCCTCTGTATTGTGTTCCAGCTATGATTCATTTCTTTCAGTTCTTGCTCTATCGTTCTCCTCCAGGTCGTCTTGGATCTTCCACGCTTTCGCCTACCCTCTGGAGTCCATCTCAGTGCAGTTTTCGTGTCGGAGCCAATATATATATATTATGCAGCTTATTTCTGTATACATTTTAAGATCAACTCGATGCATTTTCAACTCTTTACTTGCTTTCTTTTTGAGTTATGAGCGAATTAAGTTAAACAAATACATTTTATTGTTTAAGAGCCTGTGTTCGTTTATCCCTTGGCAACGTATGGTTGGGAGACATGGAACATTGACAAAGCGGCAGAGATCATTAATGCCTTTGAGTGCAAATGCTACAGAAGAGTACTTAGAATATCATGGACAGAGAAAAGAACAAACGCTTCTGTTCTGCGACAGCTTGATATTAAAGATAGTTGGCTATTACAAACATAAAAACAAGGAAAAATAAATATTTCGGACATATCAAACGACATGAGTGCCTATCGAAATTTATTTTGGAAGGAATGGTGCATGGAAGAAGAACGAGAGGAAGACCTAGAAGACGATGCGTGCAGGATGTCATTGACGATCTGAGAATGACTGCTGCTGACGCCGGCCAACTTGCACAGAACAGAGAGTTTTGGCCTGCTGTCATGGGAACCAAGTTCCGGAAGGAACAAGATACTTGATCTCCTTCTTTGCGTTCGTTCTTTACGACCAATTTTAATCCCTCCTTGTGATATGTTTGATCTTTGCCAAGAACGTGTATACGTTGCACATTTGTTTGGTAGGCCCTAAACGCATAGACTTCTCACGTTTAGGACACGTGCATCCGATTTCAGCCAAACCTCCTTAGTCGACTCTTACAACATGCGTGGCAGGTAACAGTGATTCTATTATGTACACCCCTAAATTTGTGGTCACCACTAGCGTAACCACTTCGAGCGAACTTCGCGAACTTCCACATCAATATGCTCTTCAACAATGCGTCATGTTTTTTAACACGACAACAATATTGTTTTGTTTTAACACTTATTAAGCTACTTCTAATTTCTGCTTAACTTCTTTTATTCACTTTAACTTCCTAACATGGTCATTAACAATCGAGATGAAAAGGCAGTAAGAAAACATTTAAAAGAAGAACAAACATAGCCTTATAAAAACTTATATAACGAAAACAGTACGAAATGGAACTGATATGAAAACATAGGTTCAAAACACTATAGCATACATATTCTCAGATGTAACGTATGGGGGTGAAACATGGACATTTAAGAAGACTCCACATACTATAGACACAGAACTAAAGCATATAGATCTATACCATAAGTTTCCAAGGTGGGCGGACCCAGTGAGGACTGAGGCATTCGGGGTGGGGGGGCGATAGTGGATTCAGAAGCATTTAGGGCGCTCAGGCAATTAGTGGTCGGTGGCTCCTTAAAGAAGAAATTAATTATATATATTTTTAAATAAATAATTTTGTGATTTTGCAATTGAATAATCATTTAAAATTTAAATTTTGCATTTTAATTCATCTTATGCCCGTCTTACAAGATCCATTTTTTCATCAATATTCTATTTCATGTAAATTATTTGAACATTGACATGTGTGACAGAAATATATATATATATATATATATATATATATATATATAATTATTCGACTCAAAGAAAATAAGAAAACATGTATATGGGAGGGGGTTGGCAAACGGTTATAATGAAAGGGGAGGGCGTTCAAAGTTTCTGTCGTGCAAAGTTGGTGGTGGGCCGAAATAGTTTGGGAACCTATGGTCTATACAGAAGAACTCATAAATCAAAGAAACTGAGCTGATGTTACAAATAATAATGAGAAAACTGAATTATTTTGGACATATAAAACAGACACAAAGGGTTGGAGAAGACCATTACAGAAAGAGGTATCCCGTCAAAGACTAGAAGAGGAAGACTACGGAGAAGTTTATTTCAGTATCTGACTGATGATATGAGCATGACGGCTGTAGAAACGGAACATCTGGCCTATGAGAGAGAGAGAGAGAGAGAGAGATCCTAAGGATTGTTATGGTGACAAAGTTCTGCCCAGGACAAGCTATTAGGTGATATAATTACACAGTACTCTCTAAACTCTTATGTAAATACTTGTTCCTATAGGCTCTATTACATTTGCCACTTGCTTGTTCATTGTACATATTTTCGTCTCATTACAACTTCTTCTTCTTCTAACGCTCCATATCGACAACTTGTTAACTACTCTTTGTGATTTGTATGTGATCTGATCCTAAGAGCGATTGTACGTTGTGACAGTTATGCGCCTACAAGTAGACCAGCATAGTCTATTTCTGCGACGCTTTTTTATTTACTATGGTTTTCCCTAGGCCCTACCCAGAGCCAACTATAAACTACTAGTGCTAGAGCCTGGCTGTGCCCTACCTCAGTTGCCGTTTACGACATGCCTTGTAGGTCACAGTGTGACTATTCTTTACTCCCCTTGCGAGCCCCGGCAACACGCGGGCATCTCATTACAACAATGCTGAGTATATATATTTTTTTTTTCCAATCCAGAAGCACTTGAGCTTTTCAACTCTTCGGCTCGGTGCCATGGACATCGTAACCTTCGGTTCGGTGTCACGAACACCGTAAATCTGGGAAATCTGGCTTTTTCTGCCATCCCGTGGAATTGAACCCACACACACAGAGGGATAGTCACCCGTAGCCCAACGCGCTACGAACACGCTGGGCAGACGGGCGTGCTGAGTATATGTAACACTTGAAGATTCTCGGTATCTGAGTGCATGTTATTTGATGTGGTGTTAATATCTTTTTCTTGTTTAATTCTCCCCCGTCTGTTGCCGGAGTCCACGAGGGAAGAAAATAATAGTAACACTGCAAGCTACAGGACATGTTGTAAGAGACGACTAAGGTAGGTTCGGCTTAGGCTGGCTACGCAATCCGGTAAAATTCATTTGTTAGAAAATCCAACCAACAATGAACATGCCAAATAAAAGGAAAATATTAACTGTAGCTGCAAGAAATCGCTAAAGATAGAAAAACATGTCTTAAGTTGATTGATGGCACATGTCCCTCGTGGGCCTATGGTTAAAAGGGCACCTGTGTGTGTGTGTGTGTGAGAGAGAGAGAGAGAAAGTGGGAGGTAGAGGAGAGAGGGGGTGTACTGTTCTAATATTTTCTTCCACATGCTTGCTCATGCTTTGTCCATGGTTCAGGTCAAAACAAACAATTTTGTATTCAGGGTAGATTCTACATCCATATCCAGACGGGAGGAACTAACAAACTAGCTAACAGACTGACTAACTAACTATAACATCAACGTTAAGTATACATAAAACTCTGTATTTCTCTGTATTGACCCACTCTGTTGATCATTGATCACTCTGCATTGATCACTCTGCATTGATCACTCTGCATTGATCACTCTGCATTGATCACTCTGCATTGATCACTCTGCATTGATCACTCTGCATTGATCACTCTGCATTGATCACTCTGCATTGATCACTCTGCATTGATCACTCTGCATTGATCACTCTGCATTGATCACTCTGCATTGATCACTCTGTATTGATCACTCTGCATTGATCACTCTGCATTGATCACTCTGCATTGATCACTCTGCATTGATCACTCTGCATTGATCACTCTGCATTGATCACTCTGCATTGATCACTCTGTATTGATCACTCTGCATTGATCACTCTGTATTGATCACTCTGATTGATCTATACTGTATGATCACTCTGCATTGATCACTCTGCATTGATCACTCTGTATTGATCACTCTGCATTGATCACTCTGCATTGATCACTCTGTATTGATCACTCTGCATTGATCACTCTGCATTGATCACTCTGTATTGATCACTCTGCATTGATCACTCTGCATTGATCACTCTGTATTGATCACTCTGCATTGATCACTCTGCATTGATCCCTCTGCATTGATCACTCTGCATTGATCACTCTGCATTGATCACTCTGCATTGATCACTCTGTATTGATCACTCTGTATTAATCACTCTGTATTTGTTATAATGTTTTATTTTGTTTTTGTTCATCCGCTATGAATTCATATCTGACATATTTATGCAAGAAGACTTGCTTTCCTGATCATCAGTGTCCCTCGCCATTCAGACAAGTCTTACTCCGATGAACCTGCAATTTAGATTACCAAGTAAAAATCGCTAATTGGCTCAGATCACATAAAATCACAAAGAGTGGTTAATAAGTGGTCTTCTTCTTCGAACAGTCTATATAGACCACTTGTTAACCACTCTGCGTGATTTTATGTGATCTGAGCCTAAGAGCGATTGTACGCTGTGCCAGTTGTGCGCATACAAGTAGGCCAGCACATCCTTCTTCTTCTTCGAACGCTCCATATCGACCACCTGTCAACCACTATGTGTGATTTCTATGTGATCTGAGCCTAAGAACAATTGTACGCTGTGCCAGTTATGCGCATACAAGTAGGCTAGCACATTCGATTTTTGTGCTGCTTTTTAGTTACTAGAGTAGCATCCGTAGGGCCTAAATCAGTCGCCTCTTACCACATGCTTTGTAAGTCACAGTGGTACTATTCTTTGCTTCCCTTGCGGGCTCCTGCACCACACGGGCGGTTAATTATGCATAACACGCGACCACTCTTACGCCGAGTTTAGCCGGCCCCACGGGGAGGGGGCAAAGAATAGCAACACTACGACATACAAGGCATGTTGTAAAGGCGAGTGCGGTAAGGGGACATAGGAAAGCTACCCTAGTAAATTAAATATATCGCAGAAAGCTGATGTGCTGGTCTACTTGTAGGCGCATAACTGGCACAAGGTACAATCGCTCTTAATTTGACCACATACACATCACAAAGAGTGGTTAACAAGTGGTCAATAAGGACATTCGAATAAAGTGACCACTCTGTATTTGTCACAATATTTGTTATTTGTTTGGAGACTGGGAATGTTGCGTATTAATCTTTTGTTTATCTATTTAATTTACTTCATATTTACCCTCATTTGGTATCACATGTATAATTTAATAAGATAAGCATCTACATATGGGTAGATAACATTTCAGAGTCACTGCGAAAGCATGGACTGACAACGTCAAGCGCAACACACAACAACCTGATCCACCATTGTTTCATATAGTCTGTTTGTTTGTGGAACTATAGATATCAAATTTAACGAGAACTTTTCGAGAAAACACACAGTGCTATAATAGATAGTATGTATGTTCATAGGTGTATGCACGTCAAGGCAAGGAAGGGCACGTGTCCCTCCCAATGTAAATTGATTTTTAAATAAAATATTGTCCTCTTCCGCCCGTTAATCAGTCATCTATGTATCTGTCCTCTTCTGTGCGTTTATAGACGATCATAGAATGCATCTGTCCTCTTCCGTCCGTCTATCACAGATACATCGATGACTGTATTGGCATTACTAATATGCCTGAAGTTGATTTGTCACGCTTCATTATCTTATCTTATCTTATTTTAACCACATTTGCGGTGAAGCGTCGTGGGAAGAGTTAGTTTACTATCTTGTGCCAGGTGTGTTGCGCTTGACGTTGTCAGTCCATGCTTTCGCAGTGACTGAGATGTTATCTACCCATCATGTTCTTGGCCTGCCTCGTGTTCTGCGCCCTGAGTGTCGATTATTGTAGGCACGCGACGGTAGTAAATGTGGTTCCATTATCATTAGATGGCCGAACCACTTGATTCTTTGCTTCTCGATGTACTGTATGCATGGTATAGTACCAACGATGCTTCTGATATTCTCGTTTCTCACTCTATCTCGCCTTGTAACGTTGACAGCTTTTCGTAGACATCTCATTTCACATGTTGTAATCTTTCTTTCTTGTGTCTTAGTCAGGGCCATGTTTGGCACTGATAGCAGAGAGTAGGAATAAATATGCAGTTTATCAGTTGTCGTTTGACTGCCACGTTAGTGCTTGGATGTTTTAATAGTGGTGACAGTTGGTATGTCACTGTATTTGCCTTCTGGCATCTAGTCTCGATTTGTCTGTCCATCTTTCCTTCTACTGTGAATATACTCCCGAGATATTTGAATTCTGGAGTCTGTTGTATTTTTACATTATTCACTTGTATTATTCATAGTTGACATGTTGACCTACTTATTGTCATGACTTCTGTATTGGAGGTGTTAATTTTCATGTCATATTTTTCGCATGTCGCTTGCAGTGCATTTATGTGTTGTTGAAGTTTGTGTTCGTTGTTGTAAATTATACTCTGATCACGTTTCATTAATTTCATTAATGTTTTCAACCCTGCTATTCGATTTACCTCTCACATCTCCACTTCTTGTGTCCACTTTCTTGACGTCACTATCACCACAAACCTATCCACTATCCACTAACCACAACATCCAGTGCCGGATTAGGCTAGCGCGGGGCCCGTAGCAAATTTTAGCGCGGGCCCTAGGTTTTGTATGAAAATAAAATAAGACACAACTTTTACAAACAAACTTGTCTCGATTTAATGTGAGCAAATTTAGAGATAATACTAGACAAATCAATTTCTCTAAGTAAATTACATTCAATGTTCATTAAGATGAGGTTACTTAGACGATCTAGTCCCATCATGTTCCTGAACTCACTTTTTATACGCTTTAATGTTGAAAAAGAACGTTCTCCGCTGCAGTTAGTAATCATTAAAAACAAGTAAATTCGTAAGACTATTTCTACATTTGGGAAACACGACTCTAATGAATTTTCCATTATAAGTTTATAAAATTGCAGTTCAAGAGCCTCATGTTTTTCGTTGCTAATAGCAGCAGCTACATTAGTTTTAAGAGTTCAGTGAACTGCATAAGTTCGTCGCCTAGGCTTTCTTCCAAATCCTCTTGGTAAGAGCTGACAATATTTGGAGTTCTTTTCAAGATCTCTTCTGCTGTAATAGATTTTAACTGCCGGAGTATTCCAAATACACTAGTCACTCTATGGTACAGCCTAAATCAATAACTTTGCAAACAAAACAGAACAGTTGTCCTTTAGTTTCTGTATAACACAACCAATCTCTCGCGTGAGTTTTGTTTGTTGGTGTATGTGTGTATGTGAAAAACGACCTTCGACAAAATCATGGATTGTTTACTTTATGTTTTGTTTTTTAAGATATGAAATCACTGTTCATATGTTGCACTTCGCTATTTTCTTTCACAATCCAATAATCTCGATTGAAGTTGTTTGGCCATTCACCAATATCTTTGGAGTACATTTTACTTTCGTTGTGTTTTGGCTTGTAGAAGATGTTGCTACATTGGAAGCATGTGCTGTGCTTTCTGACTCTCTTTGGCTTGAAGATGATATGGCTAAATTGGAAGGACTTTCTGTACATTCGATTTCAGTTTGTCTTGTGAAAAATGTGGCTAAATCGTGAAGAGTTGCTGATCTTAATGGTAATATTGGTAAAGATGATTCTTCTATAGCACTGCTTTCATCTACTACACAGTGGGACACGTCTTCTGTATTTTCTGCTTCGATTTCGTTGGATTCGGCACCATCACATACAACATTAAAAATTCAGACAGCGTGCGTGTTTTTGATATAACATCTGGTTATTTTTCCATTTTCATCTCTGTCACATAGGCGCGGGGCCCCCTAAAAGCGCGGGGCCCGTAGCATTTGCTACTTCTGCTACTAGGCTAATCCGGCTCTGACAACATCGGTATATTATAAGCCTGCTAATGTACTAGCTTTCTCCTTTATACCTCTTCCCATCCCCAGGCTTGTCGTGATTCTTCTCCATTCTTCCAACTCTTGCGTCTTCGTCGCCTTTGTAGCGACAACGATGATTTTGTTGATAGAACTTGCGAGATGAATGATTTCTTCCGCAAGTGCCTATACCCGGAGAAGGTGCTTGTATCTGCTATGCTTCGAGTTCAGAAAATTACTCGCCAGGAGGCTCTTACCAACCAGCATAGGACTTCCAGCTCTGATAGGGTGAAACTTATTTTAACTTTCCATCCTCATAGTTCACTGGTGAACTATCCTTAAGTCCGATCCTGCGACACATTCAGTCTTCCCAAACTATCCTTTGGTGGTTTACAGATGGACACCATAAGTCTTAAGGATGTGTTGGTACACAGTCGCCATAAATCCAATGTCCAGAGTCATTTTGGCATCGTCCGGTGTGGCCATCGGCGTTGCAATACGTGTGCTTATGTGATACAGATGCCCGAGTGGTTACCGGGGCCCAAATTTGGGATGTAAAGAATAGAACCACTGTTACCTGCCATGCATGTCGTAAGAGGCGACTAAGGAGTTTTGGCTGAAATCGGATGCATGTGTCCTAAGCGTTTAGAAGTCTATGCGTTTAGGGGCCTACCAAACCAATGTGCAACGTATACACGTTCTTGGCAAAGATCAAACATATCAGAAAGAGTGATTAAAATTGATCGTAAAGAACGAACGCAAAGAAGAAGAAGAAGATGTGATACAGACCCGCGCTGTATCTTTTCCTAAAGCCACGTTTGTTATTGAAGATGGTTTCACATGCGAGTCCCGCAAAATAATCTGCCATACTTGCAAGCGGTGTGACAAGACATATATCGGCGAAACAGATACAATGCTTAGTGACCGTTTCGGCTAACAATTGTTAGATATACACCAATGCTCTGTGAGTCCTGTAGCCACTCATTTCAATGGAACTGACCATTTTTGGAGTTCGCGACGTCCAGGTCACGACCATCCGATCATGTTCCTCTGATGATCGTAGTCGATTTGCTATGGAGAATCGTTTTATTTCGTTATATGGTACCTTGCCACCTTATGGACTCAATGCTCTACATTCCTATGCTTCTTAGTACTTTCTCTTCTTCTGCTCCATATTCTATATGTTATAAAAATATTGATGTTAAATGCATATAAGTTATATATTTACTTGATTTTTAATTGTTTCTCTTCTTTTCCACTTCTAGTTTTTCTGCATTTATTTCGTTATTCATTTTTAGTCACCTATTGTCATTTTATGACCGTTGGAATATCTCTGTCGTAGTCTATATGTACTGTGCTATGAAATTCGTCACTACTTTGTATCGTTTGCTTGATAAAGGCCTTTTGGTAGAAACGTTGCTTTGTATTGTCATTGTTTTTGTATTTTGTAAAACTACAGTACTTTGTTATTACGTGTTTCGCCATTTTACATAGTTTTACTGCAGTCTCCCCTATATCGATATTTACAATTGTAAGTAGTTAATCATTTAATTGAGGGTTTCTGTGACGTAGAGGTTATGTGCTCGTCTCTCATACAAAAGATACCAGGTTCGCTTCTTTGAGGAGTCATCTGGATATTTTCCCAGATGACTCCTCAAAGGAGCGAACCTGTATCTTGGTATCCTGATCTCAGTGTAGGTGAGATCGAGTTCATAGTCCTATCGGAGACGGAAGATAAAACTTAGGTCCCGTGTTCAATTTGAGCACGTAAGAGAACCATTGGCAGTTCAACATCGAGAAGAGCAGGCTGGAAATCCGCTGCCCGAACAAAATTCACTAGAAAAGATTACAAATAAAATTCCTACAGGAATATCTCCACCATCTTCAAAATTACATTGGGGACCCTCGCCGATGCTAAGGAGTTTGTGCACTGCAGCTTAATCCTGCGTAAGAAAGGGATTGGAGCACACGAAGCTACTCACCGAAGTGCAGTGATGATGGTCCTATCAATCAATCAATTTCTAGGACCACGAATACAGGGATATGAGGGAAAATGTCTTTCCTTGCGTGTGTAACGTCGAGTATGGGATTGAAGCAAAACCCTTTTCTGTTCATAGTTCATAGTTCATAAGTACGGTTCCAACTTCACTGCAACGGGTCACCCCATAATTGCTCCGCTCCTGTGCCAATGAAAATCACACGAAATGCTAACAACTGAAATGTTTCCCGTGTGAACTAATTCCAGAATGAAACAGCTGCGTGCCGCCACAAAAGAAACCAACCGGCACCGCATAAAATGCATATGGCCGTCGCTAATGTAGCAACACAAAACTGTTCATCACTTGAATTGCAATTCTTGTCGAAGGGAACATCAATCATGACAAAATCCAGCTTTCTGTACTCGCAATATAACTGCATACGGCAGATTGAGCTTGTTTGTTATAACCGCTTTCTGAATACACACAACAAACGCACGGTTGACACAGCAAAAGCATTCCATGTAACAGTCATAGCTCACAGCGTTGCTCAAGCACTAACTCAGTAGCTCGGCAAACGAAACCGAAAAATACCCGACCAAACATGGCGAAAATGCGCTAGCAAAGTCGTGTTCAGAATCAAACAGTTCTGACTCTGAATGGCCCTCCCGCATTCCGCCATTTCTGACCAGATTTGTCCCCTTTTCTGTACGACTCGACAAGCCAACGCTCTATGCAGTACGCTAATCCCTATCACTATGGTTTCTAACTTTTCCATATTCTACGACGTCTAGTTACATTCTTAAAGTTGACGACCCTGTGACGAGCTTATATAATACGTTGTAATAGGATGTGGGCCAGGGCAGATAGTTGATAAAACTGAGACCTTGACCAAGATATGTGCTGTTCTTAAATCGTGAAGAGTTTTGAGAATACTGTAGTGGAGGGGTGGAGTTGTGTTCTGCGTCAGGAGTCTAGTATAATCTAGATTAATATTAAGTTTCGTTAAATAAAAACAATATATATATATAAACACACACACATATGACTAAAGATGTCTCTTCATTTTCTTCAAACACTCCATTCACCCGAGCGGTTACAGGGGCCCAAATTTGGGGTGTAAAGAATAGAACCACTGTTTCCTGCCACGCATGTCGTAAGAGGCGGCTAAGGAGGTTTGGCTGAAATCGGATGCAAGTGTCCTAAACGTGTAGAAGTCTATGCGTTTAGGGCCTACCAAACCAATGTGCAACGTATACACGTTCTTGGCAAAGATCAAACATATCACAAAGACTGATTAAAATTGGTCGTAAAGAATGAACGCAAAGAAGAAGAAGAAGAGTAGCATTAGCCATGAGACCCGTACATTTCTCAGGCTCTTGTCCCCCCCTGCCATACACCGGCCTAAAAAACGATAACACATACAGAAAAGACAGTAAAGACTATAACATCGAGGCGGGAAACCTCTTATATACTAGGAACCGGACCTGAAGCATTTGAGGACGCAGAGAGCCGGATATTAGAAACCTATAAATTATTTCATTTGTATGCGCAAGATAATATAAAATGACATGAGTAATCCTAACGGCTCTCTATGACCACTCAGATCTGATACCAGGCTACAGGATAACTCTAGATGTGGTACGTCGAAGAAGGTTTTTTTATATTTGTAAATCTTACAGTTACCAATCCGTGCAAACTTGTGTTCTTGTTATGTTATGTTATGCGATCGACGTCACGGCACATTGGGCAGTCCCATGCATGCTCTGTCCTCCGCTGCAGCAGCCATCTTAAAGTCCATTTGCTCACCGTACCATGAGAAGTTGATTACTATATCTTCTCTCTCTACCACGAAGACGACACTGTCTGGCATGTCCACACTTAACGCCTAATTCTCGAACTCGTTCCAGTGTCTGAGACGTGCCCATGTCACATAATTGAGAGCGTACCGCATTGATGATATCGGCTCTGTCCATACTTTTGCCCGTTTGAGTCGGGGCATTGTTTGCAAGAAAGTCTGCACGCTCGTTACCCTGCACTCCAGCATGTCCAGGTGTGTACAGCCAAGTCATTTTCTTGAGATGTGATCTCCGAATGCTGTCCACCCATTCCACACGCATACTTCCAGATTCAATCAGTTGAAGCATATTCATCGAGTCTGAACTTGTGTTCTGTTAACTAAAATACATGCACTTTGGCCGAAATTTGGATATGTCTGTCCTGTAGGGGCTTAATATGTATGCAACGCACTCATGTTCTCGACGCAAACCACACAGATTACAAAAATGGATTAATTTGGTAGATAGTAACGAGTGTCAACAACAACAACATGCGTCAATTTGAATATGTTCAAAGAAAATAGCGGTCCACCTCACATGGTAGTGATTTCTAACGAGCTTGTCCTGCAATGGTACTAGTGACTGATATATTAGTTTTATATGCTCCGCATACGTCTAGGATGAAGAATGTTTAGTAATAGTATCAATGCCCGACTGGCTAAAGAGGAAGCAGGAGTGCCCCAAGATAACAACCTGGTCAGCTATGAAGAAGCAAAACCATCGTCAGAGGGCACTACAAAACAAAATGGGATAAAGAACACCCAAAACACATAAAGGACGATGGAGATTACCAACTGTCCAGAAGGGGCCAGACTGTCATACTTCGCCTCCGGACGTGTCACAACAGAATGACACCACCTGTACACTAGAATCAAGATAGTCACCAACGATCTGTGTCCCTGTGACTTGGCGAGTATGACAACAGAGCCAGTCCTGTAGAACTGTCCCAAGAATGCAGACCTGAGAAGAAAGTGGTAGCCACTTACAGGTAAACACGTAAAAACAAAGTACTACAGTTTTACAAAATACATAAACAGTGACGATAAACAGCAACGTTTCGACCAAAAGGCCTTTATCAAGCAAACAATACAACAAGAATGACGAATTTCGAGGAACACTACAAATGGACGATTACATGTGGAAACATAAACCTATCTGATGAAAATCTGGGAATAAAAACGAACAACGAAATGAGTGCAACACAAAACCGAAAGTGGAAAAGGAGAGGAACAATAAACAATATAGTGGATAAATGACACATATATGGAGCAAACACACATATAGATAACAAGGCACGAGATAAGACAGTACTAAGAAGCATAGGAATGTAATGCGTTGAGTCCAAGAGGTCGCAAAGTGCCATAGAATGAAATAAAACGGTTCTCCAGGGCGAATCGACTGCGATCATCGGAGGAACATGATCGGATGGCTGTGACCTGGACATCGTCAACTCCTGAATGGCCAGTATCATTGAAATGAGTGGCCACAGGAGTCACAGAGCATTGGCGAATATCGCGTAAGTGTTGTGCGAATCGGTCACTGAGCCTCTTACCGGTTTCACCAATATAGGCCTTATGGCATCGTTTGCAGGTGATAGCATAGATGATATTGCGGGACTCACACGTGAAACTGTCTTGAATGGTATAGGTAGCTTTTGGAAAAGAGACAGTACGGTTCTGTATTACATATGCACATGTATTACAGCGCCGACGGCCACATTGGATGGTGCCAAAGTGACTGGATGTTAGGCTTGAGGCGACTGTGTACCAACAGATCCTTGAGGCTTCTGTCCCGTCTGTACGCCACCAAAGGATAGTGTTGGAAGACTGAACGTGTCTCAGGATCAGACTGAAGAATAGGAGATGATGGAATAAGACCTTTTCACCAGGGAACTATGAGGGTGGAAAGTTAAGATAAGTTTAACCCTGTCAGACTTGGGGTTTCTAAGTATGTGAGAGAGGGCCTACTGGCGAGCAATTAGCTGAGCCCGATGCATGGCAGATGTAAGCACATTCTCCGGGTATAGGCGCTGGCGGAAGAAATCAAGCATCTCATGAGCTCTATCAAGAAAATCGTCGTCCTCGCTGCAGAGGCGACGAAGGCGTAAGAGTTGAGAGAAAGGTAAAGAGTCACGACAAGCCTGGGGATGGGAAGAGGTATACAGAAGAAAGCTATGTGTATCAGTAGGCTTGTAGTATACTGATGTAGTGATAGTGGATAGGCTGATGGTGATAGTGATGTCAAGAAAATTGACACAGGAGGTAGAGATGTGAGAGGTGAACCGAATAGCAGGATTGAAGGCATTGATGAAGGTAATGAAGCGTGACAAATCGGCTTCAGACATATCGGTACTTACACCAGCGTCCCTTACACCAGCCACTTACACCAGCGTCCAAGACAAACTGTATAACGTGGTTGACAATCTTTGGCAGACAGCAGACTTAATTAGAGAATTCGAAATCCCAATCTAGTTGTCTTCTTCTTCTTCTTCGAACACTCCGTATCGATCACTTGTTAACCACTCTGGGTGATTTGTATGCGATCTGAGCCTAAGAGCGATTCTACGTTGTGTCAGTTATGCGCCTACAAGTATGCCAGCACATCCGATTTATGCGACGCTTTTTATTTACTAGGTAGCTTCCTAGGTCCTACATCAGTCGCCTCTAACAACAAGCCGTGTAGGTCGCAGTGTTACTATTATTTGCTTCCCTTGTAGGCCCTGGCACCACACGGGCGCCCAATCTAGAGAGAAATGAAAATCGTGGCATATCCCTAAAGGACGTCAAGCCATCAACCTACAGTAAACAAGTCGATTGATTTTCTAGGCACCACTTATACGTTCAGTGTTTGCAATTGCTTTCGAATCTAGAGAGAACGCAGAAGGAAAAAGAGAAGAGGTATCTGTGTCTTGTGAGTAATATGAAGACTAGTTCTTTACTATTGAACCTATAAAATTCATCATTATTATTTGAATTTCGGATGTGCTGGCATATTTGTAGACGCATAACTGGCACAACGTACAATGATCTTAGGCTCAGATCACATACAAATCACACAGAGTGGCTAACAATTGGTCGATATGGAGCGTTCGAAGAAGCTGAAGGAGATCGGGATTATGATGTAGTCAGTAGTCTGATGTTGAAGATATGCTGATATAGTGTGATGCTGACTAAAAGATATAGCAGTGAGATAACAAGATCATGAAATAGTGTAATATCGATTGGTCTTCTTTCTTTCTTTTGTCCTTCTCTGCTTTTTTGCCGCTAGGCGTAGCAGGTTTAACTGATGATCGGTCTCCGAGATAATGCACGCTCGGTCGCTTGATATGGTGTGGTATTGTGGAGTTTTAAGATGTCTGTAACTCCATCAACCCATCTTTGTCTTGGTATGCCCTTTCCTCTTGATGATTCCATTTTCAGGTTGTACGCTCTTGCAACTGGTGTATTCGGGTTCATTCTGACCAAGTGGCCAAACCATTTGAGTCTCTGTTTTTCAATAAATCTAATAGCAGGTGTTGTTCCGACTGTTCTTCTAATTTCCTCATTTCTTATATGGTCTCTTCTTGTTTTATTTACTGCTTTCCTCAGGCATCTCATTTCGCATGTGGTAATTTTCCTTTCTTGTTCTTTTGTCAGTGCCCATGTTTGGCTCTGGTAGCACAGTGTTGGTATAAAAATGAATATATAAAGATTGAAGATATCAATATCGATTGGTAATACATAAAAATTGGTGATAATTGTAATATCTATTGGTAAAATTTACTGATGCTACAAACAAGAAAGATGAAATTGAGATATTTTGGACATATAAAAAGACACGAAGGGCTGGAGAAGACCATCATGGAAGGTGGCATACCGTCAAAGAGAAGAAGAGGACCACCACGGAGAAGATGGATCGGGATGTAACATGGTTTGAACATGACGGCTACAGAGGCAGGACATCTGTCCTATGAGAGAGAGAAATTCCAGAGGACTGTTAGGGTGGCAAAGTTCTGCTCAGGCCAAGCTATTTAATGATAATGATGAATACTTGACTTCGTTATCAGACACGTACGTTATTAAAAAATAAGATGAATTAAGTGGTGGTAAAATAAGAAACGGTTCAATGTTTTGGTTACTGCGATATAACAAAAATCATACTCCATGGTCGGAAAATCCAGGAGAAACCTCATCGCCACACAGGGTGTATCCCTTGTGCAACCGAGGATGATGCGCATAGCTTCGTTCTGTATTCTCTCAAGTCTTTCAATTTGCGTTTTGCTGACAGTGAGGATGGCCATTGCATATTCAATGGTGGAGAGGATCAATGTCTGATACAGAATGACAAGCAGTCGTTGCTCGATGTTAACAGCCGCCACGACTCTCATTGCCGCCAAAATTTTGTGTGCCTTGACAATGACATACTCAACATGTTCCCGGAAACACAGACTGCGGTCAAATGTCACACCCAAAATTCATCGATTTATCTACGGGCAAAACACTACCGCGAAGTTTCACACTAGGCGTACATGCGTTAACAGTGTGATTATTGAGTGAGAACCATGTCACTGCTGCTTTGGTAGGGTTAACTAGTGCACCAGAGACATCACACCAGTCTGTGATGCGGTCGAGTTCCTCTGTATCTCACCGGCAATTGCATCCCTGTCTTTCCCTTGTCTATACACTAGGATGTCATCAGCAAATGACAGAGTTCTACCTCTGCCATCGAGTTGTTGTTCTGTGATTGACACCGTGTATATATTGAATAAGACAGGGAAAGAGGAGAGCCCTGTGGCAATCCGGAATGTACAGTCACCTGTTCAGAAAACCAACTACCACATCGCAGTACAACCTTCCTTTTAAATAGCGCATCAGCTATCCATCGGATGTAGAGAGGGTGCACCTGGAGTTTGATAAGCTGGTGCATAAGATAATCATAGGGCACTCTGTTGTATGCGTCTTCCAAGTCCACCATTACTGCACATGTTTCAATACCTGCATGGAAACCTTCGAAGACATCATAGGCGAAGACCGCAGCGTTGCACCATGTTTCTTTCCCAGATCTGTAACCTCCGAGAGTGGGTGGAGGATATGGCGATTTTCAAGGTCCCATGCCAGTCGACGTGCCACAATTTTCTCAAGAAGCTTGCCTGTCGTGTTTTGCAGTGCAATAATTCTGTAGCCGGCTATCTGAGAGTGATCTTTGTTGGGCTTCGGCAATTGTATTAGGTAGCTATGAAGCGACTCCTCCCTGACCTCACCGTCCTGGATGCTGACGTTGAATTCTTTTACCAATGCCTCCAATATACTGGAACACTTTTTCAACCATCATTAAATTTGACAAAAGTTGCAGAGAGGGAAATCCCGCGGCGTTGAATGCAGACGTCAAAGCCATCATCGATGAAAATTGCAATGCAGACGACGTTGTGATCTACACGGATGGATCGGTAGTTCGTCACGAAAAGTCTGCATGGGCCTTCTCTGCAAGCACATGTGGCAGAATGGTCAAGGAAGCCAGTGGTGCATTCAGTATGACAACAAGCAGCATGACAATGGAGGTACTGGCGGTGACCAATGCACTACTCTGGCTAGAGTCACAAAACTACACTCATGCGTGCATTTTGAGTGACTCATTGAGTATGATCCGAAAGGTGGAGGCCGGTTCGGTGCGCAGGCAATGGACTGAATCACTGCAGGCGTCAACAATTTGCAGAATTACACGTGTCTTTGTTCCGGGGCACGTGGGTGTCGTTGGCAATGAGAGAGCAGGCAGGCTGGCTGGCTCTGCTGCTATATCAGACGGCCAGCCAATGGACAGAGCTGACATCGTGAACGCCCTCATAGAGCGTGGCCGCAGAGAAGACCTTCATCTAAACCAATCCACGTCAACTACTAGATTGCGAGAACTGGTTTGAAGATTGGTGTGGCAAGAAAAGAACGGTACAACAGGTATACGAGTAGGCTCATCAATCAAAAGAGAACTGGTACGGTCAGTCGCTGGATGCTGATGGAGATATTGCGAAGGAGATCGGAGCACCTATGGACATGTCCGAAGTGCAATGAAGACATTCCAAACTGAAACTGAACTAAACAAAAATCATATATGGGACACCACTCTTACATGTTTCAAGGTATTTCCGCATTCACAGTAACGTCATAGTGGTATTGGGGTTTAGTCATTTGAAGTAAATATAGAAAAGGAATCTAATCGTTTGGAGACATATAATATTACTACATCAAAAGAATACAGAAGCTCAGCCATTTGGCATCCAACTCAGCAAAATTATATTAAGCATGGATGGTAGGTTATACATTTATCAGTGAAGTAAATACAATTTGTTTATACAGTCACATGTAATAATTTATTATTTATAAGATTACTTAATAATACTTATAAGATCACGAACGATTATGATAGCGGATAGCGGCCGTAAACATCTTCAAGTCAAGCTACCTTCCGTTTTTTAACTTGAACCGGTATATAAACTATGTTACGGCATTTACGACGACTAACAAAGACAGTGTGAGTGTCATTTAGACCAGTCTGACTAGTACCAAGACTGACCAAGGCAGGTATTGAATATAATTGAATATTATTATTATTATTAAGTCTCTCGACTTCTGGTTATTAATTTTAATAGACCTAGAATGATAAGAATGTTTTACACAATTTTAATTTACAATGACTAACAGTACACCCAATTCATACTATAACATATTCGTATTCAATATTCATGCTATTAGCTGATCATACATAAACATTTTTATGATTTTACAACAATCTGATATCCTGCGGTATTCTGCCATAGGTAAACACGTAAAAACAAAGTACTACAGTTTTACAAAATACATAAACAGTGACGATAAACAGCAACGTTTCGACCAAAAGGCCTTTATCAAGCAAACAATACAACAAGAATGACGAATTTGAGGAAGACTACAAATGACGATTACATGTGGAAACATAAACCTATCTGATGAAAATCTGGGAATAAAACGAACAACGAAATGAGTGCAACACAAAAACCGAAAGTGGAAAAGGGAGGAACAATAAACAATATAGTGGATAAATGACACATATATGGAGCAAACACACATATAGATAACAAGGCACGAGATAAGACAGTACTAAGAAGCATAGGAATGTAATGCGTTGAGTCCAAGAGGTCGCAAGTGCCATAGAATGAAATAAAACGGTTCTCCAGGGCGAATCGACTGCGATCATCGGAGGAACATGATCGGATAGCTGTGACCTGGACATCGCAAGCTCCTGAATGGCCAGTATCATTGAAATGAGTGACCACAGGAGTCACAGAGCATTGGCGAATATCGCGTAAGTGTTGGGCGAATCAGTCACTGAGCCTCTTACCGGTTTCACCAATATAGGCCTTATGGCATCGCTTTTCAGGTGATAGCATAGATGATATTGCGGGACTCACACGTGAAACTGTCTTGAATGGTATAGGTAGCTTTTGGAAAAGAGACAGTACGGGTCTGTATTACATATGCACATGTATTACAGCGCAGACGGCCACATTGGATGGTGCCAAAGTGACTCTGGATGTTAGGCTTGAGGCGACTGTGTACCAACAAATCTTTGAGGCTTCTGTCCCGTCTGTACGCCACCAAAGGATAGTGTTGGAAGACTGAACGTGTCTCAGGATCAGACTGAAGAATAGGAGATGATGGAATAAGACCTTTTCACCAGGAACTATGAGGGTGGAAAGTTAAGATAAGTTTAACCCTGTCAGACTTGGGGTTTCTAAGTATGTGAGAGAGGGCCTCCTGGCGAGCAATTAGCTGAACCCGATGCATGGCAGATGTAAGCACATTCTCCGGGTATAGGCGCTGCCGGAAGAAATCAAGCATCTCATGAGCTCTATCAAGAAAATCGTCGCCTCGCTGCAGAGGCGAAGGCGTAAGAGTTGAGAGAAAGGTAAAACGATTATCCTACTGTCCTACTATGCTGTCCTACTATCAAACTCTAGGTCTTACTAGACCATACTTTTTGTGTGATGTCAAATGAATAAGAAATAAGTTGTTCTTTTACATGAGAAGCTACATTATATCATTGTCCATCTATGATAGGGCTTGACATTCGATCTCACGCTGAGATCAAGGATACTGAAAAATAACCAGATCACACTAAGTGGTATTTTGTTTTCCATTTGCCTGCTACAAATTCAGGCTTAGTCATTGTGTCTTATATGGCCCCTATGACTGATTTTTGCATGAAAGCTTGCTGTCATCACCAACGCTCCTTGCTATTAAGGCATGCCTTGCTATGACTTCAGAGGTACTTGTAATTTAGACCCCTAAGTAAAGGATCATGATTTCCTTTATTCCAATTGTGTACCATAGACAGACTGACATTTTTTGACTCAAACCCTGGAATTTCAACGAATCTTGTTAATAGCGCTGCATGTTTTAAACTTTTCTATTGTCAGCCTTAATAAACTATATGCAAATGAAATACTTTTGGAATGTGAGACAAGCACCAGAGATCTGCAAAGGTTTTCCCAAGTGGGGAATCAAACTCTTGTCTTTGTGACGAGAGCGCAAAATCCTAACTACTGAAACACTTGAGTCAGTACGGTCTTCTTCTTCTTTGTCGTTCTTACTTGACCAATTTTAATCACACTTTGTGATATGTTTGATCTTTGCCAAGAACGTGTATACGTTGAACATTGGTTTTGTAGGCCCCTAAACGCATAGACTTCTACATGCTTAGGACACGTGCATCCGATTTCATCAAAACCTCCTTAGTCGCCTCTTACGACATGCGTGGCAGGTAACAGTGGTTCTATTCTTTACACCCCAAATTTGGGCCCTGTAACCACTGGCTGTACGGTCTTATCATGTCTAAGCTGTCTTCATCTAAAATCTAAAATATTTGATGAGATTGACTAATTACAAAATTCTTAACGACTTTTTTTTTCTTTCACCACAGATATGCTATTTCAACTTAGAGTAAGTAAACTATGTTACATCATTAATTCCTTATGTAGTGTAGTTATTTGTATGTGTACTTGTATTGTATGTTTAGAGAGAGTTATGTAATAACTGTTAACCTATCATAGAGCTGGTGCCATAGATGCACATTATCATTTTTTGTATGCGATCAATTTACTATGCTTATACAGCCATCATCCAAAAATTATGCTGGAGATAGATTGGATATGTGATACACATGGAAACAAATTCTGTTGCAAAAACTGCATCGTGATGGACACCAGAAGGTAAATGAAAATGTGGAAGATCCAAAATTACTCGGAGGAGAACAGTAGAACAGGAACTGAAAGAAAATAATCACAGCTGAAACACAATACAGAGGACGGCCAAGAACAGAGAAGAATGTCATTGCATTTTTTTCTAAGTGCCAAGGGCGTCACAGGCTATAGAGAGATATAAGCAGCAAGATGAATTGCCTCATTGAATCCTGTTGTCAGCAGGACATCCTTGCAGGTGACCTACAATATCTTCTTTAAATTAATCTCCCAATGGCCAGGTTTGAGACATCAAGCCCGTGTGGTGCCTGGGGGCCGCAAGGAAAGCAAAGAATAGTACCACTGCAATCTACAAGGCATGTTGTAAGAGGCGACTGATGTAGGATCTAGGAAAGCTACCCTAGTAAATGAAAAGCATCGCAGAAATTGGATGTGCTGGCCTACTTGTAGGCGCATAACTGGCACAACATACAATCGCTCTTAGGCTCAGATTACATAGAAACTACACAGGGTAGTTAACAAGTGGTTGATATGGAGTGCAAGAAGAAGAGGGGGCATGTTAGCAGAATTTATTCAGAAGTCTGGGAGTCATTTTGGCATATATTGTCATTCTGACTCAAGGTTTTTTCCAAGCTATCGTATTCTTCAAACAAGACAGACTCATCCTTGAAATAAAACTAAATATTGTGTTGTTATCCAAAAATGTTCCTGCAGTGGCTCCAATCTCTTTGCAATGTTTCTGGAAACTAGATAGCAGATATGGTCAGAAACTACAAGACACTGTTGATACATTGCAGTCAAGCATCACTTATACATCCTTGAGGAATTAAATATGACCATCCAACACCTCAGATGAAACCAAACTCTACGGCAGCTCTGTCCAATGCAGTGCCTGCTGGCACCATGATGCCGTGTGATACATTCCTGGCGCCCTATTTTATTTCTCTGGCTTTAAGTAACCAGAATTTCAAGGTTAAAAAATATGTTTCTAAATAACAGTATGATTCAGTTTTTCATTAGCACAATTTTTGTTTTTAAAAATCAACTTGTACTCAGATTAAGTTTTCATCTGTTATTATTTTTATTAATATTACTTTATTATTATTAGTATTATTGTCGCAATTGTCACATCGCACCCACACCTCCACAATCATGAGTCAGATGCATCCTAATATATAAAAATGGATAGCACTGCTTCACAGGATGGTAGAGGACATTTGCCACGCCTCAGTCTTTATAGAGGCCTCTGGTCTACTATTCTACTATCACTGGCAGGAAAAAATAAAGAAACATAAGTCAGTATATTAAAATTCTTAACTAGAGTATGCATGTTATGTGGCAAAATGAAATTCAATATTTGCCACCATATTAAAGTTATCATAAAAATAATTGTTTTAAAAAATCATTCACATAAAGTTATAATTTATTCAAATAAAAAGAATTAGAAAAATGCACTTGGTATGATGAGTATTCCTAGAATGCCACATTCTGAGAAATCCGTTTTAAAAGTCTATGTTTAATTTTAGTAACATTTCATATCATTATTTTCATAGACATTTTTAATATGTATTTTAAAATGTTTGTGGCTGATGTTATTTTATGTCACTTTTATCAGAGAATAACTATATTTGGAAAAAGGTTTAAATGAAGAAGAAATGTGTGTGTGGTGATCTGTAGATAGTCATAATCAAATAGCTTGAGCAGAACTTTGCCACCCAAACAATAATCCATAGATAGTCTAATTTAATGTTTTTTATTTGATGATCTTAAATTGAACCAAAGTAATCTTTTATTTAAGCTCGGGATATTCAGCTCAAATGTGAAATTTGTGTTGCTGTATGGCTCATAAACATGACGAGTCACCAAGTTAAATACAAATAAGATTCATAATTTTGTCAACGAATGTCTTCTGCATATTCTCAGACTGAGATGGTATGACAGAGTTGCAAACACAGACCTGTGGATAATAACAAGGCAGGAACCCATGATGACCCAGGTTAAGTTGAGAAAACAGCGATGGATTGACATACCCTTCGAAAGACACAGTCGAGTGTCACTAGACAAGCATTTGAGTGAAACCCACAAGGAAAATGGAAAAGGGGGCATCTTAATAGACCTGAAGATGGAGTTTTCTTGAAGAACTGAAGAGTTCTGGACTATCCTGGGAAGCCATAAAGAAAACAGCCAGGGACCAGGAATGATAGTCTCGGCTCTAAGTTCTACCGGGAGCAAGAAGGTAGAGAATGATAGTTGCAGCTCTGGGTTCTACTGGGAGCAAGAAGGTAGAGAATGATAGTTGCAGCTCTGGGTTCTACTGGGAACAAGAAGGTAGAGAATGATAGTTGCAGCTCTGGGTTCTACTGGGAACAAGAAGGTAGAGAATGATAGTTGCAGCTCTGGGTTCTACTGGGAACAAGAAGGTAGAGAATGATAGTTGCAGCTCTGGGTTCTACTGGGAACAAGAAGGTAGAGAATGATAGTTGCAGCTCTGGGTTCTACTGGGAACAAGAATGTAGAGAATGATAGTTGCAGCTCTGGGTTCTACTGGGAACAAGAAGGTAGAGAATGATAGTTGCAGCTCTGGGTTCTACTGGGAACAAGAAGGTAGAGAATGATAGTTGCAGCTCTGTGTTCTACTGGGAACAAGAAGGTAGAGAATGATAGTTGCAACTCTGGGTTCTACTGGGAACAAGAAGGTAGAGAATGATAGTTGCAGCTCTGGGTTCTACTGGGAACAAGAAGGTAGAGAATGATAGTCTCGGCTCTAAGTTCTACCAGGAGCAAGAAGGTAGAGAATGATAGTTGCAGCTCTGGGTTCTACTGGGAACAAGAAGGTAGAGAATGATAGTTGCAGCTCTGGGTTCTACTGGGAGCAAGAAGGTAGAGAATGATAGTTGCAGCTCTGGGTTTCGCTGGGCAAAAAGAAGGTAGAGAATGATAGTTACAGCTCTGGGTTCTACTGGGAACAAGAAGGTAGAGAATGATAGTTGCAGCTCTGGGTTCTACTGGGAACAAGAAGGTAGAGAATGATAGTTGCAGCTCTGGGTTTCGCTGGGCAAAAAGAAGGTAGAGAATGATAGTTGCAGCTCTGGGTTCTACTGGGAACAAGAAGGTAGAGAATGATAGTTGCAGCTCTGGGTTTCGCTGGGCAAAAAGAAGGTAGAGAATGATAATTGTGGTTATAGGTTCCACTGGGAACAAGAAGAATTAAGCTTAGTTAAAAGTTAATTGCATATCCTTTACAGGACTTTGCTAATCAACCCCAGCTTTTTAATGCTGTTTGTGATTTTTCTAGGAATTATTACGTTCAGTAGTTTGCCATTGCTTTCTTTTTTTTTTTTTTTTTTTTTCTTTCGTCCGCTTTCAACTCAGCGAGTTTCATCTCTGAAACTGATTTTTGCGTAAAATCTGTTTTTCCAATTTCTTACAATGGCAGCAGCATGCACATTGTAAATTACTTTACACTGGCAGCCGTGTGCTCAATGTACTCGTAATTAGTATTCCTCGCCATACAGGCAGATTTTCTCCGACTTCAGAGGTACTCACGTTATCGTCCTGAGTAAGACCAGGGACTCGAACAAATGCCGGATAGTGGGTTCGAACCCGAGCTATGAGGCGTCTCACAGCTAGCAGGCCGAGCTACTATCAACTACTCTAGGCAGTCCCCGCCATTGCTTTCTGAACGGTGGCGCCATCGTCCCTTTGTAAAAATCCACGCGAAATAAGCTTAGTTAGTTCTCATATATGTTTGTAGGTAGTAACTGAAAGATTCAGTTTATAATGTACTTCAGTTTACAGTTAAACAACTTGAAAGACTATCAAAGAAAGCAGAGAAAGAACAGAAAAGTCAACATCTCAAGGTTAAAAAGGTAAAATAACTCTTTAAAGATATGTTTTATACAGAACTTGTGTGTAATACTATGTATCACTAGTCATAAAAAATTGGAAGGGCAAATGTAAACTACGCAGGCTTTTCAACATCTGGAGATGCAGTTTTGTCTTTGTGAGCATGTTGACTTCTTGTTTAACTGTGATTTGTTTTGTTTGTGCAATCCTTCATTGATAAGTGCTCTGTTTCACCCTAGTGTTCTTCTTCTCTTACCTTGTGTGTTCAAACCAAACACATGTCTAGCTACACTATTTCCTGAAGGTGTGTCATATCCATTGACATTTTCTTTCTTTAACCTATCATTCTATCAAGTGCCATGCCTACAGGTGTAGGTAATCTTGTCTCTCCACAACTCTCGTCAACCTTTTGTTGAGCCATGATGTCAGACTATCCAACATCTTCACCCTCAGCTTTCCACAATCTTTTCTTCCCTGTATTTTACCTGTTTTCACCAAATGTTTTAAACCTCTTTGTATTATATGATCAAGAATTTTAAATATCTGATTCTTATTATTTTGATACTGTTTATTTGTGTGCAGGTCTCTTAAAACCTCATCATTTTTGTTTTGCTGTCCATGGAATTTTCAGCATTCTTCTTTATAAACCACATCTCTGGCCTTCAGTGATAATATTCATTGTATGTTCATTGTCTATGATTCTGCCCGTGTATTACCGGGGCTCACAAGGGGAGCAAAGAATAGTAACACTGCTCCTACAAGGCATGCTGAAGAGGCGACTGAGGTAGGAGCCAGGAAGCTACCCTAGTAAATAAAAAGCATTGCAGAAATTTGAAGCACTGGACCACTTGTAGGCGCATAACTGGCACAACGTACAATCACTCTTAGGCTTGGGTCACATACAAATCACAAAGAGTGGTTAACAAGTGCTCGATATGGAGCGTTCGAAGAAGAAGAAAAGTCTATGATTCACCGCTATACATAAATATTGATTCAATATAACATTGGAGCATTCTTTAACCTCTTGCTGCATTTATTTCAGGCACTGCAACAAAAAAATGTGGAAGGGGCTCAGATCTACGCAGAAAATGCCATTCGTAAAAAAAATGAGTCCCTCAACTATTTACGATTTGCAGCACGGGTTGATGCTGTATCAGCAAAGGTGCAGACGGGTTTAGCTATGAAAAATGTAAGTACTTGAGACATTAGTTCAGCCTACCCAAAACAATATTTTTAATTGATTCATTAAATTATTCACAATAAATAATAATTCCTCTTGCACCGTTATGCGCTACATAGGTCCTGCAAGCAATTTCTCCATACCATTCTCAATCAACTCGCTCAATCTCCTCCATGTAACTGAGACCGATATTTCTTGCATCTCTCAGAAAAGTTCATTTCAGGGTCTCCTTAGGTCTCCCAGGGTCTCTCTTTCTTGAACCCTTTGCATCCCACTAAAATGCTTGCTTTGATATTCTTTGATCATTTCAGGTGTGTCAAACATATCTCCATCTTCTCCTTCTTATAACAGTTGTTACTAGTGTTGCAACTAGACATTTCTCTGATTTCATCACTTCTGAATTCGTTCCATTTTATGTTCATTATTTTTCTGAGACATCTTTTGTAAAATGCATTCAACTTGCTTTCTATATCTTTAGTCATTTTCCAACACTCGCTGGCATATGTTAGGATTGATACATTTGAATTGAAAATTCGTAATTTAGTTTTAATACTATAATTTGCAGTTCCATATTTTATTTAGACTTTTAAAAGCTGATGTTGCTTTGACAATTCATATCATAATTTCTTTGTTAACATTTCCTGTGCAATCAAAATTGTTACCTAAATAGGTGAACTGCTCTGTTATTTTTATCATTTTAGATTCCAAGGTGATATCTGCATTACTTGCCATATGTTCTACTATTCACAAGAATATTTTTTAAATTTTTTGAATAAACTATTCACTATTTCAGTAACCAATACCTTCAGTAATGTGACAAGATAGTGCAGAACTATCGACACATGTTGTCTCATGCATGTTTACCTTGTATTTTGCAGGTAACAAAAGACATATCAGGTGTCTGTAAAGCTCTGGATAAAGCTATGGCATCAATGAATCTCGAAAAGGTAAGTTAGCTGTTTTACACAGGTGACTAAAGCCAGCTACACACAAACATTATAATACTGGTAAGAACATATTTTCATTTTAGGGCAGTTAAGGATTTATTGTCTGACTGTATATGTTATGTCTGTCTTATAGAAAGTCTTAAGGGAGGATTTGGTAGTCTGGGGATCAAGAAGCTATTTGCGTTGTTTTCATATTAATGTAAAATTTGTATAACCATTTTCAAAATATATATGAGACTGCAGTAAAACTATTTGATTGACAAAACACGTAATCACAAAGTACTGTAGTTTTACAAATTACAAAAACAATGACAAAATACAGCAACGTTTGACCAACAAGGCCTTTATCAAGCAACGAACAACAGGAGTGACAAATTTTAAAAAACAAATGGACAACCAAAAACAAACGTTTCTAATGAAAATCTGAAAATTAAAACGAAAATCTGGGAATAAAAGCGAATAACGAAATAATTGTAACACAAAAAACACATAAAAACTAGAAATAGAACGGAAGAGAAACAATAAAAAATCTAGTAAATATATAACTTGAATACATGCAACATATACACATATAGATTACAAGGCATGGGAAGAGAAAGTACTAGAAGCATAGGAATGTAATACGTTGAGCCCACGTGGTCGTAAGGTACCATACAAAGAAATCAACCGATTCTCCAGAGCAAATCGACTGCGATCATCCGAGGAACACGATTGGATGGCTGTGACCTGGACATTGTGAGCTCCTAAATGGCCAGTATCATTGAAATGGGTGGCTACAGAGGTCACAGAGCATTGGCGTATGTCGCGCAAGTGTTGGGCGAATCGATCACTGAGCCTCTTGCCTGTCTCACCGATATAAGCCTTGTTACACTGCTTACAGATAATGGCATAGATAAGATTACGGGACTCGCATGTGAAACCATCGTCAATAAGAACGCGCTAAAGGAAAGATACAGTCGAGTCTGTATCACATAGGCACGTGTTGCAAGCAGACGGCCACACTGAACAGTGCAAAATGAGTCTGGATATTGGACTTAAGGCGACTGTGTACCAACATATCCTTAAGACTTCTGTCCCGTCTGTAAGCCACAAACTGGCACAACGTATCTTAAGGATATGTTGGTACACAGTCGCCTTAAGTCCAATATCCATACTCATTTTGGCACTGTTCAGTGTGGCGTCGGCGTTGCAACACGTGTGCTTATGTGATACAGACTCGTACTGTATCTTTTCCTTTAGCCACGTTTCTTATTGACGATGGTTTCACATGCGAGTCCTGTAATCTTATCTATGCCATTATCTGTAGCGGTGTAACAAGGCTTATATCGGCGAGACAGGCAAGAGGCTCAGTGATCGATTCGCCCAACACTTGCGCGACATACGCCAATGCTCTGTGACCCTGTAGCCACCCATTTCAATGATACTGGCCATTTAGCTCACGATGTCCAGGTCACAGCCATCCAATCGTGTTCCTCAGATGATCGCAGTCGATTTGCTCTGGAGAATCGGTTGATTTCTTGTATGGTACCTTGCGACCACGTTCAAGATACATTCTATTTCTTAGTCTCTTCCCATGCCTTGTAATCTATATAGTATATGTTGCATGTATTCAAGTTATATATTTACTAGATTTTCATTGTTTCTCTTCTATTTCTAGTTTTTATGTGTGTTTTTTTGTGTGTTACAATTATTCGTTATTCTTTTATTCCCAGATTTTCGTTTTATTTCAGATTTTCATTAGAAACGTTTGTTTTGGTTGTCCATTTGTTTTTAAATTTGTCACTCCTGTTGTTCGTTTGCTTGATAAAGCCTTGTTGGTCGAAATGTTGCTGTATTTTGTCATTGTTTTTGTAATTTGTAAAACTACAGTACTTGTGATTACGTGTTTTATAACCATTTGAAAGATTATGACTTAGAATAGTAGAAAAAATGAGTTAAAAATGTCAAAAGTGTTGCCATGGAAACAATACAAAATGGCCACCAAAAATATAATTTCAAATCCTTAAGGCTCTAAATCTAATGAATGTAAATGAATTCTCTTTCACTCTGAGGTGCGCAATTGTAATATCTAAAATATTACACATTATTTTTAGGACATATTAAATATTACATTTTTATGAATTTTTGGGTAAAATTCCTCAAAATTCGGTAAAAAAGCTGTTTTTACCAAAAATTTGTTTAAAATGTAATATTTAATATATCCTAAAATCATGTGTAATTTTACATTTTACAATTGCTCACTTAGAGTGAAAACAGAATTCATTTATATTCACTACTTTCAGAGCCTTTGGGATTTAAAATGTTGTGTTTGGCGCCATTTTTATTGTTTCCATGGCAACGTGTTCACATATTTTGGAAACTAAACTTTTCTACTCTTTCAAGTCATAATATCTCAAAATTGTAAAACAAATTCTACATTAGTATGAAAGCAACGAAAAAAGTTTCCAGACCAGAATCCCCCATTAATTTCGTATTCTTTGCTTGATAAAGGCCTTTAGGTTGAAACGTCTCTGTATTTTGGTTTGTACAACTACAGTACTTTGTTTTTACATGTTTCGCCATTGCTACATAATTCTACTGCAGTCTTCCAGTATATCGATACTGGTAAGAATATACAAACACTCAAAAATCTGTGGGAGATATAAAATGATGGTTCATTTTCATTTACCCTCTGGTGTCCATCTCAGGCCAGTTTTCGTGACCGATTTAGTCTCCATGCATATCACATGCTCGATCCATCTTCAACGTCTCTTTTAGATGATGGTGTCCGTATTTTCATGCTGACATTTTGTTAGCTGTTCTTGGTTAGATAAAGTTTTGGCCAGAACAGTGTAAGATCTTGTGCGTTAAGTCATATAAATTTATGGATTGTTTCTTTCACAGGTAGAACAAGTCATGGCAAAATTTGAGAAACAGTTTGAGGACCTTGATGTTAGAACTAGTGTAAGTATCTAACCTTTAACTGATATTGATTCACAAGTAGAAATGATGCTCTACTACTGGATAGGACACATCTTTAGAAAACCTGAGGGGAATATAACAAGAAAACCCTTTCATGGATCATGCAAGGAAAGGGGAAGAGATAGAAGTCATGAAATACACAGAGAAGTGATTTTAGACAGAGATTACTGATATACAGAAGAGCTGAAAGGCTAAAGATAGGAAGACTAGGTATGAGTTGGTTGAGGTCTTCCTTTTGCCCTTCAAAGAAAGACTAGCCGACCTCAACTCTGCTGGATACAGAGCCAGGCACACGACACACCTTGTAGAATTAAATCTTTACCAAGTGTTCAAGATCAATCTCTCGATGTTTTTTCTTGGCTCTGTATATAATTATTTATATTCATTGTGTTCTCCGGACCGACACACCTTGTAGAATGAAATCTTTACCAAGTGTTCAAGATCGATCTCCTCTGTGTTTTTTCTTGCTCTGTATATAATTATTTATATTCATTGTGTTCTCCGGACCATAGCGATCTTTCACAAATTCATTTTTTCAAGAAACCCCTAAGTTTGTTGCCGGAGGTTCGGAGTTTGTGCTTTGTGAAATACTCTTGGCAGGTGGCGTGCTATTTCTGCAGAGAGGGTCTGAGCCATATGGGGTAAAATCTGGTGCAATGAAGTCTATCCTTTAGCATTAGACATTGTGTTCTGTGATTGCTTTTTAACTATGAAATTATTTTATTGTTATTACAGACCTTGGAGAATTCCATGGGAGCAGCAACAACGTTATCCACACCTCAGGACCAAGTGGAGGCCTTAATACAACAAGTTGCTGAGGAAAGTGGGCTGGAAGTTATGGATCAGTTAAAAGATTTGCATGCACCATCAACATCTGTTCGGTCGACTGTTGCTGGAGAGTCCAGCAAAGAGGATGATCTGTCCAGAAGGTTTGTATCCTTGTTTGAGATTTCAGATATCTAAAACAAAATATGTCGGGCGGATTAGCATAATGCATAAGCCTATCGACTCAAACCAGGTTGTGGGTTCAATCCCACACTTGAAGTCCCACATGTGAGCGAAGGAATTGGCCCTCCCACCTTCTGCAGGGTCTAGAAATATGAAGTGACAGGCACTTCATATCCTAAAGTCTAAAAAGGCTACGTGAAATTGTATTTTGATATTATAAAACAAAAATATGCACAAGTTCATTGTCCAATCCTAGTTTTTTTAAAATCTGTTTTGAGGAAAGATAATTCTCCAGTTGACAGGAAGTTGTATAAATTTAGGGCAAGAAAATGTAAACATTACCACTGCCACAGTCAAGAACAGCAGTATATAAGCACCTAGAATACAAAAACATTACACCTATCATCATCATGATGTAACATGATGGCTGGTGTAGGTGATCGTTTTTTCTTCTTACTTTTCTTTTCCCTTACCCTGGGTTTCCTCACAGTGTCAGGATAAATAGAGATTTCTAGAACAGACTCCTGTGTGTGCTTTGTACATAGCGTCTTTCACTGCCACTGTTATTTTTGTGGTACCTCTAAAGTTGGAGAAGGCTTGCCTGAATGGAGAGGGACACTGATAAGGAAAGCAAGACTTCACGCTAAAATCCGCCAGAAGCACCATACTCAGGCTGTCCACCTTTAGCCTTAATTTATTAGCCTACAAGGCAGCAGGTTGGACTCGCTCTTAGTCCATCACCACGCGGTGCGCTACTTATCGATAACAGGTCACGCTATTCTCCGATACGGCGCAGGCACGCTCCTAGTGCACAATGTACGTTCAGGCGTTTGCTCTAACCATACATACACGGACACTAATTAACACATTCTATCCGCTTATAGTGGCCAAAAACTGCGTCAATCACACCGTAAACACAAGAAATCGCGCACAGTTTATCTGTTATGAATTTTCACAACCGCCATGTTGGCGACCGAAATGATCCACTGTATCTGAATAGCATTGTCCTTTGAGGCACACTGTCTGTTGGTAATCTGCTTATGTGGCCAAACCCTTCTTCCTCTGCAATCAACTTCTGCTAGCGACTACTCCAATATATGTCATAAACAGGGCGGTGGCTTGAGTCTTCACTGGTCCCCCATAGTTGATGTGGCTAAACCATTTACTCTTGTTGTTTCTTGATGAGTTTAATACTGATGTTATGCCCACTTTTCCCCACTGTCTTCATTCCTAAATCACTCTTTTCGTGATACTCCCAGCATTCTGTGTAGGCATTTCATCTTTGCCGTGACTAGTTTTCTTATGTCGAAAAATTTTCTCCACAAATTTCTGTCTGGGTCATTGACTATCATTTCAGGTGCTGATATTTGCTGTGTGTGATGATGATTAAGTATTATCACATCGATGATATAAAAATAAATCAGGAACACATAACCAATCAGATCTGACACCATGCTGCGGTATAAGGTACTCAGCAGATATGGTACTATAGAGTAAGGTTTTCTGCTTGTAAAATCTTACCAGTAGCCCATGTGTACAAATTTGTGTCCTATTAAAGAATATGAGTTAATTCTTATTTTTCATGTTTGTTGGCCTACACGCTCTGATATAAAAAAAATACTTGTTCTTAGGTTGAAAGAGCGTTCCTTGACATAGAGGCTTTAATCTCCCATGTAACAAGCCTCCTAGTGCTAAACCCCCCCTCCCAAAAAACCAAACTGTTGTTACTGTCTGTAATACCGCTTTTCAGAATAGTGTAGGGCAGGGAAGGACATGAGCCTGTGAAATTTAATGGCCGCATGGCTAGTGCAGTTGCTGCGAAATTGTTCAGGTTAGGATTTTTCTTTATGCCCTCCTACAGAAATAAAATTCTTGACCTTACTGTGGATTGAACACAGGTCTCCCGTGTGGGAGCCACTCTCTAATCCATTTGGCCAGACACTCCTCATTGATTGCTTAAAAGTAAAAACTCGAAGCCCTGGTTGAAAGAAGATACAATTCAGCATGTAAACAATCATTTGTTACTTTGAGATTCCTTTCATTGAACATTTTCCTAGTTTCTTGATTGATATTATTGACATTTATTGCAGACTTCAAGCATTGCGAAACTGAAGGAAATCTTTGATCTGTTATGTCATCAACTTGTACAGCAGTTTATTTGAAGGGAGTGCTTTATATATTTGCTTGTCTTGTTTAAATTCCAAAAACTTGAATTAAAAAAATGTATGATTTAGACGTTGAATTGTAGAGTTTTTGACAATTTTTTGATTAAACAGAAACTCTATAAAGTTTGACAGAATAATTTAAATGGTATAATCATCACGTGTCACCCCTAGAGGCACAATCAATCAGTTTGTGTCCACTACCATCTGTTTTTGACTTTTAGATTCTGTAGTTTTTTTCCCCAACCATCTTATCATGTGATTATTGATCATTGTTGTTGGCTTCTTTTGCCCCAAATTGTTTAATTTGTTCTATTAACTCCCTGTGGACTAAACGCCACACTACGTGGCTTTGGGTTGGACACCTTTTTACCAAGAGCCACACTAAAGGGCATCCTTTAATTGTAAAACATGGATCTTGCCCTGGTGCACTAACAGCTACACATTCATCTTTTAACCTGGGATGTAGAAGTTATCAAGAGAGAGAGAGCGACACATTTCCACTAGTTTTTATTTCTTGTAATCAGATTTTTAAAGCAAACAGGTGATTGACCTGCTGTACTTTTGCATGCTGGAGGTTATTATGGCCTCTGTGTAAGCCATCTGTCTGTTTCATGGTTTTACCCATTACTTCCTTAAATGCAAAAATGGCTCAGGTCTAGCCAGAATCCCACCTCCTTAAAGAGCAGACATGGGGTTGTCCATGGTGAGGTGAATTGGGAATACATAGCAGTGGAAAAGGAAGATGTTTGCATCAGTTATTGACGCCTTCAATGTGTTAATGGAATGAGACTGCCACTGTAGATCATCAGCTGGATTTATTGAGGCAACTCATTTTTATTATAAACTTCTAAGCTTGGGAAACTGATCACAGAATGATGGTTATTAGTTACTGAACTGACATTACATCGCCTTGGCCAGACCTCTAGGTGCTCAGTCTCCCCCAACGTCGAATGGTGTACATACTGATGGGTTTCCGTGGCTCGCTGGTTAAACACGTTCCTCCCTAAATAATTACATTGTGAAGTCTGACACACCACGTCACTTTAGATGGACATACATTCACCCGAACAGCATCTATGAGTTATTTGGGTGTAAAATTTGATTGCAGTCTATGCTTTAGGGACCATATCGACCAAGTTATTGCCAAGGCTGCAGCGCACTATCCGCACTGAGAATTATGACGGCTGCTAACATTGAGCAACGCCTTCTTGTGCTCTTGTACCAAGGTATTGTTCTGTCATGTATAGAATATGCATGTGCTCTCTTAACAATTAGTCCTACGCAAACAGTGAGACTGGAAAGAATGAGGCTATGCGCATCATTCTGGGATGCACCAAAGATACACTAGGAGTGTCAATGTGATTCCTTCTTGACCTCCCAACTATTGCTAACAGAATTGAAACTTGGAGGGTTCGATCATATCTAAGAATCAATGCAAACAAGGAACATCCTCTCCATGAAGAACTCATTAAGGAGAAAGGGTGTAGACTCAAGAGAGGCAGATCATGGCTGAGTCAGGCGGAAGATACTCTTAGGAAAATATGTGATCCTTCCGGATTTGAAACAGGAGAGGAATGGATTGCTGTGCCACCTCAATTTCAGACTGCTTTCACGGTTATTACATCTATTAAGAAAACTGCGAACAAAATAATCTATCACTGATTAACGTGGAGGTGGAGGCCTTCTTGAATGACATCATCAATGATACAGATGTGGTTATTTACACCAAATGGTTCATTCATTCGCCAACAACACTGTGTGTGGGCTTTTTCAGCACGCTCAGGGGGAAAAATAATAAGAGAGGCCAGTGGGGCTTACGCAACAACCACAAGTAGTTTGACAATGGAGGTTCGAGCGGTTACGGAGGCGGTGAAATAGTTGACATCTCACAACTACTCTCGTGTTTTCATACTCAGTGACTTCATGAGCATGATTCGTAAAGTCGAATCAGGAATGGTGATACACAACTGGGTGGAGGTACTGGTGCAGACGGTGATCAGAGAAATCACCATTTTTTTCCCTGGGCATGCAGGAGTTAGGGGTAATGAACGAGCTGATAGATTGGCTGCAATATCAGAGGGAGCTGTCATGGATAGTAATGACATTCTTCACGCATTGAGTCTTTCCGAACAGAGGAGTTTCAGGGCTGTGAATCCCACTCGCTGACCAGATTGAAAGAGATGGGTGTCAATATTGTGCAGCCTGAAAAGAATGACATACTAAATATGCAAAGAGATTGATTAATCAACATCGAACTGGCGTGTTGGGCCGCTGGATTTGCTGAGGCGGAGATCGGAGCACCTATGGACATGTCCGGAGTGCTATGATGATAGTCCTCATATAACTGATAACACATTCCTCATTCTGCCTTTCAGACATCCAGTTCTGCTTCTACAACATACAACATGTATTTCGTGGGCTTTCACTGCTCAGGTCGGAGGTGATGTTGTGAAGGAAGACAGTGGTGGTTTTGCCGTGACTACAAGCAGTCTCACTATGGAAATCATGGCGGTTACCAAAGCGATGATTTGGCTAGAATCACAGACTTTTATCCATGCATGTTTTCTCAGTGACTCAATGAGTATGCTCAGGAAGATTGAAACAGGATGGGCTAGGAGACATTGGATAGAATCGCTGGGGAGGTCTAAGCTGACAAGGATCAGTTTTATTTTGTGCCAGGGCATGCAGGTGTAAGGGAATGAGCGTGCGGATAGGCTTGCAGGTATGGCTGCTGTCCAAGCGGACGAGCAATGGACCAGGCTGATATTATAAATTCCTTAAGGGAGAGAGGGCGTGTACATGATTCAGGTGATAGCGGTGAATCCACAACACTAACCAGACTGCAAGACCTCAAAGTTAAGTGTGGTGTGGCTCGACAAGAACGCTATGCTGGCAGACAAAGAAGAATTGTAAACCAACAAAGAACCGGTGTCGTTAGTGCCACACGCTGATGGACATACTGAGGGAGAGATCGGAGCACTTATGGACTAATTTGTTCGACGTGCAGTGATGGTGATCCGACGACTAAACTAAACAACATGTATTTCCAAACCGTTGTATAGATTCAATATCAGCTTTAGTGTCGTGATCCAACAGGTGGTCTGAAAAACCATCAGAGGTTCCATTAACTCCCAGATGATCAATGCTGCTGATGCAAGTCTGTCCGTTCTCACACAGATAATGACTATGCTCTTAGGGGCCTACCAAACCAATGTGCAATGTATACACGTTCTTGGCAAAGATCAAACATATCACAAAGAGTGATTAAAATTGGTCGTAAAGAACAGACGCAAGAAGAAGACTATGCTCTGATATCTTACATGGAATTGGGCCACCTTTGTAAATCATCACCAAATGGATTTATTGAGGCAACTGATTTCTCTGTTTAAACTTCAGAACTTGGGAAACTGATTAGGAAGATGGGCTGCAACTGCCACAGCGATTTATTTTCTGAAGTCTTCTTATGTTCAGTCCATGACGCTCCAATGTCTCTAGTCTACATTTTTGCTATTCTTCACTAAGTGTTATTCAGCTTTTCCCACTCTTCACTTATATTGTGTGTTCCAGTGCCATGAATATTTGGTTTCATTGTTAAGTTGTTTTCATAGTGTGTATACCTCTGAAGTTGGACTGTATGAGGGGGGAACACTGATAAAAAGGAAAGCATGCAAAAATCAGAAGTGCCATACCAAGCGCCGTGACTACGCCTGATATTTCATAGCGGCACGCAAGAAGATATAGTGTGTTTAATCTATCACCATCTTCTCTAATTACCTACAAAATGTATTCATTGTTATCTTGTACTCTCCAACAATCATTACTTCTCACTGTCTTCTTCATTCGCTGTAGTACAACTACTTTGTAAAACAATATTTGTGATTTACGCCAATTGAGTATAAGTAAGTTATACTATACGCCCCAAGGAAACCCTGAAATTAACTTTGCTGACAGAGGTGAGAAATATCACTCATTTCTATGGAAGATATGGAAGAATGATATGCCCAGGACAGAGTGGTATGGAGAAATTAGTTGCAGGCCCTATGTAACAGTGAAATATATATACGGCATACTATGTTTACAGCAAATCTCTGATAACTGCATCTTCCAACACATTACATCTGATTTCATAATGCACTTTGTTCATAGTCACACTCCCTATTGTTTCATGATGGTATATTTGAAAAAATAAAATTATAACTTATTAAAAATATTGCCTGAAAAGCAGCTTGCAGTCTACTCTTATTCCACTATTTTACTGCCAAGGCACAAGAACAAATGGACGAGATCGATAATTTGGTGTGCCAAATTAATTTTACAGACTAAGCAAAGTAGAGAGAATTTGTATCTTTCAAACAAGATGCCACAATATGTAACTGTCACAAACTGCTTCATTAGTCAAATGATTAAGGAGCAGGTAGCTGGGTAGTTAGAACGCCAGTCACAAGGAAACAGATTTAATGGTACGTTTTTTTCTTTTGTTTTAAAAGCCAATCGACACACTTTGTGGTGACAGTCAAATCTGTTAAGCTATACAGAATATTTTTGATTGAAAAATAATTAGGCAATGATAAGCTCTGAAAGTTTTGGTAAACAGTTGTCTGGTAACACACAAACATATATCTATATTGAATGAGCTGACTATCTTGCAAATAAGTATGGACAGAGCTGATGTCATAATGCAGAACAGACTCATTTATGTGATATGGGCAAATCTTAGACACTGGACCAATTGCGAGAATTAGGAGTTTAGTGTAGACAAGCCAGACAGTGTTGATTTCGTAATAGGGAGCAAAGGTATACTAATCAAGTTCTCATGGTTAGAGTGAGAAGGTGGATTTTGGGATGGTTGCTGCAGCGGTGGATGGAGCACATATGGGAATGCCCAGTGTGCTATGATGTCAACCTCATAACATATATATCATGTGCCATGTCGGCTGGTGTGGGAGATCATGAATCTCCACAAATGTCTGTCCTGAGTACTCTTTGTTGACACTTTTCAGTGCAAGTTAGGCTGTCCAGATCTTTCTCTTTTGTTTTCTTCCTAATTCCTTCATTGATTTTGCCAGTTATCACTGTTCTAAACCTCCTCTCCTCATTGAATGAAAATCGTGGCATATCCTTTACAGGTTGTCACCATCAACCACAGCAAACGAGTCGATTTTCTAGGCACCACTTATACATCCAGTAGTTTACCATTGCTTTCTGACCGGTGATGTCTACTTTTACCGTTCATAAAAATACACTGGAACAAATTTGCTTCCAAACTACCCGCCGCAGAGTTGGAACCAGGTACTCTTGGGTTGTGATCGAGCTCACTATAGCTTAAGCTACAGACGGCCACCTGCCTCATTACATGCTTGAAAAATGATGGTCTCTTATATGTTGAGTTTTCTCTGTGCATTCAACATTTATATATATATTGTGTATTTTAAAAATTATGTTAATAATTTTAAAAAAAATTATGTTAATATTAAAGGTTGCATACTACTAATTTGATGATTTTAACTGGTGATGTGTTGTGATTTTTATCCAGTGTTTCTTTTAATATTAACTCTTAGTGGACCAGGGCAAAAGCCATGTTTTTATAACAAAAAACGCCCTTTAGTGTGGCTCCTTGTAAAAAGGCGTCCAACCCAGTCACATAGTGTGGAGTTTGGTCCATAAGGAGTTAAAACAAGCAAGTAGTAATGAATCTAAACACAGATTTTACACACTTTCATCAACTAGTTTAACAGTCACCAGACTGGTACAGAAATGAGCCCAATATAACATCATAACCAAAATTAATATATACTACATCTGTGTGCTATAAACTTTACTATACAGATCAGAATGCTGGAGAATGACAGAACAAGATATGTCCAAACTTTATGTCTTCCATACAACATGTCTGTGAAAGATCTTATGTGTTCTGGCCAAAAACTATAACCAAGAACCGCTTACACTGTGTCACCAAGCGAATATGAACACTATCATCCAAAAGAGATGGAGACTAACTCTGTCCTGAAAACTGCACTAAAATGGACACCAGAGGGTAAACGAAAACTTGGAAGACTGAAAATGACCTGAAGGAGAACAGTAGAACAAGAACTAAAAGAAATGGAACACAATACAGAGAATGGCCAAGAACAGCATACAATGTTGCTTCCCTAAGTGCCAGGGTCGTCACAGGATACAGAGAGAGGTACTATTAATTAGAAGTTACATCTGTCAAACATAAAAATGTTGGACTCTACAGTACAAATAAAACATTTAATTTTGTTATTTCATGTTTGTTAGGAAATCAGGAGACTGGATGTGAAACCAGTTATGCAATTCATAAAAGAACAACAGATTAAATGGTTTGGACACCTGACCAGAATGCCCTGGTATCGCCTACCACAGAGAGCCACACAGAAAAGTATAATGAGTACAAGGCAAGAGGAAGACCATGCAAAGATGGAGCGACGGCATCAAGAACAGCCTTACGAACATGAATATCAGCTTACAAAGTGCCTTAAAAAAGCACACACAAGATCACTACGTTTCACCACCAACACTTCCATAAAGAAGTAAATGGTGGAAGAGAAGATGTTTGTTAGTCAACATGCTCTGATATAAACAATATAGATGTGTACTTAAGTTGAAAGGACATATCTCAGCTTTAACCCCCTACATAACAAGCAAATAAGATATTTCAATAATTTATAGACCAGAAAATTTGTGTCTGATGTTCAAGAAAATTGTAATACTTTGCCTATTTCATTATTTTGTTTAATGACAAAAATTAATTGAAAAATAAAAATTAGTAAGAAACTATGAGAGAGCATTGGTTGATCATTATGGTTGAGGTGACTATTAACCAAGTGCACTCAAACAAAATGACTCAAGATGAACCATGTGAGTTGAAATTTTTTAACAAGAAAACAATCAAACTTTATCTAATCTCAAACTAAACCTATAAACTCACAAAACAATACAACTTGAACTGTTCTCAAACTAAACTCTACCAAAAAAATGTAATATCTACAAAACTAGAACACAATTGTTAATTATCTACACAATACTTTTTATTCTGTCTCACTAACACAAAACATGGATATACAATCAGTAAAGAGGGTGAAATTTGATTTGTGCTCTTCTACCTCAGGGAGGTGTCACCAACCATAAAAACCAGGTTCCATGAAATAGATTATTTCGCCAACAGTAATGACTCCAATATCAGTGGACAATAATGCCAGCCCATTAGCTCCTTTTATAAGGCAGGTCTACTGAATATATCATCTTTCAGCCTTATTTTTTTTTTTACGGCAGGTCTACTGAGTAGATCTTTATGTTAGAACTGTATGTTTAGTTTTTTTTAAGAAACATTTCTCAAGATTAGGTTGCTTTAAAATCTGGATTAACATCCTGTTTTCCTTGTGTTGATATCAAAACAAGCGTGGAGACCAGTAAAATTTTGTTAAAATCTCTTGCAGCATGTACCAAGCAGTTTTTGTAGTATCACATATATAATATACTAGAAGTGTCCAACAGAAGAGAACAATTGTAAGGCTGTCACTCATACCAGTCCAGGATAAGTCTTTTTTTATAGTTCCTCTGTTAGTCACCAGGTATCAACACCAATAACTTCAATGAACTAGGTCATCCATGGAGTCTCTCAGGTTCAGAAGCAGCGCTGTCTTGGTCCTATTTTATCTTTCCTTTGGATGAAACTAGGGTAGAGATCACGAGATACTTAGTGATGAGATAAAAGGCAAGAGAGACAAGCACAAACCCAGATGTTGTTACAGTAAAACACTTGCCAATTGACCATCTATATATAAATATAAGTATCAGAAAAAACACAATTTTTATTTAGCTCTTCAAGGGATGTACATATATATAATAGTCGCCATGAGCGATGATGACAACAGCCTCAGATGTGTGCTGCGAGTCTAATCTTAGAACACAATCTCCTACCACAGGTGAGGCATACATGATCAAGGTTAGACATGTGGGTCACCCGAGTGGTTACCGGGCCCAAATTTGGGGTGTAAAGAATAGAACCACTGTTACCTGCCACACATGTCGTAAGAGGCGATTAAGGAGGTTTGGCTTAAATCGGATGCACATGTCCTAAACGTGTAGTAGTCTATGCGTTTAGGGGCCTGCCAAACCAATGTGCAACGTATACACGTTCTTGGCACGATCAAACATATCACAAAGAGTGATTAAAATTGGTTGTAAAGAACGAACACAAAGAAGAAACATGTGGGTGTTCTGTGTTCCGTCTTTTCGTGCAGATCGTTTCTCTGTCCTCAACGTCACGACGATTCTCAGCTATGCGAGTTCTTCTTGTGTTATAACAGCGCCACATTTGGCGATCCTGCGTCAGCGATTCCCAGCACATGGTGTCTACATTGAAGCATTTCAGAGAAACTTTAAGTGTCTTTAACGCGCTTTTTTCTGTCCACCAGCTGAACGTCTGCCCCCTTCAAGCTCGAGATACATAAACTGTTTTGGGACGCGCTTATCAGGCATCCGATATGTATATCCCACTTGTAAATAACATACACACAAGTACATACTAACATGTTTACAAACAAAAATCCTGTATAAACTCTAGTGTAATATGTTACAAGGTACAATATCGTAAATCATACAAAATAAAATACTAGTTATTACATTTTAGTTTGATTACATGAATATATGCTTACATATTACACAAATTAGAATGTAAACAAATATTACAGAATTATGTTTCCCCCATAAATTTAAAAAAACAATCCAGATTTTTATATTGGAATGTCTGTTCCTTATTTTGATTACAGCGAAACCAAATATAATAAAGTGTGCACAGCTAATGCCGTTATCTCATTTAATATTTCACAATATGTCGTTAGCATATATTAGATCATCATTATCTAATAGATTGTCATGAGCAGAACTTTGCCACTCTTACAGTCCTCCGAAACCTTTCTCATAGTTCAGATATTCCCCATATGCTCAAATCATCAGTTATATCCTGAATCCATCTACTCTGTGGTCCACCTCTTCACGCCCTTTCATAATGGTCTTCTCCAACACTTCATGTCCAACACTATATACCCAAACATTTTATATTTGGTAGCAAGGGGTCTCTTAGCTAAGTGGTTACGCCATTGCTTTAATTTCGTAAAGTTGCAGGTTCAACTCCGGGTCGCGCTGTTCACAGGCGATTTCTTTATGCACAATACTCTTAGCAGGTGGCGTGGCATTACTGCAGAGCCATATGGGGCCAAACCCGGCTTAAGACCTTTATATTAGGTACAAATGGCCATAATGAACATGCAGATCTTGTAGGATAGATCCAACACTTTTCTGTTTAATTTATGTAGACTGGTCACCCATTCTCAAAATATATGCCCATTCCAATTCTCTAGCAGTACCAGATTATATTCTACATTTGTGAAATCGATGCACATGTCCTAACTGTGAAGTCTATGAGTTTAGGGCCTATCAGACAATGTGCTACTGCTACCGTTCTCTGGCAGATCAAACATATCACAAAGAGTGATTAAAATTGGTCATAAAGAACTGAACGCAAAGAAGAAGAAGATATTCTACATCAGATGAAATCTGTTTGCAAGACTATTGTTTCTTCATCATCTTATTAGCTAATTTTACAACTATATCCAGTATGAGGATGGAGGTTGAGGCTGTTACTTCTGCCTTCCAAGTGGATCTCTGGGACACTGTTTACAGTGCTGTTGTTGTGTTCAACTCTTAACTTAAAGTAGCTATTTAAATTACAACAACCAACATATGCAAAGCCAACGTTTTGACAAACAACTCTTCATCAAACACAGGATGCACGAAAATTATACAAATAAAATGAATCCCTATGAATGATATTATATAGATATAGGTAAACGATGGATGAATGAAAACAGTAACAAAAATAATGATAAGCAATAAATAAGACAACATATTAAAAAAACCACCTGGATTAATAACAGATACACAGTAAAAAAAAAAGAATTAAAGATCATCTGCAAGCATATTTTTCAGTGTTCAATCTGTGCTGGAATCATTGCAACAAATTGCATTAGACAGATTTATTATTAGCAGCATAGAAGAATATTGATTGAAAGCAACAAGACACGACTGCATCAAGTGCTGAAACAGTACTGTGATTACCAATATAAAAACTAACTAAAAAATTGAAAATCACAGAAAATTGGTTTGATCTTGGGAAAGAACAAATATTTCATTATATATAGTTGTGCAGTATATTTGTGTCTATGTTTATCTATTACAAAATTGTCTGCAGCATGTACAAGTTATTGCCTATAGTATTCTTCTTCAGTCCTGGTTGACTATATGATAATGCATTACTAAAGGAATAACAGATCTTTAATACCTCTGCTGTACTGAAAATTAATGTGTTGGGCTGAATAAATGCAAGCCTCGACACAAAGTAACCAACACCGTCTGCACAGTGAACAGAGAAGAAGAAACATACATTTACTACTGCGAGTTATGCTATCGCTCAAAGAAATAATGTCAAGACAGTTAAGTAACAGTTGGCTATCATTTGGAAATAAGGTTTACAAAATGTTACAAGAAATATTCCCAATTTAAAAAAAAATTTAACAAAGATAAGCAGGAAAAAAAAAAACTAGACTACTAATTGAATTTACGCAAATGTGGCACATGCGGATCACCATCCCTGACATTTCACAGGGTTTCAGGATTACTATTTTTCACAATTACATAACAGATTATATACAACATAGATAAGTATATAATGGCTTAATTAAACCGTGGCCCCCGGCAACATAAGGCTGACTAGCTCAGACGGGAAATTGAAAATTCCCATTTAATGGGGGATGATTTTTGTTGATGTTTGATACAACACTACGCTTTTTTTTGCAATTTTACTCAATTCTATGCGTTCGTGGTTATTTATTGATGAAAAATGTTGATACTGATATTCCTTATCTTTAAAGTTAACTTGTAACATAATATAACCTTGATTTAGCATGTTGTGTTGATTTTAAAATGAATTTGTCTATATACAACAACAAGGGAATGCGAGGATCACACGACAGTTGTTTTATTTCCTAGAATTTTTAACTGAACCTGCCCGCCGTATGTTATCGGAGGCCACGAATTAAACTAACAGACATTCTTGCACAACATTACGAATAACAACACTCTCGTCCCTACAAGACTTACAGACATGGACTTTCTTGGTTAATAAATAATACAGGTTTATATAGGTATATTTATATATTAAATTATACATAAAATAATGAATGAAATTGGAATGAAAGTCATTGACATGACTGTCCAATGTTTATCACAAAGAAGCTACTCAATAATTAGTTCATGCTCTCTACTTTATCAAATAAATTAGTTCCCCCAATAATTAGTTCTTGTTATGAATCTCATCACAAAATCAACTAGCTCATCCAATAATTAGTTCTTGTTCTAAATCTCATCACAAAATTAACTAGTTCATCCAAGAATTAGTTTTTGTTCTAAATCTCATCACAAAATAAACTAGTTCATCCAAGAATTAGTTTTTGTTCTAAATCTCATCACAAAATCAACTAGTTCCCCCAATAATTAGTTCTTGTTCTGAATCTCATCACAAAATAAACTAGTTCATTCAATAATTAGTTCTTGTTCTAAATCTCATCACAAAATAAACTAGTTCATTCAATAATTAGTTTTTGTTCTAAATCTCATCACAAAATAAACTAGTTCATCCAAGAATTAGTTTTTGTTCTAAATCTCATCACAAAATCAACTAGTTCATCCAATAATTAGTTCTTGTTCTGAATCTCATCACAAAATCAACTAGTTCCCCCAATAATTAGATCTTGTTCTAAATCTCATCACAAAATCAACTAGTTCCCCCAAGAATTAGTTTTTGTTCTGAATCTCATCACAAAATCAACTAGTTCATCCAATAAATAGTTCTTATTCTGAATCCCACCACACAACACATATCTCATAATCTACACGTGTACTATGCTCAAGAACAATATGTCTAATTCAAACATGTAGGGAGATTATCAGTTTCAATAGCTACACTGTTTACCTCTGTGTTGTCATGGTATGTTGAGTTTCATTAAAATGTATGAAACAAGACAAGTAACAAACATATATCCTTATTTGACTACGCCTTGGGAATGTACTTACAAGGATAACGTTATCAAATAGAAATGATGGTACAGACAGGGATTAGACAAATCACCATTTTTTTTCCCTGGACATGCAGGAGTCAGGGGTAATGAACTAGCGGATAGATTGGCTGGCATCGCTACAATATTAGAGGGGAAATTTCAATGGACCAAAATTACATTCTTAACGCATTGAATCTTTCAGAACAGATGGGTTTCAGTGTTGTTAATCCCAGTTGCTGACCAGATTGAGAGAGATGGGTATCGATATTGGTACAGCCTGAAAAGAACAATGTACCAAATATGCAAAGAAATTGACTAATCAACTTCAAACTGGTGTAATGGGCAGCTGCAGAATTTGTTGAGGATTTGACAATTTATTAGAAGTTGTGCTTTAATAAGAGACTCATTAAATCCGTTAATTTCCTAAATGATATATTTATTAGTGCATTCACGCTCGCCGTGTGATGCCAGGCCCACAAGGGAAGCAAAGAATAGTACCACTGTGACATACAATGTATGTCATAAGAGGCGACTGATGTAGGCTCTATGGATGCTACCCTAGTAAATAAAAAGCAGCGCAGAAATCGGATGTGCTGGCCTACTTGTAGGTGCATAACTGGCACAACGTATAATCGCTCTTTGATTCAGATTACATACAAATCACACAGAATGGTTGACAAGTGGTTGATATGGAGCATTCGAAGAAGAAGTGCACTCATGCTGATAAACTGGATAAGTTGACAAAAATTTACAACAAAAATCAATCAGGATAACAAATAACGACATGATTTGTGGAAGACAGATCTTCAAAATAAATATAAAACAGAGATTGGACTGATGAAAAAGTTGAGAGTAGACTACAGCAGCAGAATCATTTATATGGAAACTCAGATGAACAAGGAAAGGACATTACAAAAAAAGTATGAGAAACTGGACGTGGATGAAGAAAATAAATTCAAGAATAAGCGTACAAGATACGCCTTAGTTGATGACATGTCTACTGAAAAGACTTACAATTCAGGGCCAATGATTCATCAAATGAACACCCATGACAGTACTTGCACAAGAAAACTACAGAATTTACTAAAACACCAAAAATAAAATATAAACAAAATGTAAGAACAGGTACAGAGTTAGAATATTGGAATGTAGCTGTCAATTTTGGCTCTGTGCCTCTGAGCTACACATTCAGCAATCCAGATGATGTTCCTGATTTCCTGTTCCTTCAGACGAACGTAGGCATAAAACACACCAAACTGGAACTGCTGCATGAATGCCTTCTTCATGAGGTGAACCTGTTGAAAAGCAATGGGAAATAGAAACATTAGAAACAGTGTATGCACTCTAAACACTATGCCTATAACATTACTTTACTTGATAAAGTCCTTATACAACATATGGGGAGCAAGGACTGTTATAGGCCTCATCTAAATAATGAGAAATACCTGCAGTCAAGTCAACCGTACCTTCACATGGTGCTCCCCGTTTAAACTAACACGGCTCTGACAAAAGCGAGTCCCCAGCGCTATAACTGGGCCCAATGCCGGAAGGGTAAAATACCAGGCTATGGCTGGGGTAAGCCAGACAAAACCCCTGGGAGGTGTGATCCCCGATAGGTGAAGCGGATGCATGGCCCACCTGTGTGTGGACAAGTCCAGATCCCCACCAAGATCACACCCAGGAAGCTCACCTTGGTTGAAAAAAGCGGAGAAGGTAACTCTAAAAACCTCTGATGCCTGGCAGGCAGTGTTGGGAAGAGCCAGGACATGGATAGGAAGACTCCATAACTTCCCCACTGAAGACGGACATGTCAGCCAGAATGGCGTGGGCACCCAGAAATGGAAAAAGACATCACGCACAATACGGTTAGTGAATATGCTCAGATATTTACTTAGATATGGGGCTGCTCCTGTGAACTGCTCATAAACAAACCTGATTCAGAGCCAACTTTCTACTCAAGAGTATGGAGAACACAAAGCACACTCGATCTGGCAATAGCCACAGAAGACATCCAGAGACGTGCAGAAAGAGAGGTGATGAAACAACTAGGAGGAAGCGACCACAAACCAATCATTATTACTGTAGGAAAGATCAAGTCACCAGAAAACAGGAAAAAAATAGCCAGCCGGAACTACAAAACTGGAACCTGTACAGAAACCTAACCGAAGGAAAACTGACAGAAACCCACACAACAAACAGCATCCAGAAAAACATTACAACCCTCACAAACAGCATGCTAAAAGCAGCACAAAAATCAATCCCCAGAGAAAGAATAAAACACTACGAACCCTTCTGGACCAACGAACAACAACAATCACATGGAAAAGCCACAGCAGCACGAACACAAATGGAACAAGACCCATCTGACACAAATGTCACAGAACACAACAAACACCAAGCCATATACAGAAAAGAAAAACTCACATGCATTAGAAAAAGTTGGCAGGAAAAAACAGCAACACTAAACATGGAAAAAGACAGCACAAAACTATGGCAGCTTGTAAAAAGCCTAAATGAAGAAAACACCACCAGCCATGCCTGCACAGTCATAGAAGATGGAGGGAAAACCTACACTGGCAAAATAGCTGCAAACATTCTTGCGGATGGCTTTGCAAAAGAAAGCAACATACACATGTCCAAAATCAAAGTCAGGGAAACAAAAAAGAACTAAAAAAAATAAACAAACAACTTGCAGACAAACAAGACACAATGAACAAACCTTTTTCTATCAAAGAACTGGACAGCGCAATAAAAAACTAAAGAAAAAAAAGGCACCAGGACCAGATGGGGTGACAAACGAAATGATAATAAACCTAGGAACAGGTGGCAGACAACACCTCCTGGACCTGATAAACCAATCTTGGATGCAAGGCGTATATCCAAAGGAATGGAAGGAGGCGGAAATAATCCCTATAGCAAAAAAGGCAAACCCAAGGAAAACAAAGAAAGCTACCGTCCCATAAGCCTCCTCAGCTGCCTTGGGAAAACAATGGAGCGGCTCGTAAACAACAGGCTGCTTAACTTTCTAGAGGAAAAGAAAATACTTGATGACTGCCAATCAGGCTTCAGAAAACACAGAAGCACAGATGACCAAACCACCTATCTTGCCCAAGAAATTGAAGATGCCTTCCAGAATAAACACAAGCTGCTGGCCACCTTCTTCGACCTGACTAAAGCCTTCGACAAAGTCTGGAAAAAGGACTCCTGCTAAAACTAGCACAAAGCGGGATCAAAGGTCACATGTACACATGGATCAGAGATTTCCTACACAGACGATGTGCAAGAGTCAAACTGGAAGGACACAGAAGCAAGCTGGTCAGACTAGAAGATGGGGTTCCACAGGAAGTGCAATATCCCTACACTCTTCATCCTTTTTATCAATGATCTCCCCAAACAATTTACATCTAATATTCACAAGGCTCCCATGCAGACGACTTGGCCATATGGACCCAAACAGAATACATAGGAACTGCCAAGATCAGAATGCAAGGAGCCATAAATGCAGTAAAGAAATGGGCAGACACTTGGGGGTCACAATAAACCAAAACAAGACAGTGTCAACACTGTTCTCACTCTCTACAAAACCTGAACAAGTCGACTTATACCTGGACAACAAACCACTACCAAAGGAGGACAATCCTACCTATCTAGGAATAAAATTCGACAAAAGACTCACATGGGGTCCCCACATAGAAGAAACACAAAGGAAAGCCACAATAAGATTAAGACTCATGAAAAACTAGCAGGAACCCACTGGGGCGCAGATGCAAACACTACACGCCAAATATACACAGGATATGTACGTCCAAAACTGGAGCATGGCACAGGAGCCTACACAACCAAGCACAAACAAATCTACACAAGCTAGATAAAATACAGAACACAGGCCTCAGAATCATCACCGGAGGTCTGAGAAGTACACAAATCAAAGATCTAGAAGCAACTGCTGGCATTGAGAGCCTGGACGACGGAACAAAAATACTCACACTATCAGAAAAGTTCAAACGCACAGAAAATAACCCCATGCACCAAACAATCAAGGAACCAACCAAAAACCGCATAAAAAGACACAGCTTCCATCACTTGTCAAAATCACTCTCTGCAAAAAACATGGACATCCTCTCAAAAGACCCAGCAACCTGGGAAATGATAGTACCATTCAACAACACAGACCTACAGCCCAACTTCACAGTGATAACAACATTTCCAAATGTAGACAAAAAGGGTGAAGAAACAGGTCCCATCTTGAGAGCAAAGACACTAGAACACATTGACACCTCATACCCCCATCCTGAGTGGACCCATATATACACAGACGGATCATCAGACACGACAGCGAGGAAAGGAGGGCCGGAACCATCATCATACTCCAAGATGGCACTACACTAACAAATTCAAGTGCCACTGGAGAACTATCAACAAATTTTAATGCCGAACAACAGTCAATTGTGGATGCCTCAAAAATACTGCAGCAAAGAAACATCCAAAACAACAAACTTGTCTTCCTTTGCGACTGCTTGTCAGTCCTGCAGGCCACACAAAAGGAACCACAAGATAACATGGAAAGAGAGCTGATACTACAGCTAAACAAGCTCTCAGAACACAACAAAATTATTCTCCAGTGGATACCAGCCCACTGTGGAGTTCCAGGAAATGAGAGAGCAGACATGCTGGCTAAGGAGGGAACAAAACTTACACAACAGAAACACCCAGTATCACTACCAGAAATCAAAGACACATATCAAAAGAAAGTACAAAGAGGTATGGAGGCAACAAACCCACAGCAAACACCCACAAGATCCCATCAGCAGACTAAACAGAAAACAGCACACAACAATCTTTCGCCTAAGAACAGGTCACTGCAGGCTCAACCGCCACATGCACAGAATAAAGCCTGCTCAGACTGCACAACGTGCATGCCAGACAGAAACACAGACTCCAGAGCACATCCTGCAGTCAGGTCCATCATACATACACCAACGAAATGAAACATGGCCTCATGAACAAAGCTTACAGACCAAGCTATGGGAACTCTCGAAGAACTCCAACTGACATGCAGCTTCATAGAGGCAACCCATCTCATGATTTAGACGAGCATACGAAACCGAACGCAAAGAAGAAGATACAACATATGAGATGGAAACATCTGTTGGTGAAAGTTTGCAATTTTCGTGTGATATTTTTATGTCTCTGAGAATTAGAACACGACTGACTGATTGGACCACCATCATTGCACTTTTGTGAATAACCATGTGTGCTCCGATATTTTTCTTACACAGTAAGATCTCCGCGATAGTGCACAAGCTACATAGCACCAGCAAGGGTGCTCAATGTAATTTTGAATATGGTTAAAATGTTAGTAGAAATTTTATTTTAGTCATTTAATGAATTTTGCCTATGCAGCAGCTTTCCAGCCTATTTTTATCAATTTTCAACAGCCAAGGATTCTTAAACATGCTCAACCTGAACATGGGACCTACGTGATATCGTCAGTCTCTGACAGGACAAAGAGCTCGATCTCATCTACATTGAGATCAGAGATTTATGAAAAAATGTGATGAACGTTCCCCATGAGAAACTAACCAAGTTCTTTTGTAGCGAGAGACAAGCACTGACCGATCCTACATCAAGTAGCAAACTTTAAACTCTAAACTAGTAGCAAAAATATATTACACTTTAACAAAATATAATAAGATTGTTCCGAGCTCAGTATATATATATATCCCAGAAAAGAAAAACATGAACTTGACAATCCAACAACAAATATCTTCTTCTTCTGCATTCTCACTAGATTGGGATTTGGATTCTCTAATAAAGGCAGGCATCTGTCTCAGATTATCAGCCACGCCTTAGAGTTTGTCTTGGACGCTAGTGTAAGTGGGCCACCTCTTTCTTCTCAAGTATGCATACTGGGGGCAGTTCTGTAGGATATAATTCCTATGATTTCTGCTTCCCGTTTGTGCCGACCGCTTCACCAGTAAGTTTTGGCCAACTCGTGATGGTAGGCCTGACATTTTAGTGCGTGGCACTAAATCTCCTAACCAGATTGGCCACTGTAGAATCCGTTATACCATTCCTCATTGTGAGGTCTACACCATGTTATGCTTTAGTCGGGTTCATCCGTTTCTGCAAGCATTTGTTTCGGAGTTAGCTTCCTAGCAGACATGTGCATCGATTTAGAACCTCCTTGGTCTTATTGATGTGTGGCAGGTAACAGTGGTTATATCTTTAACCCCATATTTGGGCCCGGTAATCACTCTGGCGCAACAACAAATATTATACTGATTATTATAAATACCTCATATTCAAAGAACTTGTCCTCAAGTGTTTTCTCCCCTGGATTGCTGCCAGAATTATCAAACATCTCCTTGTATTGCTGAAAAGAAATGACAGTTTATCAAGAATTAAAATTGTATTTTATCATCTCCAAGTTTGTTTGTGTTCAGTTCTTATCAATCAAGTTAATCACTCTTTGTGATGTGCACAGAGGACATCTCTCTCGCTGCGATCACGCCAGACCAATGTACCAGATCGCCTCATAAATTCTATTCATGTGGAAATCTGATTCATGCAGCCTTAGCATTGGTGTGTTTTATGTCACATCTTCAGCACCATTTGGAGCTCGGGTGCTTATCCTTGAGCGATGTATCTGGTTTCAGCCAGCGTTTACTTGGTTCAATCTCCGTTCTGTAGCCATCTAGTGTTTTTTATGGTGTGCGGTAGCTAGCCCCCCGACCTACCTCTTACGACATGCATGGCAGGTAACAGTGGTTCTATTCTTTACACCCAAGGTGGGCCCGTAACCACTCAGGCAACAGAGGACATGAGTACACTGCGCCTATGTTGGGCTTCTACAGCATGTAGGACAGGCTCATCTGAATTTTGACTAAATCAGCTCAAAGTAAATTTATTGTGCACTGTTTTGTCAGATCTTTTGGCCATTCAACTTCAACATGTCTGTCTGTTAAATCTGTAACTCGTAAACATTTAGCTATCATTCTTCACTACAAGCAAGGTTTTTTTCTAACATTTTTCCTGCTTATTACTTATGGTCTGCTTCACGTTACACATGAAATGTTTTTTACATGAATGATAGCACACCCACAACAAGATAATTACCTACTTTTGAAGTTCTATATGTATGAAGTTCTATTTGTACACTCAAAAAACAAGATAATTGTTCATGTTTGAAATTGTACATGTATGATAGTACACTTCAACAAGATAAGGCAAGTGTCCATTCTTGAAGTAAGTTCTATGTCCATTCTTGAAGTTCTATATGAATTACATCAATTCCCAACAATATAAGACAAGTGTTCATTCTTGAAGTTCTCTATGAATGATAATAGCAAATAGAACAACAGGCTGCTGATATGAACTTACTGGATAGTAGTCTGCAACAGCCCTGACCTGATCAAAGTCATCACATTCACCCAGCATCTTGAGTCCAGTAGGATACAGATTACCACAACGAGGGTACAGTTTGATCCTGTCCTCTTTGCTCAACTCTGTCCCAAAAGAGTTGATTGTGATGATGAATGCTCTACGGTCAGCATCAAACTGGAAGAAATATACAAAAACTAATGAACAAAACACAACAAAATAGAAAACAATAATATCTGTGCAGCTTTTTTGTTGCTTCAATATCAAGTCAAGAAGTAGCAGGTCCCTTGCAAAACGTCGCTTTTATCACAGCCTGTCTGAAAAATTCTCTGTCTCTAGCAAGTTCTTCCGCCTCCTCCATCATTTTCAAGGTTTTTTTGATGTCCTTCTGCCACCTTCATCTTGGTCGCCCCCTGCCTCGTACTCCAGGAAACATGCTTTCCATTATCGTTCTCTCCAAACCAGTGAAGCTCAACATGGCCAAAATATTGTATCTTCCGTGACATGGTGTTATTTATGAGCCATGCTTCTCAATATGCAGGTCTTGTAGGATGTCTTTGTTTTTTTCTCTTCTCTGTCCTTCTTCTGCTCCATATAGACCACTTGTTAACCACCCTTTGCAATTTGTATGTGATCTGAGCCTAAAAGCGATTGTAAGCTGTGCGAGTTATGCGCCTACAAGTAGGTCAGTCTCAAATGGATTTCTGTTACTTTTTTATTTACTAGAGTAGCTTTCCTAGGCCCCTACCTCAGTCACCCCTTACATGTTTTGTAGGTCGCAGTGTTACTATTCTTTGCTCCCCTTGTGAGCCTGGCAACACACAGCCATCTTTTCTGTCCAGGATGTTCTAAGAACTTTTCTATAACACTTTGTTTCAATAACTTCAATTATGTTCTTTAATGTTTGTGTTACGGTCCTCGATTCACATACATATGTTGCCACAGGGAATATGCATGTTCTCAGAAGTCTTACTTCCACATAAAAAGATAGTCATATGTGTCAATGTAAATGACTTTGTACTTCTTCAACTTTTGTTGGCGATGGCTGTAGAAGTACTAAATATTCTTATGGTTGAAACGTGAATAGTTAAAATTTTATAACATAACTCACCGCTAGAGCTTCTCCCATAACGTCTGCTGTAGCACCGCCTTCCTTCTTGCAGAAATTGTAGAAATCCTCCAGGTACGACTGAAAAACACAAATCAAAGGTAGTACTGATACTATTACTATTTGACTGGGGACTGCCTAGAGTAGTTGATAGTAGCTCGGCCTGCTAGCTGTGAGACGCCTCATAGCTCGGGTTCGAACCTACTGTCCGGCATTTGTTCGAGTCCCTGGTCTTACTCAGGACGATAACGTGAGTACCTCTGAAGTCGGAGAAAATCTGCCTGTATGGCGAGGAATACTAATTACGAGTACATTGAGCACACGGCTGCCAGTGTAAAGTAATTTACAATGCACGCTGCTGCCATTGTAAGAAATTGGAAAAACGGATTTTCACGCAAAAATCAGTTTCAGAGATGAAACTTCGTCTGAGTTGAAAGCGGACGAAAGAAGAAAAAAAAAAAAAAAACTATTTGACTAAGTAATGATTTTGGTTTTTTAAGTAACGAATAATCTCAAATACTGAAAAATATCTGAAATGCATATATGTGCTTCTGAATATAAGTGTTACAGAAGAGTCCTCTGTATATCATGTACAGAGAAGAGAAATAGATCTATCCAGAAAAAACTCAAAATCAAAGAAGACTGGATGAAGCTACAAACAAGAATGAGAAAACTGAAGTATTTGGACAACGGGTTGGAGAAGACCATTATGGGAGGAGGCATCCTGGCAAATAGAAGAAGAGGAAGATCGCAGAGAAAATCTATTATGGATGTAACTGATTTCAGCATGACGGCTGCAAAGTTGGTACATCTGGCATCAGAGAAAGTCTGACGGGACGGACTGTTAGGGTGGAGAAGTTCTGCTCAGGACAAGCTATTTGAAGATGACTATACAATATCATGAAAGAGTCAAATTGGTTGCAGCCAAATAGTTCTTCTTCTTCTTCAATGATCCAGCGGCACTTGAGCTTTTGCCCAACGCCAAATAGTTCAAATGTAATACATTTAGACAAAAGCTCAAGAATGGTATAAAATCTGTGCTAGAAGGAAAGACGGAGAAAGAGGAAGGCAGTGCTATACTTGGTAAGAAAACATCTAGAGATGGAAAAGTAATTGTCTCTCTTAGGGTATCACAATAGAAAAAAGACAGATGTCCAAGATCTATTACAACCAACATATTTAATGAAATGATCATGAATGGGATATGATAATAATAAAGTGTTTGAGCAGTACAGATTTTCTCACAATTAATTTGCCTGTGCTTGACAAACTTATACTAACAACAGAGCAGAAAAATGTCTTTTATTGTTAAAGACACATAAATGACATACCTTGTACAGGGTGTTCCTGATAATTTCCACATTCATTTCATCCAGATCTTCAGCAGAGATGCAGTCTTTAATGTATGGAGCTGAATAATGGAATCAAAACTGTTAGTAATAATAAATGTTTGTAAAGACAAATCAGTGCTAAAGTAGAAGGGACCACAACTTTTTATCATGTGCAAAAGATGTAAAAGCAATGTCTTGTGAGTGTTACTATACAGTAGTCAGTGCTGGAAAATGATCCACATCATATACAAGCTGGGGACATTCTAAATAAATGTTTAAGAAGAATACTGCAAATATTCTGGTCAAATACAAAACATCAAATGAAAGTGCTTTATAAATGAATAAACTGTGCATAATTGCTTTGGAGACCATCATTAATAAATGAGATGGAGGTAGATTTGTCATGTATGGCATATGACAGTACGGACTTCGGTTAGGACAGCTATCTGCTGGACAGTGGATGGGAAAAGAAGGCATAGGCATCAAAAGGAAACGTGGAGAAGAATGGTGGAAAGAGAATTGAAAGATTGTGGTCTGATATGGGAAACAGTTGGTAGAAAAGTGGCAGGATGACACCAATAAAAAACTTTTGTGGAAGTTGTATGTATGAAACAAGGATCGTTGATGGACATCTGTGAAAGCTGGAATACCATGTGATGATAATGTTAACTATTCTTCTACAATACAACATATAACCATTTGACAACAAATATGTTCTTACCCAGTGGTGTGTCAACCAGTACTGCATTATACAACATCATGGAAGTGTTAGCCAAATTAATTGCAGCCAGCTGGTCAAAAGTGCCTAGGGGATGGCACTTTGGCAAAAGCTCATGAATGGGGCGACCATGCAGAGTTCCAGTAATCAGCAAGATAACATTATCAATCATGTAACTGTACCTATAATGACCAGTAAAATATGTTACCTCAACATTTAAGCAATTTGTTATATCTATAAAGAAGGCGAGTAGAAGACCATGAAAAAGATGGTTAGATAGAGCAGAATCCTGTAAAAAAATCAAAAGTAACTTTAATCCAAGCCACTGGAGCAGTGCATGACAAATACAGAAAACCATGACACTTGGCAACAACTCAGTAACAGTGTTAGTTACATCTATAATTGGTGGCACATAATTTGTAAATGATGAAAATCAATGCATTTACACGACAGATGAAGATCAAGTTGCAGCTAGATTATATCAAGGATCAGTCTACAAATGAATGACAATAGCAATTATATATATTAGTATATTTTCTTCTTTTGTCATAGTATTCCTCTGGAGATTAATGACTGGAGAGTTATCAACAGTTTAATATGTCTGGAAAAAGCAAATCCTGTTGATTCTAGGTTTCTGAACTTAGTACATTTTTAAATTTCTTATAGCCTTCCATCTTCACTTTTGATGTTCTTTTTTCTCTGCTGTCGAAGATTGAGCGCAAAGGAACCAGAGAATGACAGACAAAAATATCTGGTTGATACAATGACTTTCAAACAAATTTATAAACACCAGGCACGGCAAGTGATGATGACGATTAAGTGCATGAGCCAATTACAAAATCTCTTTAACTGAAGTAAACTACTTGGTACAAGTAAAAGGTCTAGATTTCATAACTGGAGAGAAGTGCAGAATGGGAGAACTGCAATTTATGTTTTTACAAACAAAATTTTTTTTCAGGCCATACATTCAAGTTCATTATGTTTAATCACAAATTCTTACATGACATCATCAATTCTTTCCCTTGTATTCCTACATTGTACATCAGTAAAGTGTGTGGTTGGAGATGGGGGGAGAGAAGGTGGAATAGAAATGTAAGCATCATCTGTGTGCCTTGTCTAATGCACTTTATAAGTTGTTCCTTATACCATCGCTCCATCTTTTGCGTGGTCTTCCTCTTGCTCTGTATTCATTAAATGTTTTCATTGCGGCACTGTGCTATACGATACCAGGACATTCTTGTCAGGTGATCAAACCATTTAATCTGTTGTACTTTTATGTTCTATTAATGACTGGTTCCAAGACATCTCATCTCCATTGTCATGATTTTACACAGTACACCTTAAACAAATCTTCAATAAAATCTGAATATTGCAACAAATAACCTAGATGTAGTACTGAAACTTTCGCAACATTTTTCAAAGTGGATTACCGTCATAAGAAAACCACTTTTATGAAAATCAACAATTATTTCACAAACTTACTATTTTTTTTCTCGCTCTGACATATTTTTGTGTGTGAAGGCTTGCTTTCCGTATCACCAGTGTCCCTTGTGATTCAAACGAGTCTTAATCCGACTTGAGTTACTTGTAATTTAGATTCCCAAGTAAAGGAACAGGGTTTCCTGCAGTCCAACCACATCATGTATGCACACCAAACATTTTGGCCACAAGTTTGGTTTGACACGAACCCCAGAATTTTCACAGCATGTGGTCACTAGCACTATTTCTTTTAAAACAAGTTTTATCTGCATAATTAAATCTTAAACAGGTACACAAAACTTAATCAAAACTAACTTCATATAATCCAGGAAACCTGCCAGAGGTTGTAGTGAATGGATTCGCAAGTGTTCTATTTCCACCACAAGCTTTTCTCGCAGCTTGTCATCAATGACTGAGACCGTCAGTGGGCTTGGTTCATTGGCCAGGAAGTTACCATAATCGGTTGACTGCAAGTGCAACTTCAAATCTGATGATTAAATGATAAAAGCAAAATGTGTATGGGGAAAATATTTGTCTGTGTTCATTTTTATCAACCAAGATAACCACTCTTTATGATCTGTGTGGTTTGCACTAAGAACGTAAGTATGCTGTGTCTCCATTAGGTCACTACAGCCTGTACGATAAGCAGATCCAAATTTAAACCAAAAATGATGCTTGCAGTGTTCTGATCTGACAGTACGAGACATTTTCCATAATTTTCTGCACTGAATTCATTCTGTCATTCCTTCTTTACAGGTCACTGCTCTGCCTCTTAATGCAGTTTGTATATGATCTGAGCTGAAGATCATGTGCATGCTTTGCCACTTTTTCTGAAGCAGCAAAGTCATTCTGAATAAGAAACAATTTTTAATTAACCATCTTGGGATGTGTATAATTTTTCTTGCACCTAAAGGAATTTGATGTTAGCATTAGAGGAATATCAGCCCGTAACAGATTAACTAACCAGAACCAGGAAATTCTGGCACAACAAACCATCTTGACTCTGGGTTACATAATTTTACAGACGGTTTTTGGCGTGATTGCCGGAACCAGTATCTCTGCCACTTGCCTGGCTTCTGTGCAAGTTATCAATATCTAGATGCCAGCCAGGAGAAATGTAGGTGCATGCACTCTGTGATTTTGCTCATCTGTTGTGCGAAAAATTACCATACCATTTGCAGCGGCACTTACACTACTATCTAATTGCTTGGTAGCTTTCCTTCGACACCTACCCACTTGTCAGACTATGTGCAGCAATGTTTCCAGGGCTCCCATGTGGAGGTGGAATAAGGTCTTAGTCAGTGCCAGCTCACCAACCCTGGTGTTGCCTTGTCACCTTATTTCATTATAATAAAAATATACTTCCTCTTAAGAAATGCTAGTTTTCTTAATGATAGTGGTGGTGGTATTTTTAAATTTATTTTGATGGCTGTTTTGTCTTATACATGGTTCATAATTTTTGCCAATTTTAAATATCAGGAAATTCATCCCACTTTGTGTCAGAGTGGGATTAAATGTATATCTATCTCTCTTGATCACCGCCCAGACCGATGTACCAGACCTCCCCATAAATTCTATTCATGTGGAAATCCGATTTATGCAACCTTAGCATTGGTGTGTTTTACGTCACCTCTTCAGCACCATTTGGAGCTCTGGTGCTTATCCTTCGGTGATGTGTCCGGTTTCAGCCAGCGTTGACTCGGTTCGCTCTCCGTTTGGTAGTCATCTAGTGTTTTTTTACGGTGTGGGGTAGCTAGCCCACTACAACCTCCTGAGTCGCCTCTTATGAAATGCGTGGCAGGTAACAGTGGTTCTATTCTTTACACTCCAATTTGGGTCCTGGTAACCACTCGGGCGGGATTAAATGTACATGAAAGTACAAATTTTGTTTCATAAGAAAAGTGAGACACCTATGTAGTAAAAATTTAGCAAACCAGGATTGGCCGGATTTTGGTTTCTGCGGATGACATTCTAATACAAAGGACTGGATAGACAAGAAATGATCAAAGACATTAAATGTAAATACCATACTGCGTTGATGTAGGAATTCCCGTTCACAAGTCAAACTTGAGAAGATGTGCATGTTGTGATGGTTTTTGAATAATTCTACACTCAAGGTACTCACTTGTGGTGAGCTATTAAGCCATAACAAGTTGCAATACCTTGGGATAACCTTTGATTTCAGCCTATTTTTCAAACATCATGTTGATCAAATTATAAAACATTGTAAGCATGGTCTGCTTGTCTTCCTGTACCATCAATTGGTTGTATTCGTGGTGAATTATGGATTTGGCATATTCATGATATTTAAATCACAATGTGAGAGCATTTCTTCTTTCTTTTTTTTTTCTTTCTCGAATCCTGTTTGCCTCACAGCGTCAGGTCAAGAATGTGAGAGCATGGAGTATGTTCAGAATGATGGTATGTGTATAGTTCATAGCTGCCCTAGCCCTTTGGCCGCCATATACGGAAATATACGGGTTTACCGTAGGGCGCCGTATACGGAAATATACGGGTTTTTAATATTGTTTCGGAAGAATTCGCTAAATAAAACGAGAAGTCCAAATTTTATATAGCTTGAACTGTGACCTATAAGTAGGACAGACCGCGGAAATTTTCCTTATTTGACGCTTGAAAACTGATCGGAGCTAGTATTTCTTTGTGAATTTTATAAATTGTGCTTCGTAGTTCGAAATTTTTTGGGAAATGGCTTCTAATTTCAATACCGATAGTTAAAGTGAGGACTTTGAGTTTGAGGAACATTTCATGCAGCTAGGTGAGATAGGGGATTACATTAGATCTTGTGATTCTGAGAGTGATGTTGAATTGTCCAGTGACGACGAAGCTGAACCTGTCGACTACGATGTTCAATTAGATTTAGAGGATTTTTCTTCCGACATCGAGGAGACCGACCCTGTGCCCGTTGTTGACAGGGATGGTTGGAGTGATACCACTTCCCCATTAGTTGTGGAGCCATTTATGGAAGAGAGTGGGCCTTCTCATACACTAGAGGAGGGTGCAGAACCATTCGATTATTTCAGCTTAATTTTTGAGGAGCAGTATTTTGAATTTGTACGCTGATCAACGTCAGAAAAGAGCTGGGAAAATTGATTCAAAGTGGGACGCAGTAACTGCTGCCGAAATTAAGGTTTATCTGCAGAATTACATCTTTATGGGTATAATTTCTTGTGAAACTTTATCCAGTTCACAGTATTGTTGCTCATTATTTGAATGTTCTACAAGCAATAGTTTTATTATTATTAATTTTTAGAAAGACATGTTGCGTTTTTGAGGAGTTATCCCCTTTTAGTGTTTTTATGAGGTAATTTTTTTTTGACGTGCTGGGGACCAAAGGGTTAAAGATACTTGCATTGTGAAGATGAGATATATGCTTGGCCTTCTGTCTCTACATTCTGGTCTTGCTATCGCCCAAACCAAAGCATATAAGCAGGTTATTGTGGATCAGAGACTCCTACTGGACAAGAACACTAATTATATTAAGGGTACAAGAATCATGCATGGCTTGTCATAGATGGCCCAAATTGAAAGAATTGAAAAGAAATTGAAAGAAGAGTATGTGTATCATGGCGAGAAAACATGAAGGGGTTTCCAAGCTAGCATGCATGGTAGTTTTGTTGCAGTAGAAACTACTTTCCCTATAAGGAGGGTGTAGTTGAGGCTGTTACTATTGCCCTCTAATAGTTTTCCTAGACCCTGTTTACTAGAGCCATTATTGTTTAGGACTCTCAGTTGATGCTTTAGACGGTCCAGAACTGATGTTGATCTACTGTGACAACTGTCCTAGACATGTGGCTGTTTGTGACAAGACGGAGTTGAAGATGGATAGGAGAGACCAGACCTCCTTCGGTTGCTCAGAGATCGCATGTTGGATGATACCACAGAAACTGATGTAGACTTTATCCAACGATTTAATGAGTTTGAAATCAAATGTTGCACAAGCAGAACTGAATTCCTGAAGAGCAAAATTTATGAATTAGGGGTGGGTTTAAGTTGATAGCCACGGGAACCATCAGCATGCATACTTTTCGACATATACTGAAATACTCCTACTTGGGGCCGGGGGAAACTCAACTGAGTTTTACTGAGCACTTGCGTAGAATTTGTCTGAAAAAATGACAGTGGAGTGCCATGACTTAGTGACGTTGGTTCAGTAAAATCCAAGAACAATCCATAAAACTGTCACCACAAAATAAATATAAACTTTAGTGTTGAAGGTGAATATATGACATTGAAGTCTGTCTACTACTCTGGAAAAAATGGTATTCTGAATATGATAATAAGCAGAAATTACAATTACAGAAATAAAATATCACAGAACTTACCATCGAGTGTTTCACATTGAATCAAGTTAAGATAATCAGCCTGCTTAAGAATGCCAGCCTTGAAACCTCTAAGTAGGCCTTCCTGATAGCCATGGTCCATGTTAAATGTGAGTTCGGGCAACATTTTCGTGGCTTGGTAAATGTATACCTACAGACTTGTGACCACCTCAGTATACAAAACAACGGAAGTCACACACACAACATCTGTAATCACAAGACAACTATGACGTCTACACATGCGACCGAAAGTACACGAAATTTAATATCCGCAATGCGATTGAAGTCCTATGTATATATTCATTTTGGATTCATCTGTACAACTATAGGTTACATACGGTATGCACCAATTTTTCTCTATCGCTCTACCCTGGGAAACTCATTCAATCTCTTCTATATAGAATTAAGTCCGATATTTCTCTCAGTAAAGTTCGTTTCCCCACGGCATCAATTCTATCTTGAACCATGTGTCTCCCACGTCAATGCATGCAATGTTGTTATGTGATAATTTCTTATCAGAGGATGCCCAACATATTTCCATCTCTTTCTTATAACAGTTGTTTCTAGTGGTTGACCAGACACCATATGCATATCTAATATATATGCATTACTTGTCATTGCGCCAAGGGAGGAATGAAATAAGGTGACAAAGCATCGCCAGGGTCAGTAAGCTGGCACTGACCAAACCCTACTCCATCTTTACGTGGTGACCCTAGAAACAGTTTGCTACAATCTGGTACATCGTGTAGGGATCAAAGGTTACCTACCATGCGATTAGGTAGTAGTGTAAGCATAGCTGCGAGTTGTATGAAATTTGTTTACACAACAGACGAACAGTATCTCAGAGTGGCTGTGTCTACACAAGTCTCCTGGCCGATGTCTAGAGATGGATATCCAACGAAGAAGTGTGCTAGTGACTGTTGGTCCTACCAGAATTGTCCAGTGCTATTAATGCGGATTTCCTGTACTAATACATGTAAATCCAAAACGGGATATGTAACAATGCAATATACTGACTGGTCCCGTTAATAAGACTGAAATAAACATATATGTCCAGTTTCCACGTTCCTACGTGGAACAACGGAGTGAAACTCAGAATTCCCTGGGGCGACAAAAACCATCATGATAAGGTGCAGTGCCGGCTGGCGTGGCGGTCATGGATCTCCACAAATCTCTGTCGTTGATGTTTGCTATCAAGTCAGATGTTGGGGGACTGCCTAGAGTAGTTGATAGTAGCTCGGCCTGCTAGCTGTGAGACGCCTCATAGCTCGGGTTCGAACCTACTGTCCGGCATTTGTTCGAGTCCCTGGTCTTACTCAGGACGATAACGTGAGTACCTCTGAAGTCGGAGAAAATCTACCTGTATGGCGAGGGAATACTAATTACGAGTACATTGAGCACACGGCTGCCAGTGTAAAGTAATTTACAATGTGCACGCTGCTGCCATTGTAAGAAATTGGAAAAACGGATTTTCACGCAAAAATCAGTTTCAGAGATGAAACTTCGTCTGAGTTGAAAGCGGACGAAAAAAAAAAAAAGTCAGATGTTGACGCTCTACCGTGCCATGAAATCAGGCTATCCAAAATTTTCTCTCTCTGTCTTCCTTTGTCGATTTTACCAGTTGTCCCAATGTGTTCTAAACCTCCCTCCTCATCACATGCCCGAAAAATGATAACTGCCTCTTTCTTATATTGATGATAAGCACAAACCATACATTTCCCAAAACAGTTTACAATTTTCTTTGTCCAGAGAAACCTCATCGACTCACAGAACGTGACAAAGCATGAACATGTTCTTCACACATGTTTCATTTGGTCACTGAAAAGTGATCAACAGAAAGTGATTGACTTTCAGTGTGAGCAAGTAAGAAAGATAAATAGGTACCAAAGACGAAATGCGCAAAAACAAGTAGCTTCGTTTTGAGACCTCAATTTCACTCCGTTTGTCTCATATTATTTGCTAGAAAAAAATCTTTGGTAGAAACGTAGTTGTATTTTTTGAGGTCTTTGTAAATTTATCTGACTTCGTTGTTACGTGTTTCTCCTACTGTGCACATATTTCATCAATATTGTTGTTATTTGCGTTCGCTCTTCTCAATTAGGTTAACCACTTGTTGGTGATCTGTGTGGTTTGCGAAAATAACGTGAATACATTTCGTCCCCATAAGGCCTCTACGGTATGTAGGACAGACGCATTTGAATTTCGACCAATAGTTATCAATCACAGAAACTAATGAAGGTTGCTTTGCGGAAGTCAACAACACGACACGCATATTTCTTGGCTGCAAAACATAATCAAAGAAATGTCTGATCAACCACTAGCAACAACTGTTATAAGAAAGAGAAGATGGAGATATGTCTTCTCTTGAGAAAAATTATAATGAATCACAAAGAGACATTGAAGCGGGAAGCAAATGTTCCAAGAAAGAAAGTACTCACTAGGGAAACCCTGAAACGAACTTTACTGAGAGAGACAAGCAATATTGAGCACAATTCCATTAAAGGGATTTAAGAGTTTCCAGGATAGAGCAGTATAGAGAATTAATGAAAGCACTAAGTAACGTTAGGCCTACCGCTCTCTTATCTCTCACTCTAGCCTGTAACGCCCTTAGAGCAGCAACAAATCATCACCATTCCTCTCTATTCTTGGTCGTCCTCTGTATTATGTTCCATGTGTGATTTATTTATTTCAGTTCTTGTTCTAGTTGAATAGAAATGGAAAAAAAGCTTATATTACTGTCATCAGTGTCATTGCATAACACGTTCTTTTGGGACTTTAACATCCTGAGGCGTACTGCTTGAACATATTGAAATGACATGAGAACGAACAAGATGTCCTCTTGGAGACGAGAGCTTTACATATAATAGCGTCCATGCAGGATGAAATAAATCTCAGACGTGTACTGTCCTCTCTGGGTGTGCGGAGGTGACTTAGAGTCAATCCTGAACAGAATCCCGACCACAGGTGGGGCATCTATCAGGTTAGCATGTGCGTGTTGTGCTCTGTCTTTTCCGCTGCTCTTTTCTCTGTGACTCAACAATACGATGATTCTCAGCTATTCGGGTTCCTCTTTGTTGGTCAGCGCCACATTGGCGATCTTGAGATTCGCACGTATTGTCTATATCAAGCATTTCGAGACACTTTAAGTGTCTTTAAGCGTTTTCTGTCCACCTGCTAAACGCTGCCCTTCAAGCTCCCATCAACTGTTTTGGGATGCGTTTATCAGGCATTCGAGCAACGTGACCGACCATCTCAGTTGGGCCTTCTGCAACAGGGTGTTGACGCTTGGGATCTTTGCTCTTGTGAGGACTTCGCTGTCTGATTTTGTCCTGCCAGTTTATTTTAGTATTCTGCGAGACAGCTTGTGTGGAAATGGTTTAATTTTCTTGCGTGTCTGCTATCACTGTCCATGTTCCTTGCGTACAGCAGCGTTTTGCTATGGCCTGGTAAACTTTCAGCTTTGTACTATGCTTATCCCTTCGTTCCCACAGTGACACGTAACCTTCGAACCAGCACTGGCTTTGGATATCCTATTGGACCTCAATCTATTTTGCCGATCTGGATAGAGGCTGCCAAGATAACAAATTGTCCGTTGACTGGAACCTGGTGTTTAATGTTGATGACTGGATCTAATACTGTTCTCTAGGGAGGCTGGAACATGACCTCTGTTTTTATGTTAATGGTGAGGCAAACCTATCACAGGCCATTGAGAACTTGTCCATGTAAGTCTGCATTTCTTCCTCAGATTGGTAGCGAGGCACAGTCATCAGCAAACAACAGGTTGGAATAGTTGATTCTTTTACCTTGGTGGAGGTTTTAACCTGAAGATTGAATAGGTTACCTCTGTCCTGTATCTAATCTTTACCCCATGTTCTCGCCCTCCAAAAGACATCCGTGAGCATGGCAGCAAACATCATGCTGAAGAGTGTTGGGGCCAGTACACAGCCTCTGTTTACATATGACAGAGTAGACGAGTTGGAAGATAAATTGTGAGCGGCGCTCGTTAGAACCTGCTGACGATTGGATTCGTGAAAGGATCTCACCTTGTATAGAATACTGATAATAGGAAATTGATGGCAGAAGTAGAAAAAGAAGAAATTCAGATGTTAAAATAGAAAATCCTCTTCAATAGTGAAAGCAGAAATTTACAAGGTCGATATTTGATGTAATGGGAAAAAACCGACCAAGTAAGGATGAGGATATATTTATTTTTATCCAGTTTCAGGATTGGCTGAAAGTTTCCAAATGGGGTCAACCACTGGTATATAAGTCGACTCCAACCTGGTGACGATCTCTCAAATTTATACAACAATACTACCGATATAAATTTTATATCAAAACGAATTTTCAAATATCACACTAGTGAAAACATTGAAAATTCGTTTCAAATATTAACTGCGTAAAATTTCCCACTATTAGACAATTATAAGCGCCAATCGTCATGTCTAAACCAGTTTATAAAGTCGGTACGTCATAAATTTAAAGTATATTGTTTGATATGAATTAATGTTTTTGTTCTTAAACTACAATATTTGTTTTATAATATGCATTTTATGCATCTTTAATGGCAAGATTGAGGGGAGAAACGATCGTCGACTGGTTCGCAGTGAATGCTGTGCACATGTCGAATGTGCCATATATATTATCTAGCTTTATTTGGTTCTGACGGTAAAGAATCATGAATTATTACACCAAGAACAAAACCTAGCGTGAAATACATGGCATTTTACAATCATAGCAATCATTAGACTTAATTATTGCAATTAGCAGGTTCTTTTTCGTTTGCCCTCTATTTTAATTTGGCGCCTCTGACTGATTTTAGCGTGAAAGTTTGCTTTCCTTATCACTAGCACTATTCTTCCTCGCCATTCAGGCGAACCTCAGATGTGTTTGTAATTTAGTTCCCAAAGTGAAAGACCAAGAGCTCGTGTAGTCCAACAGCGTGCCGTATATATTTACTCAGATAATTCTTGGCTCAATCTGACCACAGATCAACACTTTCCGCGGTACGTGGTCACCAGCGGAGAGTGTTACATGTATTTGTTTTGCTATCGGTGACACAATTAGCACATTTTACATACATAAGCGTCTGAATATAAAGAAGATATATAATCAAGAAAACTCAGGATGGGGATTTATGAGTTAAGAAATGTCTTGACACACCGAGCACATCTCGATGACCTGATTTAGCCTTTAGATAGATTGATTGATATGACCATCATCATTGCACGTCGGTGAGTAACCATGTGTGCTCTAATCTCATTCTTACACAGGAATACCTCGGCTGCAGTGCACGAACTCCGTAGCAGGGGTATGCTGGAATACAATGAAATGTGCGTTACAGATCGTAAAGATAATTTTGAAAACACTTATGAATCTGCTTCCCTAGTCAGAGGAAGGTAAAGGAAGGGAGGGAAACTGTCCGATATGGACACTTTGATAAAGCACGAGGCATTTGATTAATCAACACGAACGGGTGTGATTAGTCAGTCATACGCTAGTAAAGATATTTGGACGAGGATCAGAGCACCTATGGGCTTGTTTGGTGTGTTGTTATAATGATACTTTCTACATTTCATACTGTGTTGTGTACCGTCGTGTGATATTTGAAATGCTTGATATATAGAGATTATAGCAGGCTGAAAATTGATGTGCGGGTTTACCCAATCTTTGACCTACTTAGTATATAAATAAATAGATAACGGACTGATCTCCCTTGCAATCATCAAATACCATGCCGGTCTTATAACATACTGTCGTAAATGATTTGCTGTCATGATTTTGTTTTATTCTTTGTGTTGTTTGGCAATATGATAATTCTTGTCCATTTCACGATGTCCTTGTCAATAATTTCTCAAGTCAGCTTTTGTCGGTTGTTGCAATGTAATTTAACTTCCTTCTCAGCAAGACATTCCCCCCGAATATTCTGACTTCTACTTGTCTTATGTATGTAGCAAGATAATGTGATATATCACGTAATATATATCAGCCTTTCATAAGACACAATTTAATACTAACACAGGACGACTACCAAAAAATGAGCAAATTAGAACGTTGCAATTCTGCTTCTCAAAACAGAATCGACTGCATCGCCACACGTATACACAATTCAACATTTACAATTCAGCCATGTGGACATACGCCTCATAGCTCAGACTGAAGAGCACATACTTCAAGACTGTTCCGAATATATTATACTGAGTCAAATTTACTGGCCTTGTGAATCAACACTGGAAAGAAAACTGCACGGACCTCTGTGTGATCTAAAAAAGACTGCAGTTTAAACAAGAGACAACATTGAATATATAGACAACATTTCCAGTGAACGAAAACGAAGGAAGAATAAGACATGAACGAAAAAACTCCGACAAAACGCATTGTCAGTTTGTTGGGTTTGATATCAACCTATAGTATTCAATTTCCAATACATTTGATTACTTAGTTTATCCAGACGGCAATGAGGTGGGGTAACTAGAAACAGTCGAATCTACAGTACCGACACTTTTAACTAGCTGTAAATAACAGTGGTGAGCGTCTGTAGCTCAAGTGGTAGTGAGCTTGATCACGAACCCAATCGTACCTGGTTCAAACCCCACGGTAGACACGTTTGGAAGCAAATTTGTTTCCGTGGGGTTTTTACAAAAGGTAAAAATAGACCTCACCGTTCAGAAAGCAATGACAAACTACTGAACGTATAAGTAGTGCCTAGAAAATCAACGACTCATTTACTGTGGTTGATGTCTACGTCCTTTAGGATGCCCCAATTTTCATTTCATTTTCGAATAACAGTGCATCATTGAGACGCCGATTTTAGACTTACTATAATGGAACTAAATACATATTTCCTTTTTAACTCTTTCCACGCCCATTTATTTTCTCAATTTTTAAGCAGTTAATTCAAGGGAAGTAAAAAAAAAATTAAAAAAATAAAATTACGATCCCAACTACTCGTCAATAAATAAACATATATATCTTATTATATACTAAATTAAAGAAAACTGGACAACCCAATAGAATAGCAAGGTTGAAAAGTAGTATAAGTAAAAGTAAAGTAAAACTAGAAAGACTTCTTATAGAGCAACTCTATGGCGCATGTGTGCATTTCAAACGTGCACAGGATTTCGCCGTAGCCAGTGTATGCCTTTAAAGCGTGAAAGAGTTTGTTGTAGACATGCTTTTAATTCTTGTTACCGATGCATTGATAAAATGGTGGCAATAAGTTTGTCTATACAAGGGGAGGTAAATCTCGGGGGTCCATGATAGCAATCCTTAGGACAAAATTAGTACATTTTTTTATCCTAGCTGACACTAGTTGTGCAATTTGTATCCCTAACTGACAAAATATATACAATTTGTATCTTCAGCTGATATTGGACTAGCCGAATTGGGACGAAAAGCCCTGGAGATTGCAGAGAATGAAATGCCTGGTCTGATGCTGATAAGGAAAGTATATGGAGCAAGTAAACCACTGAAGGGTGCACGCATTGCAGGATGTCTTCATATGACTGTGCAGACAGGAGTACTTATTGAGACTTTGATAGCTCTAGGAGCAAAGGTAATTATTTGTTTTCTTTTTTTCTTTTCGATCGGTTTCGTATGCTTGTCTAAACCATGAGATGGGTTGCCTATATGAAGCTGCATGTCAGTTGGAGTTCCTCTTGAGTTTCCCATAGCTTGCTCTGTAAGCTTTATTCATGAGTCCATGTTTTATTTCATTGATGTAGGACAGAACTGCAGGATGTGCGCTGAGTCTGTGTTTCAGTCTGACATGCACACTGCAGTCTGCACAGGCTTTATTCTGTGCATGTGTTGGTTGAGTCTGCAGTGTCCTGTTCTGAGGTGAAAGATTGTTGTTTGCTGTTTTCTACTAAGTCTGCTGATGGCATCTTGTGGGTGGTTGCTGTGAGTTTGTTGCCTCCACAATTCTTTTGTATTTTCGTTTGATATGTGTCTTGATCTTTGGCATGTAATCACTAGCACAGCATGGTATTAACTTCGCCAACAGCGACCACTATCATAGTTGATGACTTGGGATATCTTATCAAAAAACTTACAATTACTAGTCAAAGTATATAAATATTTAACATAATATTTTACCTGTAGGTGTATATTAAAAACCTCAGGTGTTCCTGTTATTCCACTTTTGTTACATATTTAGACTGACCAGTTTCTTCCACGTTCAGGTACAGTGGTCAAGTTGTAACATATTCTCCACTCAAGATGATGCAGCTGCTGCAATTGCAAAGGCAGGAATACCTGTTTATGCCTGGAAGGGTGAGACAGATGAGGAGTATATCTGGTGCATTGAGCAGGTTTGTTTGTGGTTTGTTTAGTTTTATTAGTGTCAAGCAGTTCGGTGCAAATGTGACTGCAGTCAATTAAAAGTATTTTCTGGTAGAATCCAGAAATTAGTTAACTGCTGGCACACCTGCACTGAACATATTGATATTATTTTGAAAAGTGATTTAGTATTTCCTTTCAAATTTCGACATATCCTGTTTATAACAAAATTTATGTTCAGCAACTCTATGAGCATGATACAGAAGATCAGGACTGGTTATATACGATGGCAGTGGATACAATTAATAAAAAATGCGACAATCCAGTTACTCACCTTCATCTTTGTCCCAGGTTTATAGAGTGAAAGGTAATGCTGCTATCGAGAAGGGGCGTTCTATGGACAAAAGAGACATCATCAATGCTCTAAGAAAAACTCTCTGAAGATTTCAACGAAGATAAAGTGTATTCTCTATTTTGGTTGCGCAAGTTATGTATACCAATAGGTGCGGCAAGATGCAAAACCATGAAAGAAACCCCAGTAGATACATCAGCCAGCACAGCACAGGTGTTATTAGTCTAAACACACTGAAATACATGCTTTGGGGGAGATCAGAGCAATTATGGACATGTTTGATGTGCAATGAAAATCACTCAAATGAACAAAATGTATAATTTTATATTTTTCTCAAATATATTTGTTAAAAGTGGTGACTCAACACCCCTGAAAATAGGGAAATTGCATTTACAAAGTATGTCAAGCATATGTTAGATGGTCAGACAAGAATAACTGCAATGAAATAAGACACCACCTATACACCAAATTCAAGATAGATATCTCTAGTTGCTGGTACTATGAATTATCAGATATGACAACAGAATATGTCCTTCAAAACAGACCTGATGAAACTAATGAGACGCACATCCACCACATTTTAAGAGAAACTGTATGATGGAGTTGAAATCTAGAAACAGTCTGTAGACTATATAAAAGTATACAGAATTCCATATAAAAATAAGTGATGATCACAGAAAAAGAAGACAAAAATAAACAAGAAAGTCTTCAAACCAAAAATTCAAGCCAATCATCAATACAAGGCATAGGAATGCAGTTGAGAAGAAAGAGTTGGACATATGCTTACCCTACAAAATTTACGCTAACTTAGGTTACAACCAGTTGTATAAAAACTGGAGCTTACAAAGTGTTGTTCCTTTTTCCTGTGGATGACAACAAACAAAAGAAATCAATATAAAGCAGTTTCATGCTGAATTGTATACATTTAAAAGCGCATAATATAAGATTGTCTAGGTGTATTTAGTTGTGTTTTATAATAATGCATATTAAAAACTAGCATTACCTCTTAAGTCGAAGAAGGCACACCTGTATGGTGGGGGGACACTGATAACAAGAAAAGCATGCCTTCACGTAAAAATCAGTTTGAAGCACCATACTAGGCATCCTGACTATGCCTGAATTCATAGAAGGTGAACACAAGAAGAAACTAGTTTGTATTGTTTTATCACACCCTCAAGAATACAAATACCAGTAAATGTTTTTTTTTAAAAACAGACTGTGATCTTCCCTGATGGTCAGCCACTAAATATGATTCTTGATGATGGTGGAGACCTTACCAACTATATTCATAGCAAGCATCCACATCTATTGGAAGGTAGGTCAGGATATGCTTTTGTCGCTACACTGAATAAGTTAAAATAGTACTAGAACGTAGTATCTGTGAATGTATGGTTGGGACTATTTTTTCTCTGCTTTAATATAACATGAAAGCTGGTATAGGTCAGGGACTTCACAAATTTTGCTACCTAGTAACAACAAATTAACTAATGTTCTTAACTAATGTTGTTCATCTCAGTTGACATTTCTGCAGTTGTTGTTGTCTAACCACTCATGCAGGGAATCATAACAAGAAAAGCATTTTTCTGTTGTTGGGTCAAAGATGTTGCAGAGATTGTGTTGTAAATAAGAGTAAATAAAGGAGTCATTTTTCATACCTCAAGGTATATTGGGAAATACATTGTTAGTCTTATATTTTTTTTGATTGTCTGCACACCATGGGTGATGTTGTCAACATCTCGCCTGCTGCCTTTCTTCCCAGGTATTTTCCTGATACCCAGTTGAAGCTGGGTTGGCACAATCATATTATTTCTATGATATTGTGTACACATCTTCGTTTTAATCTTCGTCTTACTCCCAAACCAGATCTTTTAATGTTGTAGACTCAAGGTGGTAGTGAGCAGTGCTTCATTATCATATGATGTCTGAACCATTTTCTTCTTTGCGTTCATTCTTTACGACCAATTTTAATCACTCTTTGTGATAAGTTTGATCTTTGCCAAGAACATGTATACATTGCACATTGGTTTGGTAGGCCCCTAAACACATAGAATTCTACATGTTTAGGATATGTGCATCCGATTTCAGCCAATCTGAACCATTTTATTTTCTATCTCTATATATTTTAGAGGAGATGCGGTTCTTACAACATTTCTTGTGTCTTTCTTTCTCATTTCTCACACAAGTATTAAAGAATAAAATCAATCTTTTGAAACAAATTGCTAGAGAAAGATCTTAGAGCAAAGATGCAGAAAATATAATGTCTTTCAGGCATAAACATTGAGAAACATTGGTTTGTAAATAAACAATTTCATGTCTCGAAAATGAAATATTTTGGTATCACTGTACATCACAGTGGGTAAGAGAGAACAATTAAGGAGGATGTAGTTCATGGAAGATGAGGTAAAATATTACCAAGATGATGGTGTCAACAGGACATTAAGGAAACCTTCAACATCACAATGTTAAGAGATTTAGAGTCTTTCAGATGAACTGTGGTGAGAGCAATATAATAAAAAAGGGCATGTTACATGAAGATTCTAAGGCTTCTTGTAACATTGGACTTTTCTCAAGGCCCCCCAGTAAAATATTACCAAGATGATGGTTCAACTTAGGACATTAAGAGAACCTTCAACGATCACAATGTTAAGAATTAGAGTCTTTCAGATGAACTGTGTGGACAAGTATCTAATAAAAACAATGTTACATAATGTCTAAGGCTTCTTGTAACATTGGACTTCTCAAGGCCCCATCCCGCACACTGTGAGATTCCGCTCTCAACTTTCTGCTGTATATTTTTTTATTAAATAAATGAGAACCTTTGTATTTTGTATAAAATATTGTTAGAATCAAATGTTATGTGTTTGAATTTTTATTCTATTCAGGTATCAAAGGTATTTCTGAAGAAACAACAACTGGTGTACATAACCTGTATAAGATGTTTGCATCTGGTACACTCAAAGTTCCAGCAATCAATATTAATGATTCAGTTACTAAGGTACATTACACATTACTGTTTCAGTGATATTAGGGAGTCTCTGTAGCTAAGTGATTACACCCTTGCTTTGTGTTCTGAAAGTCATGGGTTTGAATCCAGACCGTTCTGTTCTGAGGGACATTTTTTCCAGAGATCTCTAGGTTTGTTGCAGGAGTTACAGTTCATGCTTTGTGCAATACTCTTGGTAGGTGGCATGCAATTCCTTCAGAGATGGACCAAGTCATATGGGGTAAAACCCAGTCCAATGAAGTCAATCCTTCGGCTTTAGATCCTTTAATGATATTAGCATTAAACCATGAATTCTTCTGACATGATAACTCTATGATGAGTTGACCAGTCGTCTCTGCTGTTATCTTCATCTTGTCATGTTAGTGAAGGATCTGTGTCCTTTACCACTATGATAGCAGAAATTACCAGCAGGGTCACTCAAGCCAGAGTTGAAGTATAAAAGTTTGACCGACCAAAGGAGACACACAACTGCTATCTTGCAAGCAAGATTGGGTCAACTGAAAGCTAAGCAAGATAAATTTGACACAAATATCTATTTAAATTGGATGTGGTTGACCACATATCTAATGGAACAGTAAAATCACTTCCACATGCTGACTCTACAGTCAAATAATTAAGTCATAATTTTTTTTATCTATGCGTTTTTCTGTATCATTTTGGATTGCGAACTGCACATATTTTCATATATATTTTTTAAATATGCAGTATTTCATGAGACACTGCAGAAAGTGTTTACAAAATTTGCAGATCGTTCTTCTCTGACTTAGGTAGTTCAAATACTGATGAGCAGGTCATCTGCTCATGTCTTTCCACTGTACCCTGTCCAGAACAGCTCTCTTTCTTCTATTTTGTTTAGATTAGGCAATCTAAGACATTTATTTTGAAAAGTTTTTAATTTCTGTGCAATGCCTGAGGTAATTTTCCAGCACTCACTACTGTATAGTAATATTCCAAGAATGTTTACCCAATAGTTTGTCCTAAACAGAACTTTGCCACCCTAACAATCCTTTGGAATTTCTCTTTCTCATAGACCATATGTCCCATCTCTGCAGCCATCATGCTAAAATCATGTCACAAAATGAATCCATCTTCTCCATCGTCTTCCTCTTCTCCTCTTTGCCGGGAAGCTTCCTTCTATATTGGTCTTATTTGCCAGTGCTTTATCAGACTTCTAAAAGAAGTATCTTTTGATTGAGAAAATAACATTTTGGTATATTGTAGAAGACAAAATGCTTAACAGACAAACTGAGAAACATCTAAGGCAGTAAAGATGTGGTTTCTGAGACAAATTAAAAAATACCATGACTAACAGAAACTTTAATGAAACAATACACCAAGAAACAAATAAAAATTGCAAGTTTATTGGAGAAATTAGATGTATACAGTCAAGATTGGTTGAACATGTTATGAGGAGAAATAAAGTTGAAAATTTGTTGACAGCTAGTATACTTGATCACCATTCAGAAAACAATGCAAACTACTGAATGTATAAGTGGTACCTAGAAAATTGATGACTCGTTTACTGTTGCTGATGGTGAAGTTCTGTTAAGGATATGCCATGATTTTCATCATACTTGATGGGAAAATGGCAGAGATAAATACCTTGATGATTTGACCACATGACATAGTCGAGACAAGAACATAGACCAGATCAAGGACTCTGGTGATTGTGTAAGATGTTTAATGATGATGCCTACACTTATCGACATGGAACATGATGATATTTTAGAAGATGATCTACTACTGTGCATTATATAGGTCATCTGCATGGGTGGACCTGTGCTGCTGTTGGAGCAAAAATCAAATGTTATTGTAAGTTATGCACCTAAATTAATGTTATTTTTCAGAGTAAATTTGACAACTTGTATGGGTGCCGTGAGTCTCTGGTGGATGGTATCAAACGCGCTACAGATGTTATGTTAGCAGGTAAAGTAGCTTGTGTGGCTGGTTATGGTGATGTTGGTAAAGGCTGCGCCCAGGCTCTTCGAGCATTTGGTGCAAGAGTAATCATCACTGAGATTGATCCCATCAATGCCCTGCAAGCAGCCATGGAAGGATATGAGGTAATTATAATTTTATTTTCTTCCACTCTTCAGAATCAATTTCACATCGTCATTTTTGCTTGGGTAAATAATGCAGACTTTCACTTTAACCGGGCTTGAGTCTGTCTCCAGCTTAGTCTTGCTGAATAGCTGAATTACATGAATGATGTAGAAGAAATCCGATAAAGAGGTTCATCAATAGTAGCAAACAAGTCACAACAGAGATGAAGTGTATACACAGAATCCTGGGAGTATCAAGTAGAGACTGGTTTCAAAATGAAGACATCAGGAAAAAGTGGGTACAACATCAGTACTGAACTTCATCAAGAAACAACAAATTAAATGGTTCTGTCATATAAACAGATCACCAACAGACAGTGCACCTCAAAGAGCAATGATACTCCGATACAGTGGTTCATAGTTCATAAGTACGGTTCCAACTTCACTGCAATGGGTCACTCCGTTCCTGTGCCAATGAAAATCACACGAAATGCTAACAACTGTGAAATGTTTCCTGTGTAAACTAATTCCAGAATGAAACAGCCGAATACCACCACAAAAAGCAACCTGCACCGCATAAAATGCATATGGCCGTTGCTAATGTAGCAATACAAAACTGTTCATCACTTGAATTGCAATTCTTGTCGAAGGAACATCAATCATGACAAAATCCAGCTTTCTGCACTCGCAATATAACTGCATATGGCAGATTGAGCGTGTTCGTCATAACCGCTGTCCGCCATTTTCTGAATACACACAACAAATGCACGGTTGACACAGCAAAAAGCATTCTATGTAACAGTCATAGCTCACAGTGTTGCTCAAGCACTAACTCAGTAGCTCGGCAAACGAAACCGAAAATACCAGACCAAACATGGTGGCGAAAATTGCAAAGTCGTGTTCAGAATCAAACAGTTCTGACTCGGAATGGCCATCCCGCATTCCGCCATTGCTGGCCAGATTTGTTTTACGAACACGCTCAATCTGCCATATGCAGTTATATTGCGAGTGCAGAAAGCTGGATTTTGTCATGATTGATGTTCCTTCGACAAGAATTGCAATTCAAGTGATGAACAGTTTTGTGTTGCTACATTAGCAATGGCCATATGCATTTTATGCGGTGCAGGTTGCTTTTTTGGTGGTATTCGGCTGTTTCATTCTGGAATTAGTTTACACAGGAAACATTTCATGGATACAAAGCAAATGGCCATCCATGCAAAATGTTGACATCAGAAATAACAGTTGATGTAAAACATAATTTATGAAGCTCACACAAAAGCCCGTTCTAGAAATCTCTTCTTATCCTGATGCTGTGAGGCAAAACAGGATTAGAGAAAAGAAGGTGAATAGTAGTAAAATATGAGTTGAATTACTCTGTACAGATCAATGGCTTGCAAGTTGAAACAACATTATTCATTTGAGGATAATATTTATCGCACATTGGACATGTTCATAATTGTTCCGATCTCCTCCTTAGCATGTTTTGCAATGTGTTTAGACTAACAACTCGTATTCTGTGCTGGTTGATGTATCTTACTGGGGTTTCTCACATGGTTTTCCTATTTTGTCGAACCAATCGGTATGCTTAGCTTGCACAGTCGAGATTTTTTTTTTTCGATCCAGAAGCACTTGGAGCTGAAAGCTATTCGGCTCGGTGTTATGGACATCGTAACCCTTCGGTTCAGTGTCACGAACACCGTAAATCTGGGGAACCTGTGGCTTTTCTGCCAGTTCACGGAGTTGAACCTGCACTCACAGAGGACTTGTCACCCATAGTCCAATGCGCTACAAACACGCTGGGCAGGCGGGCGCACAGTCGAGATAAAGAATACCCTATATCTTCTTCCTTGATTTTTTTAGAGTATGTTTTCTCTTAGAGCATTACTGTTGTCGCGTTTGTTCATAGAAGGCACATTTTTTATAGCAACATTGCTTGCTTGTGCATCCACTCTTTCATCCCAGAATTACTTAGAGCAAACATGAAAGTGAGTGTGTGGATTGTCATGTTTTGTAATAGTTGTATCAATTAGTTAGTTAGTTAGTTTATTCCTTTCGAGCCAAAGCGGCACATAGGGCAGAGGTTTTAGATCTCCATGTGATACGGTTCTTTGCTAGCAGTTGGAGATCTTGTATGGTTTTACATCCCAATTGTTTACTTTCTTGTTGGATGGTTCTTCGAAGAGTGGTCTTTGGTCTTCCACGTTTTCTTTCCCAACTGGTGACCACATAAGGACTTGTCGATTTAGTCTCTTTTCGTCTGATCTAAGAACATGACCTAAATATTTCCACCTTCGTTTCCTTATAATATTTGATATGGGTTGTTGGTTTGTTCTATCTCTCACTGTGTTGTTAGAAACGAAATCACTCCATTTTATTTTTAATAATTTCCGTAGACATTTATTCTCAAAGCTGTCCAGTTTCTTATCAATTTTCTTTGTTGATTTCCAACTTTCACAACCGTAGGTCAGTACAGGAATCACACATGACCTAAATAATTTAACTTTTGTGCATATACTAAGGTCTTGAGATTGCCAGATATTGTTAATTTAGTGAAGGCACTAGCTGCTATAGCAATACAGGAGTTTATTTCTTTCATCGTGTCTCCGTTGTTTGACACTTTACTACCCAAATATGTAAAATGTTCAACTTTCTCCAGTGTTGGCCATTTATTACGATGTTGTCTGTCGAGTTTGTGAGGTCCATAATTTTGGTCTTTTGTATCAATTTTGTAATTTAGTAATTTTGTATCAATTACCTTTGCACATATCCGCTCTTGGTCTTCTGTATCATACCCATACAGTTGCTGAGGATGCATGCTTTTATTTATTTCCTGTTCCAATGGAAAATAGGACTGCAACTTATCACTGACATTTATATTCACTTTTTGATTTAGTGTTCCTGATGGAACAGTGCTTAAATTATTTCTAAGACTATATTATGTTTTCATTGAAAATAAAAAAAAATAGATTTGGGTTGTTAACTTTAACGCAACCGTTGATATTCTGTGTCAGATTTGATTGGCAATAAGGAAGCAGTCCGATCTGACTCATGTACATCATGTATGCACAGTAATTATTGACTGCACATGTTAACTGTTTTATGAGCCAGAGATTTGTAACATTAAAATATTAATTAAATTAATACCAGGTGGCAACAATTGAGGATGTTGTGAAAGAAGCTCGCATTTTTGTGACAGCTACAGGATGTGTGGGCATCTTGAAACCTGAACATTTCGAGAACATGCTAGAAGACACCATAGTGTGCAATATTGGTCATTTTGACTGTGAAATCGATGTTGCTTGGCTGAATTCCAACTGTGCAAAGAAAGAAGAAGTCAAACCACAGGTGAGTACACTGATTGTAACATCTGCTTGTTGTTGCACTAAGCGAAAAGGGCATCACAGGTTAAAGAGATGGAGAGAGTTATATTTTTTACACAGGGTCGCCAATAGCAAAGTCAACAACACACTGTTCTGATGACCCCATGCTGTGAAAATTCCAAGGTTCGAGGCCATCTTGGGCCAGGTTTAAGGTAGATATAATTAAGTAAAGCTTTCCTTTTAGTGATAAAATCGCCCATGTGGTGCCGGCAAGGGAAGCTAAGAATAGTAGCACTGCGACCTACAAGCAATGTCGTAAGTGGCAACCAATGTAGGATCTAGGTATCTACCGTAGTAATAAAAAGCATAGCAGAAATCAAATGTGCTGGCTACTTATAGCGCATAACTGACACAACATACAATCATTCTTAGGTTCAGATAACATACAAATCACACAAAGTGGTTAACAAGTTGTCATTATGGAGTGCTTAAAGTAGAAGAAGATAATATTCAAGCCTTTGCAAGTCTATTCAGTTGAGACTGTTACTTTTAGATGTTAAAAATTGTTCCAAAATGTTATTAATTACGCAATTAGAGATAATTATATTAACAGCATATCCGCATTTGTAACTCAGGTGGATCGTTACACATTGAAAAATGGCCGCCATCTCATACTTTTGGCTGAAGGTCGTCTGGTAAACCTAGGCTGTGCACATGGCCACCCAAGCTTTGTGATGAGTAATTCTTTCACAAATCAGGTTGTAGCTCAAATTGAATTATGGACCAAAAATTCAGATTACAGTCTTGGAGTTCACATGCTGCCCAAAAAGGTATGTTTTCTTTTAAATGAAATGGGTATTTAGTGCATTTCCTATGTTGTTGCTGTCAGGCTTCACAAGTTGAAGATCTGATATCAAAATATGAAAGATGACTGAAAGAAAGACGGGAACGAGCTACCCAAGTATAAATTTGAAGGGGGGAGACATGAACAGAAGTTATGAATGTCTATATTCAGGACTTGAATTTCATTTTTTAATTTTCTGATCCAGCAGTCATCTGAGCATTTGCCCTTTGACTTAATATCATTTTTGGAAGACAGCTTCACTAGTTACTGATGGAGATATTAGTCCTGTTAGAGATCACAAGATTACAGGACAAATGCTGAAAGAGTGCAGTCTGACACAAATTAGAATAAAGCATATTATACAAGAATTGAACATTTTTCAGTTGTGGTTTGTGTCACAAGTTAAAAGAAAAATTAAATTGAAACAATGAAAATCTTGACTGATATCAAAGTGGGATCGCCGATAGCAAAGTTTGTAACATGCTGTGCTAGTGACCATATGCCATGGAAGCTCTGATGTTCGAGGCCAGCTTTAACCAAAAATTCTCTTGGTGTGCATGGTGTACTGTTGGAATACATTACACCCTGATTCCTTACTTGGGGATCTAATTATGAGTAGCTCTAAAGTCAAAGTAAGGCTTACTTGAATGGCAAGGGATGATGTTCGTCCATCACGGGTGATGATGACCACACAAATTTTCATCCAAGGGAATGTAGTTGCGCTATGTTTGTTTGTGTGTGCATAGATGACTAGTGAGCCTGATACAAGCTTGAAATGTCCGTGTACATTTCAATGGCAAGGGATACTGAGGATAAGGAAAGCAAACCTTCATCAAAAATTAGGCGCCATGACTACGTCTGAATTTATAGTAGGTGAACAGGCAAAAAAAGTCCATTGTTTGTTTTGTTCTTTATTTTTAATGCAATGTCTCGCCCATGTGGTGCTGGGGCTGCAAAGAAGCAAAGAATAGTACCACTGTGACCTACAAAGCATGTCATAAGAGGCGACTGATGTAGGACCTAGGAAGCTATCCTAGTAAATAAAAAGCACAGCAGAAATCAGATGTGTTGGCCTACTTGTAGGCACATAACTGGCACAACGTACAATTGCTCTTAGGCTCATATCCCATACAAATCACACAGAGTGGTTAACAAGTGGTCGATATGAAGCGTTAGAAGAAGAAGAAAAAGAATGCAATGTCAGTTCTAATTCATCTTAAAGTTTCTTTGTGTTTTCATTATCTATCTCTACATTTTAAACTATATTTTTTACTTTCATTCACCAAAATGTTAACATTTTCCATAATTTTATTCTTCTTTAATTGCAACATAATTATTAAATTGTATTTTTCAACACTAACATTGTATTTTTGTATTGGAAACAGCTGGATGAAGAGGTTGCTGCTGCCCATTTGGATCACCTTGGAGTGAGATTGACTAAACTGACTAAAGAACAAGCTGATTACTTGGGTGTCCCACAAAAAGGACCATACAAACCCGATCATTACAGATATTAATTAAGATTTCCAGATTTATGTATTTTGCACTGTTGTGAAGGATCACTAAGCTCAACTTTTCTAGATAATAAACAACAAGATATGTATTAACTCAAATATTTGCAAATGTCATTTTTTGGTGGCTTAAATATACTCACAATTAAGATACCATAAAACATTTATAAACTGAGCCAATCAATAAATGCCTTTGATCTTGAAATATAAATCAATAACCATCCAACTTCATCCAGTAGTCCTAGCAGTTTGTCAGACTTATTTGTTTATTTTTTTTACATTTATGAACCCATCTTTCAGTGCTACCACAGTGTCTATTTTCTTGTATTTCTTGACCTTTCTTTCTTTTTATTTCCCTGTGGTTTTGTTATAACTGATCTGAAAACTTAAAAATATTTCATAATGTGTTCCATTCATCTCCACATAGTTTTTACACATTTTCACTACACATTTTTGTATGATTCAGTATTTTATTGTTGTCATTTGCCATTGACTTATCAGGATTCATATTATTCACTTATACAGTCATGACAAAAATATAGATCAAAATTATTTGCACACAAAAACTGAATTTATTGTTGTAAATATGGGTTTCATACTGAAGAAAGAAGTTTGTTCTAATGTATTATAGATTTGTATATTAATGATAATTTGTTTGGGAATGTTATATAAAGAAAAATGTTAATAAATGAAGACTTCTTCTATAATCACTTTCCTATGCTCAGAGGCATAACCAGTGAGATGAGTTGTTTCAAGGGGCCTGGTTTGAGACCTTAAGTCATTGAAGATGGGGTATGTTTGTAAAATATGTCCAGAAGTCTCAGGGCCATTTTGGATTGTGCTTTGTCCATTTTTAGCATCTTTCATTGGAGATAGATTTGTAGTCTACAGAGTCCTTTGCAGAGCCTCTTTATTTGTTTTTTGTATGCATTCATTCTTCTCCACCAGCTTGATCACTCTTTGTGATATATTAGATTTTTGCCAAGAACAACTGGACGTTGCGCCTCGGTTCATAGGCCCCTACATGTGTAGGACAGGTGCATCCAAAATTTCCGGCCTAGTTTGCAGAGCTTAAAGATGATAGTTTGTTGGATTCTGTCTAATTTTAGATGGGGGTTTTGTGGGTGATTGCTTCTTTTCTATGGATCCATGCACATTTGATTTGATAAGTGTTTTTGATTTCCTTGCAGAGATTCTGTGGTTAAATTTTTCCTATTTTAGTGCCTGCTACTTAAAATAATAATTGACAATAAAAACAATTTAGAAAAATGAAATTGTGAATGACAAATAAAACAGAGAGTGGCTAGGTTAATAGCATTACATGAAAACAAGTACTGATTCATGTTGAATTCTGCGTAACAGCAATGATGCTCTATATTTGACAGATCTGGTTTTGTTTATATAATTTTGAAAGTAAAAACTGCCTTAAAATAACTACAAAGCTATGGAAGGAAACTGGTGTAGAAACAACATTTAGATTTTTAAGAGCATGTTTATTTCCCATATCAAACCTAATGCTATGATGCATGGATTATTGATAAAATAGCTGGGCAAATGATTAATGTACTTGAATGCAAGTGCTACAGAAGAGTACTCAGAATACTATGGGAAAAAATATGCCTATTTTACAACAGCTATCAATTGAAGAGAATTAGTTGATAAAGAAATATAAAAAGGAAATACTTTAGACATAAAATGAAATGATTCTCTTGAGATCATCCTGGTGGGCATAATACTGAGCAAACAGAGGAGATAGAGGCAAATAAGAAGATATGTACAAGATGTCATAGACATGCTGAGTATGACTGCAACAGACTCCAAACATTTCATGCAAGACAGAGGCATTTAGAGATGCTGTCATTGGAGCCAAGTTCCAGCAGGGACAAGCTAGATGATGAGGATGAAAACACTTCTACAATATTATTATGATATTAAATAAGATGAATAAATTGTTAATAAACATGCCTTTAATTTTTTTTAAATCTGGTTCATTCTCATTTTTTAAAAAAAATGTATGGATCCTGTTTTTATATATTTCTTTTGAATGGTTGACTTGAGTTCTTGTTATTTCTGGTACATCTATTAACTTACACAGCATCAGCAAGAGAATATAAGTCCCATCATCTAAAGGAGATGCTGTAGATGAATAGAACATGTGATACACATGAGGACTAACTCTGTCATGAAAACTACACTGAGATGGACACCACAGAGCAAATGAAAATGTGGAAGATCCAGAACGACTCGGAGAAAGGAGAACAATAGAACAGGAACTGAAAGAAATGAATCATATCTGGAACACAATACAGAGGATGGCCAAGAACAGAAAAGAATAGCGTGCTCTAAGCACTAAAGTCGTCACATGCTATTGAGACATAGAGAAGTTGATTGAGGACCTATGACCAACGAGTATCAAAAAAGCACAAGAGAGAGAAGGAAGAGAAAAGGAAGAGAACAGCAAAGACTTACAATTGTATTGTATACAGCTTACAATTTATCAAGTTCTGAAAAAACAAACATGAACAAATAGCTCAGCGAAATTGGATGTGCTGGTCTGAAAAAAAAGATAGATATTGGATCGACGCCTCATTGTAAATTGCAGCACAAATTGCAAAAGTTATAATGAGACATCTAAGTGGTTATTTTGAGCGGATGATTATGCAAAAATGCATGTTTAAATTCAATAACATCAACATGCCTTAAGATAATATGCTGTAAAGAAACAGTAGAAATTGAGAGCCACATCTCTGAGAGCCACAAATATGTGGTTTTACAGAAGAATGATGAGAATTCCTTGGACTGCTAAAATGACTATTGTGGATGCGTTGAATGGGGTCAAAACACAGAGTAAGTTTATCATCAATATAAGAAAGAGGCAGTCATAATTTTTCGGACATGTGATGAGGAGGGAAGGTTTAGAAAACATTGTACATTCTAACAACCGGTAAAATCGAGGGTAGACGAGACAGAGGATGACAGAGAGAAAAAACTTTGGATAGTCTGACTTCATGGCACGGAAGAGCGTCACCATCTGAGATGATAGCAAACACCAGAGATTTGTGGAGATCAATGATCGCCTACGCCAGCCGGCATGGTACCTGATGATGATGAATTGAGAGAACATCACCTAGATGATAAATTTTGGAAGGTAGGGAAAAATAGCTAAAACATCAGCGCATGTAGAAGATTTGAAATTATCAATCTTTCTCCCGACATTATGCTATCAGTGCCAACACCTGGGCGTTGACATCAAATTATATAAGAAAACTAGTCACGACAGAGATGAAGTGTCTACACAGTGCTGGGAGTATCAAGAAGAGATTGATTTAGAAATTAAGACTTAAAAAAGTGGGTCAACATGTAGTACTAAACTTCATCAAGAAACAACTAATAAATGGTTCGCCACCATTAGTAGATTACCAACAGAGAGTGCGATTCAAAGAGAAATGCTACTCCGATACAGTGGATACAATGCAAAAGTCAGTCCACGCAAAAGGCGAACGTAAGAAATAACAGAAGCGGTGAAAACACTTTTATGAAGTGCACACAAAACCTGTTCTCAAAATCTCTTCTTATCCTAATGCTGCTAGAGATGTTGCGGGTCCATTGACCAAACATTCGATGCGGAGAATTAGCATATATATGCATAATAGCATGCGGATGATTACATGTGAACTTTGAACTGATATCAGGCAATAATAGGTATTCGAGTAACGAATAGTCACTATTTGGACATCGCTGGTAATTTTTTCCGGTCTACAGCTAAAAACTAGGAGATCGCGAACTGTTATCATGCGAACATATAGAACGGTACTTAGCAGGTAGCTAAATTGAAATAAGTGACCTTGCTTGAGTAACGTGAAGAAAGTATGGCATGGGACGAGGTTCTAAAAGAAACACTGACAGTTGTGTTTTCGGTTACAGTTACGCTCATTCTTATTGTATTAGGTACGTATGATGGTATTTCAGTTGACAATTTGTTTACAAATTTTTTTTATATGATAATGAATAATATAATAATATATGTTAACCAAAAAGTTGCAGACATTCATCAATAGATGCCTGCGCAGGATACTCCATCTGCGATGGATGACAGGACTACACAGGGAACTCTGGAATAGAACAGGACAACGACAGGTGGAACAAGAGATAAGGAGCAGAAGACAAGTCACAAGGTGACGATGGATAGGGACACACACTGACACTGAGGAAACCCCCTAACATTAACAACACTATAACAGCATCACAAGACAGGCTCTCCGATGGAACCCCCAGGGCAATAGAGTGAGGTAGGGGAAGACCCGGGAGATGGAGACGGAATGCAAGAAAATGGGGAGAGATCTGGAAAGGATGGCCTTGGATAGGCGGGCTTGGAAGGCCTTGGTTGCGGCCCTATGCTTCCTAGGGGCAAGAAGAATAATATATGTTAACTTGTTAATTTTACTTTTACTTACTATGGCCGCACTAACTTACTAAGTGAACTAAGTTAGCTGAGAGTTAAGTGATAAAACTACACTTTAAGTTTAGGCAAGTACTCACTGTTATTAGTAAGTCAGTTATTTAGAAAAGAAATTAGTGTTAGTTTTTTATGACTCAGACCGTAATCATAATATAATTTTATAATACACTGTGTTACTGTAATGTGGATGTCAAGTGTATGTAATTAATGAATTTTGTAAATGTGACCATACTAAGTCAGCTGGGAAAGAGTTAAGTGACAAGACTACACTTTAGTTTTAGCTAACTTCAATAAGCACAGTACTACTGTTAAGTTAGTTATTATTATTATAATAAAGTTATAGGTAATTATAATATAAATTTGTAAAGATGTTTTTTGTTGAAAATGTTCTGTTGACAACAATATAGTAATCCCATGTTGCTTTGCTTTTTTCATCGTTGGCATTATCAGAGCATACATTGAAAAGAAACATAGAAAGCTTAAAATGTTTTAAATATACAGTAGACCAAAAAAATAAAAAATTAACTAGTGTCACCAATCGACAGCTGAACATCAATATTGTTATGCAAATAAATATTTTGGGGAAATTTGATAGGAAATTGCAGTCAGATGAAACATGGCACAAAGTTTCAGACAAGGATGTGGTTTGTATACTGCCACCTATCTATTCACCGTTAAGTTCTCGCTGTACAGTGAACCCATTGTTATATCCATATAAGTATTGGTCTGTAAGTATGGACAATATACCTCTGAAGTCAGAGATGGCAAGCCAGTATGTTGAGGATACTTATAAGGAAAATAGGCCTTCATGCAAAAATAAGTCAGAGGCGCCATATCAGGCGCCTGCACTACGCCTGCATTAATAGCGGCGAACGAGAAGTAGGTTGGGTGGGGTAGCAAAAATATACATAGCGAGATATCCTTATGACACTTGGCAGAAAAATATGTGATAGACAGATCACCAAAAACAAATTATCATTGTAGTAGAAAACAAAAATTGCATGCAATGGTCTCAACTTTAATAGCGAAAAGATGTGATGAGCGTGAAAGAAACATCATGTCTGGCATGAGTCAGCTCTGGCTGCCTCCTTATTATGAATCAGATCTGTTGCCATACTATAGTATAACTCCAGGTGTGGTACTTCACAAGAAGCAAATGAAATCTTTTGAAACAAAGTGCTACAGAAAAGTTCTTAGAATGCCCTGGACAAAGTAGAGAAATATAGACATCCTATCAAACTGGAACATTGACTCATAAACAAATCGATATATTGTCTCAGAAACTGAAATATTTTGGTCCCACTAACTGTCACAGTGATTTAGAGAGAGCTTTTGAACGCTTGTATCAACCGAGTGGTATGTGATTTGAGCTTAAGAGCAATTGCAATTGTACGTTGTGCTAGTTATGCGCCTACAATAGGCCAGCATATCCGATTTCTGTGACACTTTTTATTTCCTAGGGTAGCTTTCCTAGTCCCCTACCTCAGTCGCCTCTTATGACATGCCTTGTAGGTTGCAGTGTTACTATTTTTTGCTCCTTGTGAGCCTTGGCATAGAGAGAGCAATAATGAAAGGCATGGTTCCTGAAAGATGAGGCAGGGGATGATGGCGGCAACATAATATTTTCAACATTTTGATGTAAGGGCGGAGAATTTGCTAGCAATCAAGAGCTTTTCAGGATGGCTGCGATTAAAGCAGCAATCTGTAAAAGACATGTTAGGTAAACACGTAAAAACAAAGTACTACAGTTTTACAAAATACATAAACAGTGACGATAAACAGCAACGCTTCGACCAAAAGGCCTTTATCAAGCAAACAATACAACAAGAATGACGAATTTGAGGAACACTACAAATGGACGATTACATGTGGAAACATAAACCTATCTGATGAAAATCTGGAAATAAAAACGAACAACGAAATGAGTGCAACACAAAAACCGAAAGTGGAAAAGGAGAGGAACAATAAACAATATAGTGGATAAATGACATATATGGAGCAAACACACATATAGATAACAAGGCACGAGATAAGACAGTACTAAGAAGCATAGGAATGTAATGCGTTGAGTCAAAGAGGTCGCAAGGTGCCATATAATGAAATAAACGGTTCTCCAGGGCGAATCGTCGATCATCGGAGGAACATGATCGGATGGCTGTGACCTGGACATCGTCAACTCCTGAATGGTCAGTATCATTGAAATGAGTGGCCACAGGAGTCACAGAGCATTGGCGAATATCGCGTAAGTGTTGGGCGAATCGGTCACTGAGCCTCTTGCAGTTTCACCAATATAGGCCTTATGGCATCGTTTGCAGGTGATAGCATAGATGATATTGGGGACTCTACACGTGAAACTGTCTTGAATGGTATAGGTAGCTTTGGAAAAGAGACAGTACGGGTCTGTATTACATATGCACATGTATTACAGCGCTGACGGCCACATTGGATGGTGCCAAAGTGACTCTGGATGTTAGGCTTGAGGCGACTGTGTACCAACAAATCCTTGAGGCTTCTGTCCCGTCTGTACGCCACCAAAGGATAGTGTTGGAAGACTGAACGTGTCTCAGGATCAGACTGAAGAATAGGAGATGATGGAATAAGACCTTTTTCACCAGGGAACTATGAGGGTGGAAAGTTAAGATAAGTTTAACCCTGTCAGACTTGGGGTTTCTAAGTATGTGAGAGAGGGCCTCTGGCAGCAATTAGCTGAACCCGATGCATGGCAGATGTATGCACATTCTCCGGGTATAGGCGCTGGCTGAAGAAATCAAGCATCTCATGAGCTCTATCAAGAAAATCGTCATCCTCGCTGCAGAGCGCGAAGGCTAAGAAGTTGAGAAAAAGGTAAAGAGTCACGACAAGCCTGGGGATGGGAAGAGGTATACAGAGAAAGCTATGTGTATCAGTAGGCTTGTAGTATACTGATGTAGTGATAGTGGATAGGTTGATGGTGATAGTGATGTCAAGAAAATTGACACAGGAGGTAGAGATGTTAGAGGTGAACCGAATAGCAGGATTGAAGGCATTGATGAAGGTAATGAAGCGTGACAAATCGGCTTCAGACATATCGGTACTTACACCAGCGTCCCTTACACCAGCCACTTACACCAGCGTCCAAGACAAACTGTATAACGTGGGGTTTACAATCTTTGGCAGACAGCAGTCTTAATTAGAGAATTCAAATCCCAATCTAGTTGTCTTCTTCTTCTTCTTGAACACTCATCGATGTATCTATGATACGGACGGAAGAAGGCCATCATAGGTGTTCCATACTAAGTGTTCAAGATGACCCATGAATAGACAAGCATAGCTGGGTCCCATTTTAGTACCCATGGCGACTCCCACTAATCTGTTCAAGAACTGGTCATTGAACTGAAAGGAGTTGAGAGTGAGAACTAGTTCTGCAAGACGAAGGAGAGTCGAGGTGGAGACAAGAGGGTTAGTTCTCCTGTCAGAAAGAACTGGGGAGCTTGAAGTCCGTCAGAATGAGGTATAGGGTATACAGTGAGCAGACATCAAGGAGGAAGAGGCGATAAGTCCTGCCAGGCAACAACTTAATAGAAGAAAAACAGACAAAGTGTGGTTAGTATCTTTCAAGAATGAAGGTAGTGTGGTGACTATAGGGTTGAAAATACTGTCAAGGAATGCGGAGATATGTTCCGTAGGACAAGAGCAAGCAGAAACAATAGGCCTACCAAGATTGTGAAGTTTATGAATTTTGGGAGCATATAGAATGCGGGTTTGCCCAAACAACTGTCGATGACACATAGTGATGATGCGCAGGTAGGAAGGTCTTTAGAGGCAATGAGGTTCTTGATGACTGTACGGACCTTACTATTGTTGGATAGTGTGGCATCAGAAGGAATATTTTTGTAGAATAGGGTGTTGAGTAGTTGGTTGTGGCCTTCCTGAAGATATAGTTCTTTACTCCATACGACTATGGCACCACCTTTATCAGCGGGTTTGATGACAATGTCATCACGTCGACGGAGGTGTGATAGAGCACGAAACTGGACGGTGACATGTTAGAACGCCCTAGGCGTTTAGGTGGAGAAGTCAATGTCGATGAAGTATTCTTGATGTAGAGATCAAGAGCGTTAGAGGCACCAGGTTTAGGAGTCCAATCATGTTTGCGAGTGGAATACTGGGAGAACATACTCGAGTCGTGATGTTCTAGAGGATCCTCCTGGTTGTGAAAATGGAATTTGAGTCGCAGGCCACGGTGGAAGCGGTTGACATCCTGAAGAGTAGAGTAGTGGTCAATGGAGGAACGGAGAGGAACAAACTTGAGACCCTTACTTAAAACACATCTCTCGCTGTCAGATAAGAGAAGGTCTGGAGGGATGCAGACAACCTGGGTGGGAGGAGAAGATAGTTGTGGACAATTGAGAGGAGTGGTAGAAGGTACAGGGCGAAGAAGGTTAAGTTTTGTTGATCATGCATGCAAATAAATTCATGCAGTTGTCTGTTGAGAACGTGGATGGTGAAACGAATAAGGGAGTAAAGGAGCATATTCATAGAAGTGAGACTACGTAGACGTTGTAGAAGTAGGGACTGGGAGGAATCCAAGTCAGATAGAAGGTGTGAGTGGTTGGCGCGATACAACGATGCGTTGTAGTGCACATTTGGTTTCTAACTTAAGTAACCTATGCTGCTCCCTGGGGTATAATGAACCTGCAGAGGGGTGAAAGTTGGAAGCAAAGCCTTTGGGAATAACCTTAAGACGCTGACATGTGAAGAAAAAATTACGATGAGAGCAGAAACGGTTTTTTAAAGTAACCATAGCATAACTGATGGCAGTCAGACGCACATCAGCCGGCAGGAGGCTGAAGGAAACCGAGATATAAGATCGAAGAAAATTCAAAAAGTATTGAAGGGAAGGCATAGTAATAGAAATACAAACGAAAGAACAGATATAATATGCTAAAAAAGGGGGGGTGTAGGACGGAAATGCACCTACACAACAAATATAACTAACTATAGAATCTTACCTACTATGTGACGACGAATAGTTGCAGCAAAATGCTGACGATTATCGAAAAAGGGTGAGACTGCAGTAAAATTTGGGAAAAAATAGGTAAACACGTAAAAACAAAGTACTACAGTTTTACAAAATACATAAACAGTGACGATAAACAGCAGTTTAACCAAAAGGCCTTTATCAAGCAAACAATACAACAAGAATGCGAATTTCGTGAGTCGCAATATCATCTATGCTATCACCTGCAAGCGATGCCATAAGGCCTATATTGGTAAAACCCGGTAAGAGGCTCAGTGACCGATTAGCCCAACACTTACGCGATTTTTGTCAATGCTCTGTGACTCCTGGCCACTCATCTCAATGATACTGGCCATTCAGGAGTTGACGATGTCCAGGTCACAGCCATCCGATCATGTTCCTCCGATGATCGAATCGATTCGCCCTGGAGAACCGTTTTATTTCATTATATGGCACCTTGCGACCTCTTGGACTCAACGCATTACATTCCTATGCTTCTTAGTACTGTCTTATTTCGTGCCTTGTTATCTATATGTGTGTTTGCTCCATATATGTGTCATTTATCCACTATATTGTTTATTGTTCTCTTCTTTTCCACTTTCGGTTTTTGTGTTGCACTCATTTCGTTGTTCGTTTTTATTCCCAGATTTTCATCAGATGGGTTTATGTTTCCACATGTAATCGTCCATTTGTAGTGTTCCTCAAATTCATCATTCTTGTTGTATTGTTTGCTTGATAAAGGCCTTTTGTTCGAAACGTTGCTGTTTATCGTCACTGTTTATGTATTTTGTAAAACTGTAGTACTTTGTTTTACGTGTTTACCTATTTTTCCAAGTTTTACTGCAGTCTCCACCCTTTTCGATAAAAGACATGTTAAATTATGAATATATATATTTTGGGATAACAATTTATTAAACATAAAAATAATTTCCTGCATTTTTAATTTAATTTTAAAAATACATTTTATAGTAATTTTGAATGACCACAATTAATTAGTTTAACAATTTTTTTAATATGTCTTCCTCAGCATGGATGATCATGTGGCATCTATTTTTGTCCAAGATTCGTTTTGTAAGAGAAATCATGTTTCCAGACAGTGATGGTAAAAATAAAGATCCTATAAAGGAGGAGCTCAGAAGCAGGACGTGAGAAAAGGCAAAGAAAGATTCTTGATGCGCTAGCATTTAGAATGTGTTAGTTTCGGTTCCGCCATTTTAAAAAAATGCCTTTAATCTCTTGTTGCCAACTTGTAAAGATCTTCTTTAATAATCACAGAATTATTCATGTATAACAAGTCACAGGCATCATCATTCCTCATCGAGTGTGTGATAACTTTAAGAATATACTGCTACACTATGTGATATCTTTACAATAAACTAAATCACTGTATGATATATAGAAAGAGACTGTACGTTATATCTAAGAATATACTGAGAGAATGTATGATATTTTAAGAATATACTGAGAGACTGTACGATATATCTAAAAATATACTAAGAGACTGTATGATATATCTAAGAATATACTGGAAACTACGATATATCATAGAATATACTGAGAGACTACGATATATCTAAGAATATACTAGAACATGTTATCATATTTTTATGATATACAGACCACTGTCTGATGTCTTAAAAATAAACATGAGACACTGTCTATGTCTTAACCCCTTGTTTACCAATTACATGAGGGTGACGTAGGAATGCGTAGGGCGGGTCCCAATTACAAGACGTTCACATAGTAAACTCATCGTCAAAATATGTGTAGTAAATGGGGAACCACTGCTACAATAGACTATTTAAAGCATTGAGGACAATCTTCCTTATATAAAAATTGTCATTGGTCAATTTTTGCCTATGAAGGTTATTTATATCTTTGAGTGATTCTCTTTGTCAAAAAATTTTTCAAGAAAAATGGCGTGTAGGGAATCTATCAGGTCGATTACACCAACAGAAAAAGCTTTGGCGTTGTTGTCATATAGTGCTGACGACATATTTAACGATGAAGATAGGCGGAGATGATGATATATTCTCATCAAGTGAATCTGTTCACTCAGATTCTGAAAATTCTGGTGTACAGGTGAGTGACACTGATGACGAAAATAGTGATACTCATGAATGTGATTTACGTCCAAGTAAGCGTTCTAGAACCGACCCTATCGCAAGTACTAGTACTGAGCCAGTAGCAAGTACTACTAGTACTAGTAATAGTGGACAGGGTTCACAACTAGGAAGACCTGGAGGTTGTGGTAACCAAAGGGGAGCCACACAAGGTGCCCACACAATCAAGGGGTGTGGCAGAGGACTGCCTGTTGCTGTTAGAGGTTATCGTCGTGTTGCTGGTGCTGGAAATATCACTAACGATAGTATAAATAACTGGGTTGATGCAGGACCTCAACCTCCTAATCCAGATGTACTATTCAAAAGTATTCCAGGCCTCCAGTGTAACACTGATGGTTTTACAGAGGCGCAGTTTATAGAACTGTTCATTGATGAAAATTTTGTGAACAACCTAGTTCTGCAGACTAACCTCTATGCACAGCAGTATAGGGATGGTTTAGATCAAGAGAGGCTAGCAAAATTTCAGTGGAAAGATGTCGACTATGTAGAGATGAAAAAGTTTTTAGGAATGTCCCTATTGATGGGGATAATAAAACTCCCAAGCGTCGAAACTACTGGTCGACAAATCTCTGTACAACTTGCCAGTATTCCGCTCTGTGATGTCACGGAACAGATATTTTGATATTTTGAAATATCTGCATTTCCATGACAATGCACACTTGCCTGCCAAGGATGACCTTGTATATGACCGCCTGTACAAGATCCGGCCTGTTCTTGACCACTTATTAAACAAATTTCAAGAAGTTTATCAACCTCGCCGAGACGTGTGTGTTGATGAAAGTCTACTTCTGTGGAAAGGCCGTTTATTATTTCAGGGAGTACATCCCATAAGCGAGCCAGGTTTGGCATAAAATCTACCTGTGTTGTGAGTCGGATGGTGAAGTGAGTGGCAGTGGTGGCTATTGCTATAGATTCAAAATCTACGCAGGTAAAGAAGACAACGTGAGCGACATCCAGCAGGTTATTCCTGCAGATGCTGAACATTTGTCAGTGAGTGAGCGGATGGTTGTGTACCTCATTGCTCCCCTGCTAGGCAAAGGCCACCATGTGTACTGCGACAACTGGTACACTAGTTTGCACTGTTCTCTACCTACTAGAGAAACAAACCCTTGCCTGCGGCACAATCCATGTGGGAAGGGGCATACCGGAGCAGTTGCAACTAGTCCAGCTGGATAAAGGGGCCTCATCTGCCATCTGTGGTGATGGAAAAGTTGTGGCCACCAAGTACCACAGTACAAAAGTTGTCCATCTATTGTCTACTGTTCATGGGCATGCGGAAGATGAAATTCCTGATACCAGGAAAAGGGGATCATCCGAGGCCCAAAATATCAACCCAGTACAATCGGAACATGGGAGGTGTTGACAAACACGATCAGCTGATACAGCCTTATGACTGTACCAGGAAGTCTCTCAAGTGGACCAAGAAACTTTTTTTCCATTGTCTTCAATTGGCAGCATGTAATGCTTTCATTCTTGCCAAGAACACTGGATACTCAAAAAGATTTCTTGATTTCCTTGAATCAGTTGCTGCATCGTGGATGTACAACAATGGCCCTCCTCCCAAAGGTACCTGTACCTAGCACGGTACCTGGCAACACTGGTGATACTGATGATGCAGTTAGACTGACTGAGAAGCATTACATTTATGTGCTACCTCCAACACAGAAAGCTAAACCATACAAGCCCTGTAGAGTGTGTCTAAAAAAAAAAATGCGAAAGGAGTCTCGCTATTACTGTCGCTCCTGCCCCTCCAAACCAGGCCTGTGGGTTGGGGAATGCTTTGAGGATTATCATTCAAGACGAAATACTGGTTGTGACTTGTGGTAAGTCTGAGTGTATGTTTATGTCGTTTACATTATTATATATGCTCAAATACCAAAAATTTTATGACCAATTTAAAAAAAAATTTAAAAAAACTATAAAGCAGTACAAACACAAATTTTATTATCAAAACATACATATTTTATGTCAAAATACAAAATTTCAAACAAATATTCCAAAAATAACAGAGTTATTAAATTTTCAAATAAGTTGGTAGAAATGCAAAAACGCTAGGGGTGGGCTGTGCGGTTTATCCTATAACCTCTGGTAAACAAGGGGTTAAGAGTATACCTGAGACACTGTATTTAAATAAAATGTGTTATATAATTATTATGACTATTGTGAAGTTGATGTATGTGTATATATATATTCATGTTTTTGTATATGTATAATTAGGATACAATTTCTATGCTAGTGTTATATGTATGGTCATTACAGAGTATAAAGTTTACAGGACAATAATTTGTAATTTAAGAATGGAAATTGAGACAATTAGTGCAGCACTAGAGTGACTTTCTGGGACCTCGTTAACACTTTCGCTACCACCAACGACAAAAGTAGACGAAGTACGAACTCCCTGCCGACGACTTTTGTCGGCGGACATGTGCCGTCGACGATGTCTTTTTTAAACGGGAGTATCACTTGCGAAAACAGGGTCCTGTGACATACTACTTTCGTATTGTTCGACGAGCTCTTCAAAATGACGATCTAACACACATGTGGTAAACGTAGGTATAAGTCCGATTTTCACGATTTTTCTAAAGAAAAATTTTCAAAATGGACGACGTATCTGATGAATAGTGATGTCCAAAGTAACTCTTTTTCAGACTTTTTAGCCAGTGATAGTGTTAAAACGAACTCTGAATGTGATATGAATTTGAACTGTGATTCACGGGACGATGTTTATAGATCGATAGCAGGCATTCCCACGGGTACAGGAGTAGGTGACAGACATCCATCTCGAAAACGACAGCATATTATACAGTGGATAGGTATGGGGATATCAGTTACTACAATAGCTTGTGGATTATAAAGAATATATTCCACATATAGACAGGTTAGTAGCTCATTAATATATGAACACTATTCCATAGTTTAAAAGTCCCAAGTGTATTAGTTTATTTTTTACGATATTTTGAAATTGTCACTCTGAAAACTGATCATGCCGGAAAATAGCGTGGCAGTGGGCCAGACTTTGTTGAAAAATGGCTGGCAGCGAAAGTGTTAATGAGAACGGTTATCTTATCAGGGTATCTGTGGCTTAGTGGTAGTGAGCTCGATCACAACCCAATAGTACCTGGTTCAAACTCTGCGGCTGGAAATTTGGTAGCAAATTTGTTCCCGTTGATTTTTACTAGCAGTAAAAATAGAACTCACCATTCAGAAAGTAATGGCAAACTACTGAACATATAAGTGGTGCCTAAAAAAATCAATGACTCGTTTACTGTGGTTGATGGTGATGTTCTGTAAAGGATGTACCATGATTTTCATTCATATCATACCATGTATCAATGCTTCGAAAGGTCCAAAATGAATTTCTATGGCATGAAAGAATGGTTTATCTACTGGCAATAACACAGATATTGATAATATAAGCTTGCATGTAAGCTGGCACCAACTACTACTAAACCTTCTTGTTCCCGGTGCATCATAGGGCTGCAGCTGTTTCTCTATACTGGACTCGTAGTCTTTTTAAACTCTGTCTACAAGACTAAGATTGCTCTAACTTTGCCATTCTTCGTTAAAAATATATTTTTGTGCCTCCCTATCTTCGGATGTGGGCGTCTTTGGCGTAGCAGTAGTTAACTCAATCACAACCTAAGAGTACCTGGCTCAAACCCCGCTGCAGGTAATTTTGAAGAAAATTTGTTTGACATGGATTTTTACGAACAGTAAAATGACATCGCTCAAAAGCAATGACAAACTACTGAACGTATAAGTGGTGCCCAGAAAATCGTTTGTTCTAGTTGATGGCGATGTCCTGTAAATGATATGCCATGATTTTCATTTATCTTCGGCTGTAGTTTGTTTAGCAGAGAAGTTTAAGAAAATGACTTAGTAAAGTTGCTATTACAATGTCTTGATCTTTCATATTACTGCTTGTCAAAGAAATATATTTATGCTTATTTAAATATCTTTATAATGTTGAATTTTCTTTTTGTATAGTTCTGGTGAATTTAATTTTTACTCTGAGTTCTGTGAATTCTTTAATGTTTACTTGGGCAGCAGCTAAAATTATAGAAGTATGACTATTAATCATGACATTTTATTAGTTCCTCGTACAAGAAAATTATTTTATTATGTGGGACATTTTATAATAACCGAGACAGCAGTAAAGATTTGGTACAAACAAATAATACAAGTAATATATAAGGTGAAATGCAATGGTACTGTATTGAAACCATGTCCAGAAAACAAATGAGGAACTTATTTAATAAAAGACTACACTGTAGTCACACTCTTACTGGATTGTTGCCCAATGGTTTTCTGTTTTTGTCTTGAACATCTCTAGATGCTTGGGTGATAGTTATGCCATATATCCATCTATTTCATGGTCTTCCTCTCGCTTTTTTCCCTGATGTTCTTTTATAGAAGACTATACAGTGGAGTTTGGTTGCATTCTTTTTAAGTGGCTGAACGACTTCATTCTTTGTTTCTAAATGTAATTCAAGCAAGGTGTTGTCCCAACTTTCTTATGCTGATATTGGTGACTGTCTTTTATGGTGTGGTTGGTAACTTTTCGTAGGCATCATATTTCACGTTGTTTTTTTTTGCGACTGTACTTTGCTCATTGTCAATGTTTGGCATGGTAACACAGCATAGGCATAAAAATGCTGTTGATCATCTGCTGTTTAGCTGTCAGTGAGATGTTTGGGTGCCTTAACAATGGGCCTAACTGGTAGGTTACAGCATTTTCTTTCTGCACCCTAGCCTCTTTCTGTCTAGTCCTCCATCTGGAAAAATAAACATTTAAAATTTCTTTCCCATTAAAAAACGTTCCTGTTACCTGCATTCTGCTTTAATATTATATAGATATGCACCCTATTAGTTTACTGAACGCCGGTTTTTAAACAGTGCTGTTGTGTTCCATCTTATATGTTAAAAGCGTTGTGGGTAGTTTAGCCGGTTGTTGTCTATGACATACACTGAACATCTTGCTTCAAAAGATTTTTATTTTGAGACACAATTGTAACCATAATCTGTAGATGACATGATACAGAAACATTTGATGACAGTGGACAAACACTTGCATTGGATATCACTCTTTTAATCCGCATATAACTTATGTGGACATCACCGAAACAATTCAGAAACAATCTCTTTTGTAATACTAACACGTTCATATGGACCAATGCATTATGAAAACATTCAGATTTTACACACACAAAAAATGCGAAATTAAGTTTTGCATTTTCTTCACCTTTCAACTCCCAACGGAGCACAGGTCTTCAACAAACTTGTCTATCCTTTTAATTTCAGTCTAGATGTCTTTTCCAGATATTTTTAGACCCTCCTCTTTCCCTGCGGGTTCCAAAACAGCGTCTGTCTTGTAATGCTTCCGGTCTGCCTTCTCAATGTGTGCCATCACCAGCCTCTTCTGTAGCACTATTTCACGGTATCTGCTTAATTCTTTCTCTGAGTTCATCGTTAAAATAAGTTTTGCATTTTATTAGCAAACATATACCTTTTACATAGACTGTTCATAGTCTATTTTCATTGAAATGTTTACCAATAGACATCTGCTTCAATTCATCTGTAAAAATGGCATTGTGTTTTTATCTTCCCCAGTATCAGTTTGCTTGTAGTAAACAATTGGATGTAATGACACTGGGATTTATTGTATTGTTATATGCTAAACATCTGATACATTTTTCAAATGATTTGACTTCATGAAATTGTATACTGTTTGTTTGAGAACAATAATGTAGATCAAGTTTTAATTATCATAAATAAAAGTGTTTGTGGTGGGAACATTTGATTTGGATATAGCACTTCCTTTGTTTTAGTATAATATATATATATTATATATATATATATATATATATATTATGACTTTTCGCCTTTATAAAATAAAATTCCTGTATCCTTTTCAGACCTTAGTGTTTGAAGTGTTTGTCACTTCACATTTCTAGATCTTAGTGTGCAGGAGGACCACTTCTTTCCCCATATGTGGAATGTTGAGTTAGGCGAATGCTTATGCAAATCCTTCCCACCTTTTCATCTTCAGAGACAGTCATTTGGCAAGTGTGTTACGACTTTGAGTCTGTTCTCTGGCCTTCAAGCCCATACCTAAATTTCTCTTCGAATGATTCCGCACTTTATGTAATATTGTTTTCTATCAACCACTTTATAAACCATTGTTTGTGTGAGAGTGATGATGGCATACTGTTAGAGACAATGGTGATTCTGTAGTTTCTGCTTTCTCCTGGCAGTTTTTATGTCCGCGAGCTGTCGTTTCCTTAGTTCCCATAACCTGAAAGGTCACATCCACAGTACTTTTGCCAGCTCAGGATTTCTTTGGGGATCTGGCCAGCATCCTTTCGGGACAAGTGACACAGCCACCTTAGACAGCGTTGGTGGGCAAGAGTAAGTATGCTAGGAATCTCTGTATTCCAACATCTTAGCTCCATTACTCTAGTCTCAGGCAACACATGTTTGTGTAAGCATATTGTGCTAATATTTACAGACAGTCAAATCACCAAAAACCAAATTCGGCATTCACTTTGTTTGGGTTCGATTACACGGTCATTTCATGATGTTAGATTTTGATTGAAATTGAACTTTAAATATATTGAAAGTTTTACCCATGTGGTTGTTACCCATGTAGCGGTTCACGCTGACTTCTCTTAGACTTTTAATTGACAAGGGATCTTGCACACAGGACATCCATGCTTTTTTGTGTTCATCTTCAATAGAACTAGATGCTTGACCTCCCATACACAGAGGGTAGAGGTTGCTCGGAATGTTTCAGAATTTTTATTCTGTGTAGATGTGAGCAGATTCAAGAACTCGTGCGAAGGAAAGTGTCCATCTTCCACATTAGGCGAACACTATTTAGAAATGGTCGGTATGCTGTGGTCGCTCCGTGACTCTTTTTCATGCGCTGAGGGTTTTGTTATCAAGCTTGATATGAATCTGCAAGGACTCCAGCATACATACCATTCACAGCCTCCCAAAGAAGACTTTGGGTGTGGTAGCACGAAACATCAGTTCTCTTAATAAAGCAGTTGCTTGTGTGTGTGTGTACAACCCTATTCACACACACTCACAAACACCCATAATGTGATCTGTAATTTCTCTGTTTGGTAAATTTATTGGCAAAACACGTAATCACAAAGTACTGTAGTTTAACAAATTACAAAAACAAAATACAGCAATGTTTGACCAACAAGGCCGTTATCAAGCAAACGCACAACAGGAGTCTTAAACTCCTGTGAGTCTTTAACTCCTGTTGTTCGTTTGCTTGATAAAGGCCTTGTTGGTCAAACGTTGCTGTATTTTGTCATTGTTTTTGTAATTTGTAAACTACAGTACTTTGTGATTACATGTTTTGACAATCAAATAGCTTTACTGCAGTCTCATCTGTTTTGTAAATTTATTGTAAAATCAGATGTTGTTTGTGTTTTTCTTATCAACAAAGTTAACCACTCTTTGTTATCGTATGTTGTGCCCCCACTAGGTCCATTCGACATGTGGGACAAGTACATCCGAATTTCGGCCAAAGTGTATGCATATTATCCAACAGGACCCACATTTGTACAGACAAGTAACTACAATTTTACAAACAGAAAAATCCTCACTTTAAAGTGCCACATCTGAAGTTGTACTGTAGCATGCTATCAGATCTGATTGTTCATAAGACCATCAGAGCTGACTTATGCTAGTAAAGTCATTTATATTGTTACATCTCTTTGTACAAATATGCAAGGGTTGTGTGGGATAATGTACTAGTGCATGTAACACTTTCTGTTCAATTCTGCAGTCTAAGGAGCAGTGACTGATGACAAAAGTTGGGCTGAGCTATTCACAATTGGTAGCAGGCTGCATCAGTGCAGTATAAGTGAGTAGAGATAGAAAGGTAATACACTGAAAATGAGTGTCTAAAGATGAAGGATTGACGTTGCACCAGGTTTGACCTCATATGGCTCTGTCCCTCTCTGCAGAAATGGCATGCTACCTGCCGTGAGTATTACACAAAGCACAAACTTTGTAGCTCCTGCAAAAATCCTAGGATTTATGGAAAAATACACTTGTGATGAACGGTGCAGTCCTGATTCGAACCCACAACTTTTGAAACGCAAGACACCAGCTTTATCACTTAGCCACAGAGATTCTTTAATGTTTGTACAGAGCAGATGGACACTAATCATTATCTACACTGATGGCTCTGTCAAACGTGGTACCAGATCATCGTGGACTTAACTCAGTACAACAAAACAGTCGCACACTTCATGTGGACTGGGGCTTTGAAACAACGACATCGAGCATGATATGGAGATCACTGCTGCCTCCAGGTTGCCCATATGATTATCATCAGACTCGATGAATATGCTTCAAATGATTGAATCTGGAAGTATGCGTGTGGACATCATTTGGAGATCACATCTCAAGAAAATGACTTGGCTGGACATGCTGGAGTGCGGGTAACGAGCGTGCTGACTCTCTTGCAAACAATGCCCCAACTCAAGCAGGCAGAAGCATGGACAGAGCAGATATCATCAATGTTGTACACTCTCAACTGTGTGGCATGGGCGGGTTGCAGACACTGAAACGAGTTCAGGAATTAGGCGTTAAGTTTGAACATGCCAGACACTGTCATCTTTGTGGTAGAGAGAGAAGATATAGTAATCAACTTCTCATGGGTACTGTGAGCAAATGGACTTTGAGATGGCTGCTGCAGTGGAGGACAGAGCGTGAATGGGAATGCCTAATGTGCCATGACAGATCGTATAACACAACATTACACTAATATCATCCACAACATAATAACACAATTTGACGCAATTCAGGGCAAATGACGCTCCAACATCTGCTGAAAAAACTGAACTGGAATTGGTTTGCCCTGAAGTCAGTAGCATCAGTTGTAAGAAACATAACTTGTAACCTTGTGTGTGCAATGTTGGTAACTAGTAAAAATACACAATGTTTATATCTTGTTGAATGCCTATATTTATCCTCTTTGTTGTCCAGGGTGTTCTATGAGAGACTGCAGGTGTGGAGGTGGAATGAATAAAAGTGTTTAAATTGGACATGGTTAAAAGTTTACAGTAAAAATGGAATGGATTGTTATGATTTTCACAAAGTGCATAAAAGACTTGTTTCATGAGTATGACAATTATTCTGAGTGCATGAAAAAAAATTTAACTCCACTGAGATTCATTCTTGTTAGTTCTGACCAAATCTATTGCCTTTGTCCTGTAGATATTTATTCTTTATCACTTGTGTAACTATGAAATAATAAATCTGCCGTACCCAGAATGTGGACCAGTAATAATTTGCATTGCATGGTTGCCAATTTGAACTATTTCATTTCGGGATGTTTAGCGCAAAATTTCCATCTTCTCAAACTCTAGAAACTCAAAATATATAACAGGTTGTGAACTAATATTTTTACTGTTAGTTAATTATTTAATCAGGTCAGTTCGAGATTATATCACATGCTTATTCTCTAAATATGCTTCGTGAGTGAATCAGGTGGAGTTCAAGGTGATATAAGATGCATGCCATATATTTCTTTCAACAGCAACAACGGCTGGACATTCATAACTAAAAAGACTTTAATCCTTACAGCACAAAATCTAGTGTGTTCTTAACTATCATAGGAAGTTTTGGTATCAAACTCAGTCCATACTTCTTACTTGCTTTCATTAGTTGCTTCTCTTCTACCCAGTTAGTTTTCTTCTACACATTAAGCCTGAGAGGGAGGCGAGGATTCTATCAGTTGTCTCTCTTCTGGTCTGAAACTTATTCACGCCTTTGTCCTTCAGGGATTTTTTTATGTTGTCCTCATATTGCATCTGGGTATCTAGATCCCAGATTTTTTTCTGTTATGGGTATAAATGAAAAATCTTAACCTGAACAGCTTTGCAGCGACTGCACTAGGTATGCAGCCATTAAATTCCTCAGGCTCGCTCCACCTGTACTACACCGCCAAAAGTGGTACTGCAGGCAGTGATGACAGTTTTTAATCTAGATACTGGACTCTGTACCTCTCGTGTCAAACATGCTAATCAATCTTTTTCCATTCAGTTCATACTTCCATAAGTTCCAAATTGGAGACTGTTGCATAAGCAAATGTTATATATATAGAAACCTAGGAGTTCTTTCATGGATTATGTCCTGGAAACTTGTGAGTTTGCAATAATGAAAGATCTGGCAAAATGACTCTAAAAGCAACAATAATTGGTATGGAGGTAAATACTAAGGCAACTTGATTACCATCTGTTGTTTAATGACACAGCAATAGATGATTCAGTTATATGGAAACTTGGCAAGAAATGTGGCATAAGTTGGAAGAATCATTTAAAACCACACATGAATAACCAGCAACCCCTTCCGTTTAAAAAAAAAACGGAGCACCTATGGGTCTGTTCAGAATGCAGGGAAACTGGTTAACCAGTAACCATCATGGTTTAAACTCTTTCTCTTGTAATTTTTTCGAAGAGAATTATTATAACAAATGTTTCGCCTGTGTGTTGCGGGGCTCGAAGGGGAGCAAAGAGTAGCAACATTGCGACCTACAAGGCATGTCACAAGCGGCAACTGAGGTAGGGGCCTAGGGAAGCTGTCCTAGTAAATAAAAAGCGTAGCAGAAATCGTATGTGCTGGCTTACTTGTTGGCGCATAACTGGCACAACATACAATTGCTCTTAGACCTGGATCTCATACATATCACAAAGAGTGGTTAACAAGTATTGGTTATTGGTTACTAAACTGACGTCATTGCACTCCGGGCAGACCCATAGGTGCTCAGTCTCCCCAACAGATATCGAAGAGTATGCATACTGATGGTTCCTGTGACTCGCTGATTAAACACACCTCTCACTCTACCTCTCAGGCATCCAGTTCGACTTGAACAACGGGTAACTCCAAACTGCTTAAATTGCTTGATCGATTCAACATCGATTTTAGTGTCCTCATCCAATAGAGAGTCGCAAGAGACTGAAGAATATCCCCTTATCCATCTTCAACTCCCCAACAATCGATGCTGTTGATGTAAGCCTGTCCGCTCTCTCATTACCGTAAACACCTGCATGCCCAGGACAGTATATCCACGTAAGCCGCTGGAGGTTAGAAACTTCTATAGACGACATCCACTCATACCGAAACCTGCCCTTCTGGATCTTGTGAAGCATCGACTGAGAGACAACTGCCCCAGTAAATGAAGTCCCAGAAATCCAATGGAGGGCAGCAGTAACGGCCTCAACCTCCATCCTCATACTAGAAGTAGTTGTCCTGTATGCCCCACTTCGCTCTGCAACAACCCTACCATGCGCATAAGCCAAGAAACCCCAGCCGGATTTCTCACCACGTTGAACCGACCCATTGGTCTTTAACAACAACATCATCATCCCTTGCATTATCTTCTATCAGCTGCTTAACTGCGAGATCAGCCTTCATGTTGCCCCAATCTCTACATTCTCTTCCAAGAGTAATGATAACGTTGAGATAGTTGGTCATGCTACCATCTATTGGGATCCATTCTTCCCCTTTTGGTAGAGTCGCAACCGTAGTCACCTGGCCAATTGTTCTCTCAGCCTGGGCCATCCACGGCATGCCACGCTTGATTCTCGTGCCCTTAACATCATTAGTGTTCTTGTGAAGTGGATGTCTCTTATCCGAAGTAACCCGCATATATGCCTTGGTTTGGGCGATTGCATGACGGGAGCGTAGTGCATGACGGGAGCGTAGTGACAGAAGGCCAAGCATATATCTCATCTTCACAATGGGGTATCTCTAGTGCAGCCCAGAATTATACCATACCTTCATTCTGAACCCGTTCGAGTCGCTCACATTGTGATCTTGATATCGTAAGAATTCCGAGTCCGTAATCTACCACTGACAGTACCAGTCGATCGAACAAAAGGGCAAGTAGTCTCTGCTCAAGGTGTGCGGCCACCATAACTTTGAGAACCGCAAGACCACGCTTGCACCGTTGTATCGTCTGTTCAATATGGTGTTTGAAAGATAGACTACGATCAAAGGTTATTCCAAGATAGCGCAGCCTGTCTCTGCGCTCGATGGTATGTTCATTAAAGATTACACAGGGTAGGTCAGCCTTGACGATGTGATTATTCAACGAGCACCACAACATACACGCTTTTTCAGGATTGACCTGAGAGCGAGACTCTCTACACCAACCCGAGATGGTATGCAATGTTTTCTGAATGTCGTCAACCATCTCTCGTCTATCTGATCCAGTCCTATATATTAAGATATCATCTGCAAATGTCAATGTCCGACCCAATCCGGTTGGCTGAATTTTAGCTACATTTGCTGTGTAAATATTAAACAACACGGGTGATAGAGGAGAACCCTGGGGTAATCCCGGGCATATACGTGCAGGATCCGATGTCCACGTTCCTAAACGGAGTGCAACGGTTCTCTCCATTAAAGAAGCAGCTATCCAGTTCACCGGTTAACAAGTAGTCAATATGAAGCGTAAGAAGAAGAAGAATAACGAATGTTTGGTCTTCATGTCTTGCTATGTTTGTAACCACTTAGTGACTCATTCATGTCGGGAACCAATTAAAAATGTCTGTGGCTTAGTGGTAGTGAGCTCGATCACAACCCAAGAGTACCTGGTTCAAACTCTGTGGCGGTCTGTTTGAAAGCAAATTTGTTTCCATGGATTTTTACAAACGGTAAAAATAGACTTCACTGTTCAGAAAGCAATGGCAAACTACTGAACATATAAGTGGTGGCTAAAAAATCGCCAACTTGTTTACTGCATTTCAGAGAGCAATAATATATTACTGCCATACAATATTGAGCTGGCATGTCTTTCATCCAGTGTTGACCTGGATCATCATAGTATGACGGTTTAGTGACATTCTTGAGTATGTTTCAGTGCTCACTCAAGTCATCTTAACCGGTTAGTAGATATAGAGAAGGCTAGTGGTATAGAATATCTTGTTTACATTATGAAACCATTTGATTCTCAGATTTCAGTTAGGAATATCTTCATTGCACTCCGGATATGTCCATAGGTGCTCGACCCCCTTCGCAATATCTCCAACAGCGTCCAGCGACTCACCGTACCAGTTCGATGTTAATTGATGAGCCTACTCATATACCTGTTGTGTTGTTCTTTTCTGGCCACTCCAATCTTCAGTACCAGCTCTTGCAATCTAGCAGTTGATGTGGATTGGTTTAAATGAAAATCCTCATTGTGGCCACACTCTATGAGGGTGTTCAGAATGTCAGCTCTATTCATTGGCTGACCCCTGATATGGTGGCAGAGCCAGCTTACTCTTATTGCCAAAGGCACCCATGCTCCCCGGAACAAAGATAAGTGTAATTCTGCAAATTGTTGATGCTTGTAGTGATTCAGTCCATTGTCTGCACACTGAACCAATCAGGTACACCTCACTTAGTCACTCCACTTCTACCATAGTGATGATCATGCAACTACTTGGTTGGAATCAATGCACTGCACCCAGGGCATCCCTCCCATTAATGGAGGATACTCAGCACCTTTAAGATTGGGAAAAATGCCAGCATAAGTGTAGGTACAGAGCAGCTCCTGTTTCATTTTCAAATATTTTCCATAACTAAAAGTTAGGTATTCGTCCATGTGGTGCCGGGGCCCGCAAGGGAAGCAAAGAATAGTACCACTGTGATCTACAAGACATGTTGTAACAGGTGACTGATGTAGGACCTAGGAAGCAACCTAGTAAATAAAAAGCATTGCAGAAATCGGATTGCTGGCCTACTTGTAGGGGCACAACATACAATCACTCTTAGGCTCAGATCACATACAAATCACACAGAGTGGTTAACAAGTGGTCGATATGGAGCGTTCAAGAAGAAGAAGAAGTTGGGTATCCATTTTCAGCTGGGTGGACTGAGGAATGGATTACACTGGGATTTGAACCCAGCTCACGATCCACTGTGCAACACCAACTCCTTGTACTTGTTTACTTTCATTGTACTAGCATTCTTCCCTGTTTGACGTCTTTCTTCACATGAACATTTTTTGTACAGTGAAGTTTTGAATTAGAAATGTCAGTGTCTTTTGTAGCATTAACTTGGTGTCTCAATAGTTGGCAGTTGTTCTTGCTCCTCTCTATTTGGGTCCTTCTCCTGCTCGCTAGGTCGGATATGGTGAGCTGGCTGTTATAATTTTCAAGATTGGAATTTACAAACTGGCCTCTTATGCATTCTGAATTCAAAATCTGGCCTTCACTATCTGTAGTGATTAGTTGGTGAGAATCTCCTTGAGTAATCACTTGTGTCTGGCCATCATGGGTCAAGATCTGAGTATGACCATCTGAAGACATCAGCTGCACTTGACCGTCACTTGTTATAATGAATTGGTTAGTCTCATCTTGACCTTGAGAAATAAGCTGGGTCTGATCCTGCGAATCTGTAGACTCAAGCTGAACTTCCATGTTGGAGCCATCATTTACTCCACCTTCAGGCTGCTGTGGAAAATAAGATGAATTTTAGAAAAGATGCCAACAATTTATGGAAGGTTACCACCATACAGTGAGCGCCTGTAACTCAAGCGGTAGTGAGCTCGATCACAGACCCAAGCGTACCTGATTCAAACCCCACGGTGGGCAAGTTTGGAAGCAAATTCGTTTCCGTGGATTTTACACAAAAAAGGTAAAAATAGACCTCACCGTTCAGAAAGCAATGGCAAACTACAGACGTATAAGTGGTGCCTAGAAAATCAACGACTCGTTACTGTGGTTGATGGCTACGTCCTTTGGGATATGCCACGATTTTCATTTCACCACCATACATTACCAAAATAACTGAAGTTTGATATAGTGAGTAACAAAATAAAATAACATTTGTTGTAGCCTTTTCAGATCTTAGGGTATGAAGTCACTTCACATTTCTAGACCCTAGTATGCAGGAGGTAAGAGGGACAATTCCTTTTCTCACGCATGGTACATGGAGTGTGGGATTATATCTAAAACCCTTTTGTGTCCCGAGTCGATAGGTGAACGCTTATGCATTATGCTAACCCATTCCATGATATAGTGAATACAAAAGATACAATGGAAACAGTAACAAACATTATTATTACAGATATATGTTCAACTATTGCTTACTACATTTAAACATATATTGCATAATATTCTTTATTTTTCTTGGTGGAACTCTAACTACTTAAGCTTAATGGTTGACAGAATCTGCATCATCTCAATCCAGGTAGCTCAATACCTTTAAAGATGGTCATTTTCTTCTTCGAATGCTTCATATCGACCACTCTGTGTGATTTGTATGTGATCTGATCCTAAGAGTGATTGTACCAGTTATGCGCCAAGTAGGCCAGCACGTACGATTTCTGCAACGCTTTTTATTTACTAGGCTAGCTTCACTAGGCACCTACCTCAGTCGCCTCTTACAACATGCCTTGAAGGTTGCAGTGTTACTATTCTTTGCTCCTCTGGAGCCCCGCAACACACAGGTGGATCCCTACATCAACAAATCCAACAGCGTCCAGTGGCCCAACACGTCAGTTCAATGTTGATTAATTAATATTTTTGTATATTTAGCATGTCATTTATTAGGCAGTCCACGCAAAAAGTGGAACTCAAAGATAACAAGATGATGAAGGCACACAAAGACCTGTTCTAGAAATCTCTCTTATCTTGACGCTGTGAGGCAAAACAGGATTAGAGAAAATATACAAAGAGAATATTCTTTTTGTGATGTACCAATATCAACACATATCTCTCTCAATCTGGTTAGCTACTGGTATGCTCACTTATTCCTGTCCTTCCATCCCCATCTCCAGTTTTCAATCTTTCTAAGGTGTCAAAAATATATTCTTAATTTGCTCTCAGACATCAACTGAAGTTTATTTAAAAAAGTGGTCAGCCTCAAGTTGCCAGAATCTCCAAAGAGATCATCATGTAATGGTATTAGTAACGGCAAATATCAATTTTTTTAATACACTGAGATATGCTAGGAAAAAAAACAACTTCAACTGTTGTTACTGTCTGTAATACCGCATTTTAGGCGGTGCAAGACGGAGGGATATGTGCCAGTGGAAATTTATGGCTAGAGCAGTTGCTGCGAAACTGTTCACGTCAGGATTTTCTTTCTGCCCTCAACCAAAAAAACTCCTTCACCGTGGATTGAACCCAGGTCTCTCGCATGGGAGCAGTGCTCTAATCTATACGGCAAGACACTCCACTTGAGTTAGAAGACAGTACAAAATATATATATATATATATATATATATATATATATATATATATATATAAACTATCTTTGTCAGATTTAATACTATGTGTAGCTACAAACACGGTCTTTGGAACCACAAGGGTAAAAGAAATTGAGAAGCTCCAAAACATGAGAGGAGAGTTACATACCACATCTCCTGGGTTGTAATATTGTATGACATACTGGTTACCAGGCAACATTCCACTTGCATCACTGGTCAACAGCAACTGTCCATCTTGATGAACAATGATGGTCTCTTGTGTTATGTCCAGGGGTTCCCCATCCTCAGACACAACCCTTACTTGGCCATCACCCTGAAACAAAATATGGTACAATCACTATCTAATAATATGCTTCCAATATGAAAATCAACATAGACAAAACCGAAGTAACAGCATTCGTTAGAGAGGAAAACACCACCATTATATCCATCTGCAAACATCAGTTAAAAACTACATATCTGTTGAGCATTTTTTCTGCAAATGGAAGATAACTAATTAAATCAAGCATAGATGCCCAAAATTTAATTGTTCAAATGTCACTAATTTTGAAATGCAAACATGTCACCATGAACACTGAAAGAGCATTGTACAACACAATCTTTCTTCAGGCATTATGCTATCAGTGCCAAGCCTGTATGTTTACATCAAATGGTAGTAGAAAACTAGTTAGAACAGAGATGAAGTGTCTACACAAAATGCTGGAAGTATCAAGAAGAGACCGGTTTAGGAATGTAGACATCGGGAAAAGAGTGGGTACAAAATTAATACTGAATTTCATCAAGAAACAACAAATTAAATGGTTCAGCGACATAAACAGATTACCAAGACAGTACACCTCAAAGAGCAATGCTACTCAGATACAGTGGATACAACGCAAAAGGTGAACCACCGAAATAACAGAGGCTGTGAAAGACACCATGTATGAGGCGCACACAAGAGCCTGTTCTATAAATCTCTTCTTATTCTGATGCTAAGATGCAAAACAAGATTAGAGGGATAAGAAAAATGTTCTTATGTTTCTCTGTCTAGAATGCACTTTATAAAAGGAAATAACTTGTAAATATAAAGATTTTACTTTGAATCCTTTCACAATAGGTACAGTAGTAACAGAAATAAGAAGGAAAAACCTGCAACATTTTACTATTTCATTTTTCCTGATTTGTATCTGGTCATCTTCTCTTTCTTATAACAGTTGTTACTATTGGTTGACCAGACATTTCTTTGATTTCATCACCTCTCCTGAATTTGTTCCATTTTATATTCATTATTTTTCGCAGATATCTATTTTCAAATGCATTCGACTTACTTTCTGTATCTTTAGTCAATTTCCAACTCTCGGTGGCATATGTTGGGATTGATACAACATTGGAATTGAAAATTCATAATTTAGTTTTGAAACTATATAACTTGGAGTTCCATATTTTATTTAAACTTTTAAAAGCTGATGGTGCTTTGACAATTCGTAGCATAATAATTTAAAAAAAACCAACTAAATAATGCAGTTTAAAAAAAAAAAAAAATCCAGAAGCACTTGAGCTTTTCAGCTCGGTGCCATGGACATCGTAACCCTTCGGTTCGGTGCCACGAACACCGCATATCTGGGGAATCTGTGGCTTTTCTGCCATCCCGCGGAATTGAACCAACACACACAGAGGGATAGTCACCCATAGTCCAACATGCTACGAACACGCTGGGCAGACGGGCATAATGCAGTTTAATACCAATATTAAACAATCACATTCTCAAAGCATGGTTTGAAAATCACATATTGACATAATAAAAACTAATAACCACATATTATAAGGACAAGGTTTCAAAGTTACTAAACTGGTAACAAATATAACCAATAAAAAATAATATTCTCACCTGTGACATGCCAATTAACTGTTGTATCAGACTAACAGCAGACATCGATACATCATCTTCATTTGGCATCTGCAACTGTACTTCACCTGGTCAGTGAAACAATTAAAGCAATTGTAAAAAAAAAAAACAGGAGGTTAAAAAACAAACAATGATTATGGAAATCTGCTGCCTTGCAGGTCGGCTGGGGACAGTCAAAGGCTAATGGAGAGCGAACCCTGTAAATGCTGGTTGAAATCGGACACGTCGCCGAAGGACAAGCACTATGTGACGTAAAAAACGGTCTTGGCAAAGGTTGTTTATATATCACAATAAGAATGATAAAAATGGCAACAAAGACGAACGCAGAGAGAGAGAAACAATGATTATTTAAAAATACAAACAGCGTCATTTGTTATTACAACCGCTCAGTGTTGCCGGGGCCACGCGGGAGCAAAGAATAGTAACACTGTGACCTACAAGACATGTTGTAAGAGGTGACTAAGGTAGGGGCCTAGGGAAGCTACCCCAGTAAATAAAAAGTGTTTGCAGCAATCAAATGTGCTGGCCTACTTGTAGGCGCATAACTGGCACAGCTGCAATTGCTCTTAGGCTCAGATCACATACAAAGAGTGGTTTAACAAGTGATCGATATGGAGCGTTCGAAGAAGTTATTACAACACACATTAATTAACAGATAGAATGTTCGTACAAAACGACTAAAGGCAATGGATTGACTTTATTGTACAGGTTTTCCCCATATAGCTCAGTCTCTCTATGCAAAATGGCACACAACCTGCTGATAGTATTGCCCAAAGCAAGAACTCTGTAACTCCGGTAACAATCCTAGAGGTTGCTGGAAAAAATGCACTGTGAATAGAATGATGCAGTCGGGTTCAGACTCACGGCCTACGAAACACAAGGCAAAGGCTTAACTACAGAGACCCCAAAAACAACAACTAAAACACAGTAGCACAACAAAAGATTTAGACGAGTATTTGAAAGCACTTGAAATACATCTTCTTCTTCTTTGCGTTCGTTCTTTACGACCAATTTTAATCACTCTTTGTGATATGTTTGATCTTTGCCAAGAACGTGTATACGTTGCACATTGGTTTGGTAGGCCCCTAAACGCATAAGACTTCTACACGTTTAGGACACATGCATCCGATTTCAGCCAAACCTCCTTAGTCGCCCTTACGACATGCGTGGCAGGTAACAGTGGTTTTATTCTTTACACCCCAAATTTGGGCCCCGGTAACCACTTGGGCGACTTGAAATACATGATGAGAAATCTAACTTGGTGCTCTGTTACAGTTAATGTCAAGTTTAGGAAATTGTATGCAACTAAAAAAACATTTACCAAAAGTGAAGTAACAGACAATTAATCTGACCAAATGGTAGCTTTAACTCTTTCACTGCATTTTTTTTAAACCTCTGGACGCAATTACTGGGAAGTAAAGACAGCCGGCATGATGTTGACCTCATCATCCATCATGTACAGACGGTTAATGAAAAATACGGACCTAACACCTTATTACGTTATTTAATATTATGTAGTATAACAAGGATTCCTTTACTTGACTTACTTTCTGGACACAATTAAATTGCAATGTATACTCAATTAGTCAATATACTGGTTGTGTGTCAGGCTAAATAGTTTGTGCACTGCTGCTGAGATCTTACTATGTAAGAAGTAGATTGCAGAATACATGATTACCAAATACAACGATGATCAATCAATTTGCTAGAAAACCACATGATAAAAACATATAGGAGGCGAAGTATTACCTGAATCTACCTGTCCAACAGAATGTGCTTGCTGACTCGAGACTACCGATGTTGTACCTGAGGTCATCTCTTCGTCGTATTGAACCACCTAAAATATTGACAGCATAACTGTGTAAATATCATATATGGTTATAACAGAATAATGAAACTGTTTTGAATATATCAAAAGACACAAATATTTTATGAAAAATGCAGCAAAGAGAGTACTGAAGGCAAATAAACCAGAATAAGACAGTAATAAAGTTTCCCTTAGCCTTTTCAGACCTTAGGGTATGAAGTCATTTCACATTTCTAGACTTTTAGTGTGCAGGAGGTAGGAGGACAAATTCCTTTTCTCATGCGTGGACTGTTGATTGTGGGATTGAACCCACAACTATCTTGTGTCAGAGTCGTCAGGCAAACGTTTATGCATTATGCTAATCCGTCCCACAAATAGAGTAATACAAATTGATTAAAAACAAAATAGCTGTCCAATCGCAAGTGATAGTGACAACGGCCAGAGACGTGTGCTATTGCACCTTGCTGGTGTATGCAAAAGTGGCAGTGGAGTCCAATCCTGGAATGCAATCCCCTACCACAGGATCCATGATGATGAGCATACATGATCAGGGTTGGACATATGACTATTGTATGTTCTGTCTTCTCATGTAGTCTGTTGTCATGCATCTCAGAAATGCTATAGCAAAATTAATATATATAAAATAATGACACAGTGACGGCTGACACAACAAGTCATACAGCAGACTTTCAACTGGTTTGGAACCACAGTATTGTCGAAAGTGATCAACCATATTTTTCAATTAGCTTGCCAATGCATTTTGGATGCAGAAAAACATAAATAACTGGAGTATACAAAATTAATAACCTTAAATAAACAGAAAAAAACCGCAGAATACGTTACGGATATCACTTCGACAATAACATGCTGTCCACATGCAACATTTATATTTAGTTTGTCAAAGATTTACTGACCTCAACTTCTGTCACCTTACTGCATCTTACGAACATTTATATTCAACATTTATATCGGATCAGCGGTAGAAAAGTTGATAAAACACAACACTAGTGACCACATGCAGTGGAAACTTTGGGGTCCGAGGCCAGCTTGGGCCAAAAATTCTCTGCGTTCACGCAGTCCTTGGTTAGACTACAAGAGACCTGAACTTTTACTTGGGTGTCTAAATTACAAGTAGCTCTAAAGTCTCGTCTGAATAGTGAAGGACACATTGTCTTGCAAGACTGTCCCCTGTATGTCCTCCTTAGAAAGGGATGCTGTCTCTACAACACTCAAAACTACATGGTGCTAGAGATGAGCTCCAGATAACAGTCAACTTCATCATAAGAATGCGCCTGATGGTATAATCATTAAAATAGTGATTGCAAAGAAGAAGAATTGAGGGACACAGGTGATAAGGAAAGCAAGTCTTCATACAAAAATCAGTCAGAAGTGTCATGACTATGCCTGAATTCATAAAGAGTGAGCAAGGAAGAGAAAAAAAAATTTATATTTTATTATTATTATATTCACTGACCTCAACCTCAGAAATCTGCATCTGTTCCATGCCTATTATGTCCTGCATATGAACATGGTGTCTTATCTTGAGATGTCTCTTTAAGTCAGACAAGTTGCCAAACAAATACCCACAGCTGAGACATTTGTAGACTCTCTTCTCTGGTGGAGTGCTAGACGCATCCACAACCTCACTATGAACAAAAGCTTTTCCCTAATGAAGGAACAAACAGATCGTCAAGAAAACAATTCACCAAAAGTATCTTTACAACTTATATCTATTACTATTTTTACTCAAAATTGTTTTTAGTTGGACATATGACAACTCTCACTCTCCATCAATTTCTATTCTGGGTCATTTTGATGAGCTCTGTTCAAGTTGAGCATGTAAAAGAACACTTGGCTGATGAATATTGAGAAGAGCAGGTTGGAAAGCCGCTGCCCGAGAAAAATTCATTAGAAAGGTTAAAAAATACAATTCCCACAAAAATATTGACATAAAAACTTCTACATTACACCGGGGACCCTCACCGGTGCTACAGAGTTTGTGCACTGCCGCTGAGATCTTTCGGTGTCAGAAAGAGATAGGAGCACACATGGTTACTCACCTAAGTGCAATGATGATGGTCAATCAATAATATTACTAGATAATGAACTTTGTGGAGGCAGATATTAAAAATACATGGAAGGAGCTGCAAGAGATAGCTGATGATAAGAAGGCTTGGCATGAGTTAGTTGAGGGCCTAGGCCCTAACCAGAGTTGAAAAGACAGAGAGAGTTAGCTGAGGGTTTAAGCCCTAGCGAGAGTTGAATAGACAAAAGAGCGAGAAATATTATAAACACATAAGTACCTTGTGATGTTTTGCATAATGTATTTTTATGTAGCCTAGAGTATTAGCAGAAAAATCACAGTGCTTGCAGATAAACCTCTTGAGAACATCATGGGTTTCCATATGGCGCTTCAAGTGACTGCTCTGAGTAGCTTCATATGAACATCTGTAACAATGAATCACAGCAATATTTTGGTCAGTATTAACGAATGAGAACTTGTTACAATGACAATATTAGTAGGGTTTGAAATGTGAAGAGGCTCACATTGGTTTTAAATGAATCTACGAGTTATATCACTATTTAAGTCCTAAAGTGTGGTGACCTCCAGAGATGCATGTGGATCTACTATCCTGGGCATGCGGGTATTCGGGGGCAACAAGAGAGTGGAGAGGCTTGCATCCAAAGTATGGATTGTTGGGGACTTTAGGATGGATAAAGGGGATATACTTCAGTCTCTTGGCGACCTACTGTTGGATGAGGACACTAAAATTGACGTTGAATCAATCCAGTGATTTAAGAAGTCTGGGGAATTACACGTTGTACTGGACATATAATGCGAAGAGAAGGTTTAGAACATTTGGTGACTACAGGTAAAATTCAGGGAAGGAGGACCGTGGAAGACAAAGGGAGAAGATGTTGGATGGCCTGACATCATGGTTCAACAAAATATCGACGTCAGAACATATTACATGCACCAAGCAAAGAGAGTTGTGGAGAGACATGATCGCCTACGCGGCAGGCACGGCATTGATTGACAAGTAGAGATGAATGCTTGAGGGGCAGAGAGAGGAGTGCGTTTAACCAGCAAGTCACAGGAACTATCAGTATGCATATTCTTCACATCTGTTGGGGGAGACTGAGCAACAATATTCTTCTTGCGTTTGCCCTCTATGAATTCAGTAGTCAGAGCACCCAGTATGACTCTTGACTGATTTTTATGTGAAGAACTGCTTTCCTTATTATTAGTGTACCCTGCCATACAGGCATGCCTTTTCCAACTTCAAAGGTCTTCTTCGACCACTTGCTAAATCACTCTTTGTGATTTGTATGTGATCTGAACCTAAGAGCGATTGTACGTTGTGCCAGTTATGCACCTACAAGTAGGCCAGCACATCTGTTTTCTGCGATGCTTTTTATTTACTAGGGTAGCTTCTCTAAGCTCCTACCTCAGTCGCCTCTTACGACATGCCTTGTAGGTCACAGTGTTAATATTTTTGCTCCTCAGGTCCCGGCAACACACAGGTTTGACTTCAGAGATAAAAGAGCATTCAGTATAACCACTGTTAAGGCAAAACTGATGCCTTGTTTGTTGAGATATTTGTTTGTTTGCATTAGGTCTTATCAAAGAATTTAATCACTCTTTGCAATATTTTTTATTTGCAGCAAGAACAGAAATATGTTACGCCTTGGTTCATAGGTCCCTTCACATGTAGGGAAAACGCATCTAAAAATATCGGCCTAAACATATGAGATGAAAAAAAACAGATAAATTTAATTCCTATCAAAGCTACAACTCTAAAACAGCTATGGGAGGGGAAGTGTATGAGAAAATCAGACATGTAGGTGGAATGATGCAGGTATTGTATCAGGGGGTCAGCCAAAGGATAGAGCTGAAATTCTGAACGCCCTCAAAGAGTGCGGCCACAAATATGATTTTCCTTTAAACCAATTCACGTCAACTACTCGATTACAAGAGCTTGAATTGGGATGGCAAGAAAAGAACAGCACAACAGGTATATGAATAGGCTCAGCAATCAAAATTGCACTGGTACAGTTAGTCACTGTACGCTGTTGGAAATATTGCAAAGGAGATTGGATCACCTATCAACATGTCTAGAGTGCAATGACGATATTCCAAACTGACAAAGATATTGTTAATTTGTTTAAATTTAGCACAGTACACTTATGCTAAAAAAAAACTAATACCAATTTCACCATTCTTGTATGATGCCTTAAAAAAACAAAGAAATGAAATGTAGCATTAACAACATACTTACTTGTCACACTTGAAAAGTTTGCCTGTTTTATGTGATCGGACATGCCACCTGAGAGCAGTTTTTGACTTGTATTCTTTACCACACTCGGAACAGGAGAAAGGCTTTTCAGCAGAGTGACGCAACATGTGGGCCTAGAAAATGAGAAAAATATGTAGCCTCTTCCAACTTATCTGTTACATAATGAGGCTGCTAGCTCTATGCAATACTCTTTGTACTAATCTTATCTGTTACATAATGAGGCTACTAGCTCCATGCACTACTCTTTGTACTAATCTTATCTGTTACATAATGAGGCTGCTAGCTCCATGCATTACTCTTTGTACTAATCTTATCTGTTACATAATGAGGCTGCTAGCTCTATGCAATACTCTTTGTACTAATCTTATCAATGTGCTTGGTATTATGCATTAAAAAAGTAAACTGTCGTTAATGCCTGTAGTACAGCGTTTAAGGGCGGTAAAGACAGGTGTGAGCAGAGCCTGAGGAATTTAATGGCCGCATGGCTAGTGCAGTCGCCCCAAAGCTGTTCAGGTTAGGATTTTTCATTTATGCCCACAACAGAAAAATTCCTTGGCCTTACTGTGAATGTAACACAGGTCTCCGCATGAGAGCAGCGTTCCAATCCATTCGGCCAGACGCTCCTAAGTTATATTATGCATAGATCCGATTTTTTCATTTCTCCAATATTGACATACTAATCTCACTTTAAATACAAATTGTTCCTTAAAGTGACATGTGACCAGCGGGTCTCTGAAGTTTCATTTACTGAGACCATTATTTTGTCCAACTCTAATTTGATGTTTTAAAAGGTTTAAAAATAAGACAGGTTGCGGTATGACTGGATGTTGTCTGTCCAGGCTTCCAGCCTACAGGGACATATGTGGATGTACTGTCCTGGACATGTGGAATAGAAAAAACACAGGCTTGCATTAACAGCACTGATCGTTGGGAAGTTGAATTTGGGGGTGGGTAGATCATGGGCTGCTTAGAAATTGTCTGTTAGATGAGGACACTGAAATTGATGTTGAATCTATTCAGTGCTTTAAGGAGTTTGGAATCAAACATTTTACAAGTGAAACTGAATGTCCGACGAGAAGAATGAAGAGTGTGTTTAACCAGAGAGTTATGAAAACCATCAACATGTATACACTTCGACATCAGCTGTAAGAGACTTAGCACCTATGGATCTGCCCAGAGTTCTCTAACATCTGTTCAGTAACCAATAACGATGACTGTGAAGGACGCCCCAGGGAAACCCTGAAATGAACTTTGCTGAGAGAGGCAGAAATATCGGACTCAATTCCATAGAAGAGATTGAGAAAGTTGCCCAGGACAAAGCGGCATGGAGAATTTACTAGCAGGCCCTATGTAACATTTAACGGCACGAGAGGAATATATATATCATTAATAAAACTTTTTTAAGCAAGTATGCAAAAATATGGTTAAGCAAAATTGATATGTAGTGATGCTTAACTCTTTCCACGCTTTCGCGACACTGTGCCACAGCGGAATTCCATTGAACGCCATTAGCTGTACACTGCATCATTAGAGTTGCTTCCCTTATAAGAAGTCTTTCTAGTTTTACTTCTACTATTTTACTTCTACTACTTTTTAATCTCGTTATTCTAATAGGTTGTTCAGTTTTCTTAAAATTAATATGTAATAAGTATTTTTTTTTTTTTTAAATTGCATGTGGAAAGTGTTAAGACACAAGTCAGTGTCAACAAATCAGAGATGACAAAGATCATATTCTACTTTCAAGTGGTAGGCCTTGTAACAGACTGCATCTCTGTAGTCTGGCTAAGCGAGTAGGGATCAATAAGGAAAGACAAATCTGGTCCCAAAAATTCAGTGATGAAAAAGGATGTGTTAAGCAGAAGGTGCAGATATTGCGGTCTTGTTGTAAAATAATGTAACAAACATCCTTGTTGGGACGAATAAAGAACACATATCTGCTGTTTAATACTCTAAAAGAATAAGTGATGTACCTGAAGGTTATTCTTTGACCTACAGGCATAGGTACAAAGGGGACATGCAAACGGTCTGATGCCTTCATGTATCCAAATATGTTTCTGCAGCTCTGAGTTGGCACGTATAAATACCCGAGGACAGTGAGGGCACTTGAATGATCGACGTCCTGAAAAGAGTGTTTAGATTTGTTCAGAACATGCAAATAATTAATATCTAACAGAATGATAAGTGTTTTTATGCACATTTTTGTCCTATTTGGACAATATTCCCAAATGTTATTGGGGGTTAAGTTAGGGCTAAGAATCCAAGTCTTGAAAAATAGCTGTATTAAGAAATTGTAATGAAAAACTTGGTAAATAAATAGCACCAGACAAAAACTTGATTGTGCTAGGAACCATTTCAACACTATGTTCTATTGAAAATAAAAATCATGGCATATCCTTTACAGAACTTCACTATCAACTACAGTAAACGAGTCGTTGATTTTCTAGGCACCACTTATACGCTCAGTTTGCCATTGCTTTCTGAACGGTAAGGTCTATTTTTATTGCTAGTTAAAAATCCACGGCGAACAAAATTGCTTCCAAACTGCTTGCAGCAGAGTTTGAACCAGGTATGCATGGGTTGTGATCGGGCTCACTACTGCTTAAGCTAGACACCCACTAGGATGTTCCATTAGGAACACTCAATTGAAAAATGAATATAAATCTAAAAGGTCTAAATGAGAAAGTTTGAGTTCATTGCACTGGGTTTCCACATATGGCTTCATCAATTTCGGCAGAAATGACACACCACCTGCCGAGACGTGCACAAACTACATCAACAATTATAGGAATCTTCTGAAATATTGCACATGAGACTCGGTTTGAATCCTACAACCTTCAGAATGTCAGGCAAACGTCTTAACCACTTTGTTATAGATCACCAAAAAAACTATTATAAATGTCAGTGATAAGTTACAACCTTATGTTCTCTTTGTAAATGAAAGGAATCGGAAGAAGAAACTGCACAAACCTTGGTGAAGGTGCAAGACATCGATATATTTTGTGCAAGAGTCTATTATCTTTCCTCAGGCGGACGATGGAGTTGGTTGTTCACTCTTGCTGTTAAGTGCAGGGATAGGAGCCTTAATTTACGTTCCAGGGCCAGATGTGTTGCCCTTGCTGTGTTATATTCGTGTTCATTTAGTGTAGTTTTGATATTGTCTATCCAATTTTTTCTCGATCTTCCCTTAGTTCTCTTGCTTCCTTTGCAAAGATCCTCAATGAGTCTATTCTTTTGGCACAATTCTTTGAATAACCGGGATGAAATTAACATCCCTTTGCATGAAATATTAGTATCATACAAAACAATACAGTGAAATATGCCATTTTGTGTAAGATTTGTCACAACTTTATTCTAAGATTCTAAAAAAAGTATAGATATTAAAAGTTGCAAGACTTTCAAAGTTTACAAATGATGGTGACATCAAGGCAACCACAGGACAGTCTCCCATAAAGAGTAATAGCACCCAGATACCATGACAACAGATCCAGAGGATAACCACGTAAACGATGGATCAACGGAATATCCGAGGCACTACATTCCACCTTGTACAAAGCGCATAAGGAAGCTCATTCCATGTGCTGCTTTTTTTCGAGCCAACATCGGAAGGAAAAACAGGGATAGAGAATAGTGACATACCCATTTTCCCAAGTGGCTTATGTCTGTAACCAGTGAGTTTCTCCAAGGTATCTCTGTCAACATCCTGATGTAAATTCAAAATGTGAGCACGCAGTTGCTTCATGCTGTAGAGTAAACAAAATCAAAATAATGGTAATTGGTGTACAGAATTTCATGTAAAAATAGTAACATTGTTCATATTGTTGCTACATTTACTTCTACTAAAGTTCTTAACCAAAATAATAACTTCTTTGTTTAACCCTTTGGTCCCCAGCACGTCAAAAAAAAAATTACCTCATAAAAAACACTAAAAGGGGAATAACTCCTCAAAAACGCAACATGTCTTTCTAAAAAATTAATAACAATAAAACTATTGCTTGTAGAACATTCAAATAATGAGCAACAATACTGTGAACTGGATAAAGTTTCACAAGAAATTATACCCATAAAGATGTAATTCTGCAGATAAACCTTAATTTCGGCAGCAGTTACTGCGTCCCACTTTGAATCAATTTTCCCAGCTCTTTTCTGACGTTGATCAGCGTACAAATTCAAAATACTGCTCCTCAAAAATTAAGCTGAAATAATCGAATGGTTCTGCACCCTCCTCTAGTGTATGAGAAGGCCCACTCTCTTCCATAAATGGCTCCACAACTAATGGGGAAGTGGTATCACTCCAACCATCCCTGTCAACAACGGGCACAGGGTCGGTCTCCTCGATGTCGGAAGAAAAATCCTCAAAATCTAATTGAACATCGTGGTCGACAGGTTCAGCTTCGCCGTCACTGGACAATTCAACATCACTCTCAGAATCACAAGATCTAATGTAATCCCCTATCTCACCTAGCTGCATGAAATGTCCTTCAAACTCAAAGTCCTCACTTTAACTATCGGTATTGAAATTAGAAGCCATTTCCCAAAAAATTTCGAACTACGAAGCACAATTTATAAAATTCACAAAGAAATACTAGCTCCGATCAGTTTTCGGCGTCAAATAAGGAAAATTTCCTGCGGTTCGTCCTACTTATAGGTCACAGTTCAAGCTATATAAAATTTGGACTTCTCGTTTTATTTAGCGAATTCTTCAGAAACAATATAAAAAACCCGTATATTTCCGTATACGGCGCCCTACGGTAAACCCGTATATTTCCGTATATGGCGGCCAAAGGGTTAAAACTAGGTAAATTAGTGAATGTTAACTAATTCCTAAGGATTACATTCTTAGTAGTTAATATTGTTTAATTAGTTTTTGTTTGTTATTACAATGATTTTGCACTCTTTGGACTTGCAGATGTTTGTGGTACAAAGTGTACAGGCTTGTATCAACATCATAGATAGTGGTGGAGGTGAAGATGGCTGGAGGGAGAATGTACTTTGGTTTCTTGGTGATCACCTGTTGCACTAAAATTGATGTTGAATCTGTCCAGTGATTTAAGTTTCGAAATGCACATTGTATAAGCAAACCTGAGTGGCAGAGTGTGGATAACCAACGAGCCATGGAAACCATCAGTATACATACCCATCAACATCTGTTGGGGACAAAAGCGTTTGCCCAGATTGCTAACACCAGTTAAGTAACTAACAGACTAAAATTACATATACAAAATAAATATGAAGTTAAGAGACCATGAGGCATACCAAGAAAACGATGAAGAGATAACATTGAGCTAGACATAGAAATACTAGGAGTTCACAACCGGGAAGAGAAGGCTAAGAACAAAGATGAATAGAGGTGGGTGATATCTCCAGCAAAAAAAAACCTCAAGAAGCTGAAAGAGAAAAATTTATTTAAAACTTTAAAAAAAGCAAAACAATTTCCACATCAAGTTATTAGAAGGTCCTGATATTAAAAAGTGACAAGAAAGTTCAACATACCCATCAAACTTGTTGGGACATCGAGGGCAGGACAATCCATTGATGCCTAGATGTTTCAGCTGATGATTCCACAACCGCGTTCTTGTGGGAGCCAGAAAGTCACACTCCTTACACTGAAATGCTACTTTTTCATGCTCCCTTTCAGAGTGCTTCTTCAGCTGATCTTTGGTAGTTCCACGGAAACTGCAGTTTGCACACGCAAAAGGTTTATCTCCTGTAGACAGAGAAAAAAGTGGTAAAGCAATAAGCTATCTGTTATGTTATGCGATCAACGTTATGGTACATTGGGCATTCCCATGTATTTTCTGTCCTATGCTGCAGCAGCCATACTAAAGCTCACTTGCTGACCGGATCCAAGAGTTGATTAGTATATCTTCTCTTTTTACCACGAAGACGACACTGTCTGGTATGTCCAAATTTAACTGCTAATTCTTGCACACATTCCAGTGCTTGAGACTCGCCCATATCACATAAATGAGAGCGTACTATATTGCTGATATCAGCTCTGTCCATACTTCTGTCTGCTTGAGTCAGGGCATTGTTTGCAAGAAATTCAGCATGTTCGTTACCCTGCGCTCCAGGTATGTACTGCCAAGTAAGTGTCTTGAAATGTGATCTCTGAATGCTGTCCATCAATTCTGCACAGATTCAATCCTTTGAAGCACATTCATCGAGTCTGATATGATAATTGTATGGGTGGCCTGTTGCTCAGACACCCATGAGAAAGCCCTGGAGTGCCAACTTCAACATTTTCATAACCGGGTCCTGGTTCATTTCTTGAGGATTTATTATTGCTGGAAGAGATTTGAAATATTAGTTATACTAAAACAATTTGGAAGCACATGGCACACAAGTAAGTCAGTGTATCTGACAGGCTGTGTGTTAAGTGTATTTAATCAGCAATTCACAGAAATTGTCAGCAGGTATACTTCTTCTTCTTCTTCAGTGATCTCTGGTCATGAGCTTAGTTTACGGTGGACCACATGTTGCTTCTCAGCTCACCCAGAAGAGGACAGTCTTGCAGGACATGCTCTGGTGCTTGTTCCGCCTGATGATACTGGCAAAGAGCTGTTTGACTTATTCTTAGTCTATTTAAGTGTTGAGTTTGCAGTGTTCTTTTACATAGGAGAAATATAATGACCTGGTCTGTTCTGCTTAGATCTCTGAGGAAGTCTTTCCCATAGTCATATCCTGTGTTTGTCTTCCACATATTGCAAATTTTCTCTGTATTTAAGATTTAGCATGTATAAAATGAGCATCTATAGGGGTTTTGTATGAAGTGTTAAAATGTCATTAAAATTTTTTAAAATATCCAGACTTTATAGTGCATTTATATTTCTTAGTTCTTTTATATCATATAAATTTGTGTTGCTGTTATTTGTTCTGTAGTTGTTTATTTCTGCCAATAAACACTTAAAACAACCTAAATCGTTAGAGGGTGGAACAGACAGGGCAACACAAATCATAGCATTAAGAACAAGTATATTCCTGTGGCAACACATGGGTACACAAGACTTGGCCATTTTGTAAATCAGTTTGAAAAACACCATATTAGTGCTTTGTAATATAAATGGTATAGAAGAGTTCTCAAAATCAAGACCTGGAGACGGAGTATTTTTGAGGAACTGAGGGGTGCTGAACTATCCTGTGAGGCCATAAAGAAAACAGCCAGAGATCGGAAAAGGCGGTGAATATGTTGAGGCCATATGCTCCACAAGGAGCGAAGAGAAGTAAGTAAGTAAGAAACACAAAGGTTTGGAAAAGGTAATTATGAAGGGAAGCATTCTGGGGAAGTGGAGAAGAAAACCAAAGCAAAGATGGATACAGGCTGTGAGAGATGACTTGAACAGGACAGTAGTAGGGCATCTGGTCCATGATTGAGAGAAATTCAGAATGACTGTTATGATGGCAGATGTCTGCACAGGACAGGCCACTGATGATGATCACTAAACTACTAACAGCATTATCGATATAAGGAAAGACTACAGTTAAACTATGTAACAATCGCGAAACATGTAAAAACAAAGTACTCCTTCTTCTTCTCTTCCACCATTTACTTCTTTATAGAAGTATTAACAAAGTACTGTAGTTCAATAACGTACAAAATCAATGTACAGCAATGTTTCGACGAAAAGGCTTTTATCAATCAAATGATAGAAAAGAAGTGATGAAATTCAGACTTGCTATACGGCAGACTAACATATATAGTCAGACAATAAATCTCTAATGGTCCTAAATTTTGCCATAACTACTAACAGCCAGCACTTGGACTATACTTAAACATCGCCGTATGGTGCCGAGACCCACAAGGGAAGCAAAGAATAGTATCACTGCAACTTACAAGGCATGTCGTAAGAGGCAACTGATGTAGGACCTAGGAAGCTACCCTAGTAAATAAAAAACATAGCAGAAATTGGATGTGCTGGCTTACTTGTGGACGCATAACCGGCACAACATACACTTGCTCTTAGGCTCAGATCACATACAAATCACACAGAGTGGTTGACAAGTGGTCGATATGGAGTAGTCAAAGGAGAAGATACTTAAACATACCTGTGTGAGTACGAAGATGAGGTTCATAATCTCCTTTACTGTAGAATAAGCGACCACAGTATTCACATTCCTCTGTGCCAAATGTTTCTCTCATCTTGTTAAAGATCTGCATATTCATATGTCTGTAACCTAATCTTTTGATCAAGGCTTCTATTTTCTCTTTCTTGCTAGCTGCGGTTTTTCCTGAATCTGTTTTGTTTTCTTCATTTTTGTCATCTTCTGTCTCATCCAAATCCTTTTCTAGAACTTCAGAGTCTGCAAACAAATGAAGAAACTCAAGCTTGAAACACAATGGTGCATAGTAGATAATGATCAATATTTGATTCAACAAGTGAGTGTGCTAAAGAATATTGATAACATAAACAAAACTCATAGAAGCTATAATCACCATTTGAGAGGGGAAGGCGTGTTTGCAGATAGCAAAGTTGATAACACACTGCATAAGTGATCATGTGCCTTGGAAATTCTGGAGCTCAAGGCTAGCTTGAGCAAAATATTCTCAGTGTACACATCGTACGCAGTTGGACTACAAAACCATGATCCTTTACTTGGGGATCTTGCTGCTGCCGCGCTTGCCCTGGTTTTGCCTCTGCTGGGCTTTCAGTTGTTCTACTCGTGTGGGTGGGACGCACACCCTCTTGCCGTGCCGGTCTGCCCCGCGATGAGGCCCACTATGACTTTGCCAGCGTGTGTGCTAGCCCTGCCCCGATGCCCTGTCACCATCGTCATTTTCCGTGCTCACATTTTTCACCACATGTGGCGCCACCCTTGCATGTCCGTATGCGCGCTCGCTCTGCCCTGGTGCCTACCTCACCATTTCCGTCAATTCCTACTGGGCTGTCCGACTTCAAGTGGGCAAAACCGAGTTTACCCCATGTTGCCCACGTGCAACTCAACTCATCACCCGGCATTCTCATCAGCTCAAGAAATACGCAACAAGAGAGAGTATGCGAGGGCTCCGAATTTCGCACACCGTGGTCAACCTCCCTTCAATGGTTATGATTTGAACTTTGACCCATGTGGACCAACGGCCCGTCCAACTCGTCGCCCGGCATTCTCATCGGCTCAAGAAACATGCAACAAGAGAGAGAATGCGTGGCTCGAGTTCGCACCGCGAGGTTCCACATGTGTCGTTCAAGCTTTTCCCTTCGACCGGGAGAGGCGAGCATTAATAGTCACTCTGGGAGTTCGCTCGTCTGTGTTGCGGGCGGATCCCATCAAGCATAACTACCTTTGCATCTCTACTTGCCCCAGAGTAGCTCTCCCACAGCACCTGCCCTCTGGGCCAGACCGGAACTACCATCTGTTACCAGGGTCACCATGTGGAGGTGAGGGCAGGGGATTAGAGCCATCTCTTTAATCCTGGCGTGCCGCTTCCTTGCGCCTTTGACCCCACTTGGGGATCTAAATTACAAGTACCTATGAAGTTGGAGTAAGGCTTGTGTGAATGACAAGGTATACTGGTCATAATGAAAGCATGCCTTCAAGCAAAAATCAGTCAGAGGCGCCATGACTATGCCTCATATTCATTGGGGGTGAACGAATAAAAACAATCATCATTCATTCTTGACAATTTTCTTATTATCTGTTCACTTTAGTATAAGATTGTAGATTTTTCAAATGTGATTTTAGCTATGTGGGTGTAAAATATGGTGTGTCACAGTTTACAGGGGAACTGCAATATTTATGCCTCTCAGTTGAGCGCACTCGATTGCAGTAAAAATCTCATATGATTTCACTTTTCCTAGCCTTTAGCAGTACTCAGTCACAGGTAAATTTTTCCAGGTAGTGGGGAAAGAGTGAAAGCAAAATGAATTTTACAAATTTAAATTGGTAGTTTCCTACAAGGAAATGAAGATGACCAGATTCAGATCAGATTTTCGTCCGTGTGTGCCGGGGCTCGCAAGGGGAGCAAAGAATAGTAGCACTGCAACCTACAAGGCATGTCATAAGAGGCAACTGAGGTAGGGGCCTCCTAGGGAAGCTACCATAGTAAATAAAAAGCGCCACTGGACATACTTGTAGGCGCATAACTGTTATAATGTAAAATCGCTCTTAAGCTCTGATCACATACAAACCACATAGAGTGGTTTAATAAGTATCGTCGATATGGAGTGTTATAAGAAGATTTTGATTGCGGGCTCCATGCATAGAACTATTACCTTAAAAAAATATACAAGACAAATTCAGTTGAGGTTTGCAAGGTAAAATAACCATGAGGCACCAATAGTAAAGATAATAAAATAGAAGCAATGCAAGATATAATTATGCTCATCAAATATTGCCATGCTATACTCACCAATTTCCCCTGCAATCTCACTACTAATACTGGCGGCTTGTGGATCTTTTGTTGTTTCCTCATCCTCTGCAGCATCAGCACTCTCTTCATCTACATCTGTAATAGCAGGGTTATCTGTCATATCCACTGTGCTTTCCTTCTCATTTGGAATATGTTCATCATCTTCTATGTCTGAATCAGATCCAGGATTTTGCAGCATCAACAATGGAGAATTTGATGACAAGTCTATACCATGGTTGTCACCTGATATATAAGAGATCAAGATACATGAGTGATCTAGTTCTAGCTGTATGAAAACAAATGCAGGATAAATTAAAATAGTCTAAGTATAAATGACATTCAGAAGATAGATTTTTCAGTTTCAAACTCATCACATTTGACAATTTTTGTACAATACTATTGGCAGTACCATTTCTACTAAGAGAGACAGAGCCATAGGGTAAAAAAACCCTGTTTGAATGAAGTCGATTCTTTGCCTTTATGTCCCCCCCCAAACCTATTAACAGTTTTATTATGACACATGTTGTGTGTGTGTGTCAATGATTGTTCTTGATTTAAGTTATAAATATCTTACCTGTTATTTCAGATTTAATTTCCATATCTGTCTGATCTTGGCTTTCTTCCTTCACTCTGATCTGGAACTCTGTCACATCCTCCCCTGCATCACCTTCACCTTGCCAGTCATGAGTTTCACTTCTCTCAGCCACCTTTAACCCTTCTTGCATTTGTGTGTCCCCATTAGAAACCCTGCTACACATGTTTACATTTGCAGATGAACTATCATGTATATTGTCACCAGAGTTTGAACCAGTCCCCTCATTCTCACTTGGAGTCTTGATAAATTTTCTGTACTCTGACATAAAATCATTTGTTTGTTCATCTATTGAAGATGTATTTGCTGTTGGACTATTCTGCGATGAGGCAGCAGCATCTGCTACTCCTTGCTCCATGTGAAGTTTCTTAGCAAATTCCTTAAGTTGTTCAGCATTTTTCTGGGACTGTGTAGCTTTCTCTCTCAATTCTTCCGGCAGGTTTACATACTTGCTTCCTTCAAGGGTTGTTGCCAAAGGTTCTGGTAAGTACAGTGACCTGATTTACAATAATGAATTCAAATATTAGTTATTTTCCATGGATGCACTTTCAGTAGTTAAAGTACTGAGTAGTGATAAATGTACAACTACGTAACATAAGATTAACACTATACAAACTGTCCAAAATACACTGAGGGCTCTGTCAGAGGTGGAACCAGATCAGTGTGGGCTTATTCAGCACAGTGAAACAGAAGGACACTTAATGAGAACTGTGGTAAGTTTTCAAGACACCAGCATCAAGCATGACTATAGAGATAACCGCTGTCTCCAGGGCTCTCTGGTAGGTGGCTGAGCAATAGATCACCCATATGATTATCATATCAAATTCTATGAATATGCATCTGGAAGTCTGCACTGGGAATGGGTGGACAGCATTCAGAGGTCCCATCTCAAGACATGGATTGACTGTACACACATGGACATGCTAGAATGCATGGCAATGAACATGCTGACTTGCTTGCAAACAATGCACTGACTCAAGCTGGCAGAAGTATGGACAGAGCCGATGTTATCAATGTCGTAAGCGGTAATTTATGTGATATGGATGAGTCTCAGACATTGAACCTACCACGAGAATTAGAAGTTAAGTTTGGATATGCCAGACAGTGTCGTCTTCGTGATAGAGAGAGAAGATATACTAATCAACTTCTCATGGGAGCAAGTGGCCTTTGTGATGGTTGCTGCAGTGAGGACGGAGCATGCATGGGAATGCCTACTGTGCCATGACATCAATTGCATAACATAACAAGCTATGTCTGTAGTGTTGTTGCAAACTAAAGGGTCTAAGAAATTAAAGGGAAAATAAGAGATTTCATATTGATGCAGTTTCACCAATGAACCACTCTAATAATTCACATGAACTGTCTTCTACATCTGTTGGGGAAGACTGAGCACCTATGGGGTCTGTCTGGAGTGTTAAGAGGTCAGTTTACTAACCAGTCTTAATTAGATATTATTAATATTCTTATATAAGCTGTATTCAATCTTTTCTTTGCTTCCACAATTTTGTTACAACTTTGGACTCAATTACTTTTACAAGATATTACACATCATACAGAGATCAAGTATTGAAGAGAACTCAGCAAGTTAAATAAAAAAAAATAATATTATTTTGGAATTTATGTTTATGATCTAATCTCTATTCCTCTGATATACCTGCTGATACAGTCTTCTAAAAGAGAGTCTGCCACTGATATCCCACCTTCGCTGTCATCATTGTGAACTGCTGTCAGATGTTCTGTCAATCTTGTGGTACTCAGAAACTGTCAAGATAAATGGATAGAATAGCTGTCATGAATGAATTATACATTAGCATTTGGAAATCTAAAATACAAATTGTGTATAAATATGGTCTAAAAGGATTTTTCTGTGCCTGGATCTGCGTTCAACACAGTTGGGGTCGGCTAGTTGTTTTTAAGTAGGGCGAAAATTGAAAATTAGTGGCCTGCTGATTACCAGGAGTGCCTAGGGAAGATAATTTTGGAGAAAATGGTGCCTGGAAGAACAAGAGGAAGACCTTGAAGACGATTAGTGCAAGATGTCATTGATGATCTAAGAATGACTGCTGTTAATGCCGGTCAACTTGCACAGAACAGAGAGTTTTTCAGAACTGCTGTCATGGGAGCCAAGTTCCAGAAGAGACAAGCTACTTGATGATGACCAGTGGAACACACAAGCTAACACCACCTTCCAGTGGTACAGACAGGAAAACTTTGACAGCAAGGTCAAGGGCTAACAGGACTCTGGCTTGCATTGGCGGTCAAGTTTAACATAAATATATTAACTGTGAATTAATTAAAGAGGATGTTGCGCATGAGGGTAAGAAAAAAGTACAATAATTTGCAGCTTAAACTACCATGAAACATGTAGGCAATCTGCTCCTTGGGAAGTGGAAGGGGATAAGAAGATGAAGCATCATATTGGTGTCCTCTCGCCAGTGTGTTGCTGGGGCCACGAGGGGGCCCAAAGAATAGTAACACTGTTACCTACAAGGCATGTTGTAAGAGGTGACTGAGGTAGGAGCCTAGGAATCTACCCTATTAAATAAAAGCGTAGAAGAAATCGGATGTGCTGGCCTACTTGTAGGCGCATAATGGCACAACATACAATTGCTCTTAGGCTCAGATCACATACAAATCTGAAATAGTGGTTTAACAAGTGGAGAGTTCGAAGAAGGTTTCTTTATTTACGTGTTCTAAAGCAGATGTACTTAATAATCCCTTCAGGTCCCTCTGGAGTGCAAATCCGCAACAAACATATACTATTCTTATCTGTCACATAAGAAAACTAGTCATGACAGAGATGAAGTGTCTACACAGAATGTTAAGAGTATCAAGAAGGGACCTGTTTAGAAATGAAGACATCAGAAAATAAAGTGGGTACAACTTCAGTACTGAACTTTATCAAGAATCAACAAATTAAATGGTTCTGTCACATAACCAGTTTACCAACAGACAGTGCACCTCAAAGAGCAATGCTGCTCCGATACACTGGATACAAAACAAAAGGCTGTCCATGCAAAAAGTGGACTTCAGAAATAACAGAGGCAGTTAAAAACGCTATTTATAAAGCGCACACAAATGTCTGTCATAGAAATCTCTGCTTATCTTGATGCTGTGAGGCAAAACACGTTTAGAGAAAAGAAAGAAGATGATCTGTCACATGCTATCATTTCCATGTTTTTCTACTATAACTCACTACTTATATGTCTGGTTAAGACATTACAGTGCCTGTGTAGTGCAGGGGCCTGCAATGGAAGCAAAGAATACTACCATTGTGACCTACAAGGCATGGTGTTAGAGGCGACCGATATAGGGTCCTAGGGAATCTACCCTAGTTAAAAAAAAAACCTTGCAGAAATCTGATGGACTGACCTACTTGTAGGCACATAACTGGCACAATGTACAATTGCTCTTACGCTCAGATCACATACAATTCACACATAATGGTTAAAAAGTGGTCCCTATGGATCGTTCGAGGAAGAAGACATTATAGTATTCAAGACTGCAGTACTTCTAGGTTTTAGGAATCATTGATTGATAGGACCATCATCATTGGACTTTGCTGAATAACCATGTGTGCTCTAATCTCTTTCTTACACAGAAAGATCTCAGCGGCAGTGCATGAACTCTGTAGCATCGGTGAGGGTTTTCTTTGTAATTTTGAAGAAATGACAATTTTTGAATGAATTTTAGTTTAATCTTTCGATGATTTTTATTGGGCAGTGGCTTTGCAACCTATTTTTATTGAATCACAACTGTCAATGATTCTTTTACAAGCTCAACTTGAATGCAGGACCTGCATTTTATTATCCGTCTCCTACAGGATGGATTATGGTTTCATCTACATTGAGATCGGGGATGTTTGGACAAACATCTTGATTGCTATTGCGAGGAACGAACCAACTACTTGTGAAGAAAGAGGCAAGTACCTTACTTTCTCGCCAGATTATCTTTAGGAATAAAATTATCACCAAAAGACTGCAGACCAACCTTATGATTACAAATAGCACAGCAGTAGATCACTCTGTGTTTCAAGTAATGTTTGTCCAGATACACACGACGACTTGCCCAGTAGTCACAGAGCTCACACTGAAAAATAAGAAAAGTAGCTGAATACTACAGTACCTTGAATGTGTCTTTTGTGGAAGCCTTATGTGTCAAATGGGACACAAAGAGGACATAGATAAAACTCCAATACATAAATGATTTTATAAACACTTAGAAAATTATTAAATGTAACACATCCATACTAACCTGTTGTACATGAGGTAGATCTTTAATATCGTGTATAAACAAGTGTCTGTCTCTGTCGATTCTCTTTTTAAATTTACGATTACAAACATGACACTGGTGAATGACTGTTGTTCCCTTTACACCTCGACCCTGCAGTGAAAAAAACAATATAGAAAGTGTATCACTAAAACATATTCCCTCAAGAACAAGTGGTCAGTATTCTGCTTCACTATCTACTCCTCAATTGATCAATTGATAGGACCATCATCATTGCATAGTGATGAGTAACCATGCATGCTCTGACTCTTCTACAGGAAGATCTCAGTAGTTCAGAACTCAACACTGCAAGAGTTACCCACGAAATTGAAGATGGTCGCCCGTCTGCCCAGCGGTTCAGTAGCGTTGACTATGGTGACTATCCTCTGTGTGTCGGGTTCAATTCCGATGCAGAAAAGCACAGATTCCCCAGATTTACAGTGTTCGTGGCACGACGTTGATGTCCATGACACCGAGCAAGATGAAAGCTCAAGTTTCTGATGGAAAAAAATGGTCAAAAATATTTTGTAGGAATTTTATTTCTTAATCTTTATAATGAATTCTGCCTGGGCAGTGGCTTTCCAGATTGCTCTTCTCGATTTTGAACTGGCAAGGGTATTTTTATGTGCTCAACATGGGACCTACATTTTATTGTATTTTCAGACGCGATTGTCCTACACATGTAGGATGATGTCCACAGCATGCACTCCCTGGCTCTCGATCAAATCCTTCCTTTTGTTTGCTTGAAATATTGTCTATATATTCAATGTTGTCTCCTGTATGAACTTCACTGTCTTTTGTAGCTCACACAGAGGTCCGTGTAGTTTTCTGTCGAGTGTTGTTTTATTAGGCCAATGAGTTTGCCTCAGTGTATCATATTCGGGGCAGTCTTGAAGTATGTGCTCTGCAGTCTGGTGTGGCTGTCCACATGGCTGAATTGCCAATCTTAAATTTTGTAAATCAAATAAAGGCCAATTAAAGGCGAAAATTGACCTTCGAGTGACAAGCTCATGTGTCCCAAATGGTGAGAATGTCTCTAATCCAGAACGACCTCACAGTCAGAAAGGATGCAAAGTGTTGACATACTTTGCAGATCATAAGCCAAATAAACAGCGCAAAATGATCATTAAAGAGCAATGAATACACAAAGGAAGGAGAGTATAAGGACTGACTATCAGAGACAGACTCAAACATTTGTAGTGAAATTTTAGGATGCCCTCAACACATGTAGGGGCCTGCAAACGGAGGTGCAAAATATAGTCGTTCTTGGCTAAGGCCCCAAACATACCACAAAGAATGAATAAACTGGTAGTAAAGAACAAACGCAAAAACAACAACTGTCACAAATAATCTACTTCTAGAAATTCATCAAACTTCTAATATCAACACATTTCTAAACAAACTGATCAACATTTCAATACAAACCTGTAAAAATGTTTGCAAGTATTCTTTTCCTTTCTTGTCTGTATGATATTTTCGAATATGATTGATTAAAGACTTGAGAGTTGAATAATCCTTCTGACATATCAAACACTGAGATCTCCGGTTGTCATGGGTCATGTGATGCTCCACCAAGTGACTCTTGTTGACAGTTTTGAAATCACATTGATCACATCTGTAGAACTGACCTGTGTGTTTCCTCATATGTGTGTACAAGTTTCCTGCATAAAGTTGTAGACATCAGTATATTTTCATTAAATACTATAATTTCATATTGAATTAATAAACATTTTATCATCCAAATTTCATATTATCTGAGACAATTAACAACACATAAAGAGATACTGTTCAAAATAAAAGTAAACCTTATAAGAACAATTTTCTGGCCAACACTATGTTATCAGTGTCAAACATGACCAATAACAGCAGCTAATGAACGGAAAATCATGATGGAAGTGAGATGCCTTAGAAAAGCTGCAGGAGTGACAATAAGAGACAAAATTAGAAATTAGGAAAAGATTAGATGTGAAATCAGTGATATGAAATCTCATGAATATAAAGAACAACAGATTAAATGTGATTGACACCTGGCAAGAATGTCCTGGTATCATCTAAAACCTAACCTAAACAGTTTCGCAGCAACTGCACTAACCATGCGACCATTAAATTCCACAGACACATGTCATCCATGTTCTACACCGCCAAAAAAGCGGTATTACAGGCAGCAACAACAATTTTTTAATTAACTGCTTCTTTTCGATTTTTAAAGTGTGAAATTGACAATTTGTTCTTTTTTTCTGTCCATAGTATTCTGAGTACTCTTATGTAGCATTTGCATTCAAATGCATTTAGTCGATTTTTCCACTGTTTTATCAATAAATCCTTAATATACATCCCCCAAAACCATGTTTTTTTCCTACATGTTAGATGGGATAAATATGGAGACTTAATTAATTTTATAGTTTATTGAAGGTGTAAAATTTATCACATTTTTATCAATACTTTAAACAAAATTTTAGATATCTTGCACTTAAATTTGTTTAAACAAATTACAGACTTCTTAACAATGGCACATTTAGCCATTAATGTATTACTTCTACATGACAGTGAGTCTCTGTGGTATAGAAGTAAGGTGCACATCTCTCATTTCAAAGGTATTTGGTTCCTTTCCCCCAAAGGAGCGATCAGGATATTTTTCTAGAGATCCCTGATCTCAGTGTAGGTGAGATCTATTTCCTAGTTCTATCGGAAATGGATGATAAAAAGTAGGTCCCGTATTTAAGTTGAGGATGTAAAAGAACCTTTGGTAGTTAAAAATCGATATGTGTAGGCAGCAAAGTCGATGCCCTGGCAAAATTTTCACACATCTTTAAATTACACTTGGGACCTCGCCGGTGCTATAGAGTTCATTCAATGTCGCTGAGATCCTCCTGTGTAAGAATGAGACCGGAGCACACATGATTATTCAACGAAGTGCAATGATGATGGTCCTATCAACCAATTTTTCTTCTTCGAACGTTCCATATCGACCACTTGTTAACCACTCTTTGTGATTTGTAGTGATCTGAGCCTAAGAGCGACTGTACATTGTACCAGTTAAGCACCTACAAGTAGGCCTGCACATCCGATTTCTGCGACGCATTATATTTACTAGGGTAACTAACCTAGGCCCCTACCTCAGTCGCATCTTACGACATGCCTTGTAGGTCGCAGTTGCTATTCTTTGCTCCCTTTGAGAGCCCTGGCACCACAAGGCGCAATCTATCAATCAACTGTGCAATCTATCAATCAACTGTGCAATCTATCAATCAACTGTGCAATCTATCAATCAACTGTGCAATCTATCAATCAACTGTGCAATCTATCAATCAACTGTGCAATCTATCAATCAACTGTGCAATCTATCAATCAACTGTGCAATCTATCAATCAACTGTGCAATCTATCAATCAACTGTGCAATCTATCTTTGCATCCTATAACCCTGGCACCACAAACTGCAATCTATCAATCAACTGTGCAATCTATCAATCAATCTACATGACAAGGATTGAGAAATTAGAGAAGAAATTCGTCCGAGTGGTTACCGGGGTCAAATTTGGGGTGTAAAGAATAGAACCACTGTTACCTGCCACGCATGTCGTAAGGCGACTAAGGAGGTTTGGCTGAAATCGGATGCATGTGTCCTAAACGGTAGAAGTCTTATGCGTTTAGGGGCCTACCAAACCAATGTGCAACGTATACACGTTCTTGGCAAAGATCAAACATATCACAAAGAGTGATTAAAATTGGTCGTAAGAATGAACGCAAAGAAGAAGAAGAAGAGAAGAAATTTACAAATTAAGAACAGTTCGAACTAGTATTCTTCAAAATTGCAAAATCAGGACCCAGATATGTTCACTTACCTTTAGAATTTGTTGAATAAGTGCACTTGTTACATTTAAATGGTTTGAGGTCTGTGTGTGTGACACAGTGCAAACGTATATGAGAGAGTGACTTGAACACTTTTTCACAGATATTACAAGAATACACAGAAAGTGATGACATTGTTGGAGTGTTGTATACCATTCCGCTCATCTCGTTGAGTTCCTGCTCGATGATGTGGATTCTAAACATGTGGTCCACTTGCTGGGGAGTTTGATATAAAAAAAAATATCTGAACTCGATCTGTTTAATCTATCTGTAAATTGTAGCAATAAAGAACTAGAAAACACAAAACATAGTCCACTTGCTGGGGAGTTTCATGTAAAAAAATCTGAACTCGTACTATTGAAACTATCTGTAGTTATAGTAATAAGGGGCTAGAAAACACAAAACTAAACAACCTAAGTGAAACACTAAAAATATTTATGCCAGTGATACTAAAAAAAAATTTAAAAATTGTGATGCGGTCGATCCATTCTCATTGCAACATACCGATATAATCTATGCCAGCATTCTAAAAAAATAATGTTACAGTTTGGAGGTATCTGTGGCGTGGTGGTAAGTTCTCACCTCTCACTCCAAAGGTACTCAGTTCGATCCTCGCGTGGAGCAATCAGGATATTGTTCCAGTGATCCGTGAGATCAAATTCCTAGTCCTACTAGAAACGGTCGACAAAATGTAGGTTCTGTATTCAAGTTGAGCACATACAAGAACTCTTGATAGTTGAAAGCAGTAGGTTGTAAAGCTACTACCTGGGCAAAATTCATTAAAAAAAGATTAAAATAAATTCTGAAAAACTTTCACCATCTTCAAAATTATATCTAGGACAATCGCAGGTGCCACAAAGTTAATGCACTGCTGCTGAGATCTTCCTGTGTAAGAAAGAGATCAGAGCACACATGATTATGATACAGTGGATCCAATCTCATTGCAACATACCTGGCAAGAATGAGAGAGACAGATTGCCAAAGGAGGGAAGAGGGAGGGGGCTAGGAAACTATCCCAAATAATATTTCAAACAACTGTAGATGGATCAAAAAATGTGTGGTTTTGGTCACCCTAACATTTTTAATGACATGTTCTGCATAGATGGTTTTGTTTTCCCCGATCCAGAAGCACTTGAGCTGAAAGCTCTTTGGCTCAGTGTCATGGACATCGTAACCCTTGGCTGGTGCCACGAAACCTAAAGCTGGGGAACCTGTAGCTTTCTGCCAGTCCACGAGTTGAACCCGCACTTACAGAGGACTAGTCACCCGTAGTCCAAGCGCTCAACACGCTGGGCGCGGCGGCGATGCATAGATGTTAAATAAATATGGGAGAGGATGGAACCTTTCTAAAATTTTCAGAATTATTCCTAGACATTTATTTTGGAATGTCTTCAACTTAACTAGTCCAATACCTTTTTTTAAAACAAGGCACACCTTATAATATATATATATATATTTTCCCCCCAAAGTATTCTTGCAACTACTTGGTATTTCTTATTGTTTTTATTCAGAAAGAGATAATGTACCTGTGAGAGGTCCACATCAATGCAGGCTTCAAACTCTGTTTTGTCTTCGTCGCTACGAAAAATTGGCAAGTTCTCCATGGATTCAGCTGCAGCTTTCATCTGACGAGCACCAGAGTTCTCATTATGTACATCTACTTGAAACTGAAACATTGAAAAAAAACTCCACAATATATTTCTGTAGACACGCCTAACCGTATGTAACTAAATATACATCAAATGTTGGTTTGGACTAAAACACATAAAATAAAATAAAAGATACAGAAATAAACATTTTCATAGATGCATCTAAAAGTGTCATCATTTTATGCAAACAAAATTTCTTCCGATGTAAACCAGTCCATTAAAATTTTTAAAAACTAGTTCTAGAATGACTGCTTAATCATCTATCTATAGCCAAGAAAATATGCAGTATTTTTCTTAACATATATTTTGGAATGTCTCCAACTTTTGTATTATGATGTGGGTCATTTTCTAGCACTGACTATGACTGCATAGTAAGTTTGACTAATTCCTTGGCGACCAAACAATGCAAGGGAAACCAGGTGCAATGAAATCAATTCATCATATTTAGACCTACCTTTTTAAATTTCAATATGATTTGCACACACGCTGGCACACTGATGTTATGGCTGAATTCTGTTCATGATAATATAGTTATATATAGTTCAGAGCCTACAAATATTTTCATCATGCTAATATTGTTGTCCTTCTTCCCCCAGGCAATCTTTAACACCTGCTGGGGAAAGCTGAGAATCTATGGGTCTGTCAGAAGTGCTATGAGATTGATTCAATAACAAATAACAATAGCTGCAGTCGTACAATCACTTAATGAACGATTAATGAAACCAAATAAAAACATAACTATTAAACACTGGACAAATAGTAAAATTGTAAAAGAATTACCTTATAATTAGAACGCTTTCTTTTTCTTCCTCTCTTTTCTTCTTCCCACCCCTCGCATCCATGACTTCTCTTTATCCATCTCCTTCTCATCGTCTTCATCTTCCTCTCCATATCCATGTTGTCACCAACAGGGCAGAGAACTCTTCCTCTCCATCATCCTGAGCACCAGCATCAAGTGCTTCTTCGTCATCCCCTGTTACAAGATTAACAAAATGTTGACAAATGAAAACAAAAGTGTTGTTTGCTTTTATTGTCTGTGTCGAATGATTTCATTCATATTTCCTTATTTACTGGCAAGAGGGAAAACCAAGGAAAAGGTTGGGTTCTATGTTACTGTAGTTAGGACATTAACTATAGGATAGTGCATTGAACTCTCTAGTTGGGCAGACTGGAGGAGTCAACTACACTGAGATTTAGTTTAGTTGTCGGATCATCCTCACTGCACATCGAACTCATAAGTACTCTGATTTCCCCTCAGTATGTCACTCAGCATTTGGCAACTAACGACACCAGTTATTTGTTGGTTTACTATTCTTCTTACGCTACCAGTATAGTGCTCTTGTCTAGCTTAAATACATTGGACTTGGAATTCTTGCAGTCTGGTTAGGATAGTAGATTCACCACTATTACTTGAATCATTTGCACATCCTCTCTCCCATAGGAATTTAGAATATCAGCCTAATCCATTGCTCGCCCACTTTTTACAGCAGCCATACCCGGGAAGCCTATCAGCGGGTTTATTTCCCCTTACACCTGTTTGCCTTGGCACAAAAATAATACAGATTTTTGTCAGCCTAGACCTCTTCAGTGGCTCCAACCAATGTCTCTGAGTCCAGCCTGTTTCAATCTTCTTGAGCATAGTCATTGAGTCACTGAGAAAACATGCATGGATAAAAGTCTGTGACTCCAGCCAGACCATCACCTTTGTTACTGCAATGATTTCCATAGTGAGACTGCTTGTAGCCATACTGAGATTTAAACCCATACACATTTGGTAATTATTACTAACTAACAATGATGGAGATTAAATGGTGAACATCTAACAAAGGTAGATTTTGTAGACTTAAAGTGTTGCTTCAAATGTTTGCATCGATGTATTCCTAGGCCTCCTTTTTTCTGCTGTCCCTAGGTGTCCACTGCATTGCATGTCTTTATATATTATATATATATATATATATATATATATATATATATATATATATATATATATATATATATATATATATATATATATATATATATATATATATATATATATATATATATATATATATATATATATATATATATATATATATATATATATACACTGCAATATAGTACCAATCATGAAATAGATTTTGCAATACAGTACCTGAGTCTATTTTCACTATATCTCTCTTGGTGATATCAACATATGACGATGAGGCCAGGCACTTGTGAGTGATAAAATGTCTCTCTTTAGTAAACGTTCTTCTACACATGGGACACACAAGTTTACCATCTGCATCTATAAGTTAAAAAAGAAATATGAAGAGAAGATTGAATCACAGAAGATGATAAAACTAATATGCAATGATCACAGGTTCAGATAGGTAGACTGTAGTAGACCTGTATTATTCCTCCCTTAACAAGGATGTCATGGAGGGTCCTGATGAGAACATATGTCAGTTCTTCCCAGGTCTGTAATTGACTTTCTTCTGAATGTTGTCTGCAGTGAGACATTGATGTCATGGGAGCAATGATGAAGATGATCTAAAATAATGTCAGCTTCAGCTCTTAAATATCCTGCAATGTGTGAAAGGATCTTATTTCAAAACTGATAACCAAATACTATTACAATAAATTGTATTTTCCTACAATTTGACATATTTCTCTCCGCTCCTGGTGGAGTATAGGGCATCAACAGTTGTTTTTCACTTTCCCGGTCTCTGTTTTCTTTATGGCTTCCCAGAATAGTCCAGCCTCCTTCAGTTTCTTAAGAAGAAAAAGAGATCTGTTTAGGGTGTCCATTTTTCTTGCAGGTTACATTCAAGTGCTTGTCTAGTGATATGAAAGTGTGTCTTCCGTAGAGTATGTCCAACCCATCACCATTTTCTCCTCTTAACATGTGCCATCATGGGTTTCTGTCCTGTTCTTATCCACAGGTCTGTGTTTGTATCTCTGGCATACCATCTCAGTCTGAGAATACGCCAAAGACATATGTTAACAAAGGTCTGGATATTATTTGTATTTAACTTGGTGACTCGTCACCTTTACGAGCCATACAACAAGAAAGATTTCCCATTTGAGCTAAATATCCTGAGCTTTGTTTTAGTGGAGATGGCAGTAGATTTCCACACTGTGTACAGGATAGCAAAGGCTTGTTGAGCTTTCCTAATCCTGGCATTAATGTCCTAATATGTACATCCTGATTGGCACTTCAAAGGTAGACATATTTTCCAACATCTTCTATAGCCCTTTCCTCAATCAATATCGGGTCTTCCTGTATGTTGTTGCTTCGCCACACTTTTGTTGCAGTAATTCATAGAATTTTATGAATATTAAATATTATTCTTCCTCTTCTTTATCCTGGACTCAGACAGATAAAGCAGTTGGTAGACAGCACCCCTTGTGGCATCTTGTAAGACAACAACAAAGTCTCTCCATCATACTTGGTCAGTGGTCATCCTCCACAGGGAGCACCATGACCAACCTACACTGTGCATCTCCTCCTCCACTGCAGACTGTCCTTGGTCTGCTTCTCATTCATCTTTTCCTCAGGATCCAATGTATGGCAGTTCTTGTACTAGTCTCTGGTTCTGGAAAATTTGAAGATCCACAAATCTTGTTTAAATTGCCAATAGCAATTCTGGTTGTATTTATCCTTTTGTTGATATCCTTGTAGACACTCCCATCTGCTGCTGCCAGTTTCTGTTTCCCTAATAAATACTTTTATGTAATGATAAAGTGTTCTCTCTCTCTCTAGCCTGTGATGCTTAAAGCAGCAATAATTACATGCTATTATTCTCTGTTATAGGCTGTCCTCTGTATTGTGTTCCAACTGCGATTCATTTTGTTCATTTTCTGGTCTACTGTAATCCTTCAGGTCATCTTGGGTCTTCCACATTTGTATTTACCCTCTGGAGTCAATTTCCGTGCAGTTTATGACAGAGTTAGTCTAAATGCTAATTGATATCTTCAATCCATTTTCACTGTCTCTTTTGTATGACGGTGTTCATACTCTCTTGCTGACACTGTGTAAGCAGTTCTTGGTTAGAGATAGTTTTTGGCCAGAGCACATGTAAGATCTCTCGCAGACAAGTTGTATGGAAAAAATGTCCAGCTAGTATTTTTATTTCTTCTACACAAAAAGTTACTATTGGATACAGTCTATTTATGAAAGGAAATATTTCTTATGAGAAAAATTAGTACTTGTTTCTGGCACTGCTGGTTTTGGTGCGGTGGGTGGAACCGCCTCAAGAACTTTGATTTTGCCCTCTCCAGTCTTGGAGCGACCTGCCCTTTTTCTGAAAAATAAAAAAGAATTCTTGCACAATTAAAATCAAAGTGAATTCCTTTTTATTAGCTGCTGTAACTTGTGCAAACATGTAGCCCTCTTATTCTGTGATCAACTTCTGCTATGCAACTACTCTGGTATGTGTCATAAACAGGGTGTTGCACTTGAGGTTTTCACCGGCCTCCCATAATTTGTTTTGTAGAGTTGTTTTATGTTGGCCAGATTTCCATTCTCTGACTGGAGTATTCTAGCAAGATGTGCTTTGGTTTCAACAAGTGCAGGCAGCAGAGTCCCTGAAACCCATTCTATGGAGGTGTGCTCTGAGACCACAGTGTCCTGTTCTAAGTCTGAAGACTGCTTTTCTGTTTTAATGTATTTATGTTGTTGTGCTATAAGGTTGTATCCTCTGTTTTGCTCCATGTCATTTTCTGGACTATTTCATGACAAACATGAAGTATAGTAGCAAGAAGGCTAGTGTTCATTAAACAAACTAAGACATGCAATTAAACTATCATTTTCATGTTATGTCTGTTTTATTTGTTACTGAGAAGTTCAGAAAAGAATTACAAAATGAAGTGTAGAGTCAGCACTGCTATATGTATGTGAACAGAAAACTGAGTTTATTGAGCAACAACTAAATTGAAGGCTGAACTGTTTAAACATCAGTCATTTTTTTGTGTGTGTGCCCACTATGAATTCAGATGTAATCATGGTGTCTCCAACTGATTTTTGCATGAATGCTTGCTTTTCTTATCACCTGTTTCCCTCGCCATAAAGCCGAGCCTTACTCTGATTTCAGATGTACTTTTAATTTAGATTTCCAAGTAAAGGATCAGGGTTTCCTAGTCTAACTGCATACCGACTGCACACCAACAGTTTTTGGCCCAGAGCCCCAGAATTTCCATAGTCACTAGCGCAGTGCGTTATCCCCTTTGCTATCGCCGTCCCCTAAATCAGTCACTAAATCTTAAGGAGATGGGTCAAAGCTTTAAAAAAGTCTGCGTTTAAAAAAAATATCCAGGTGGAAACGTTTTCAAAACAAAAGTTTAATGCTGCGTGGTGATAATAGATTTTTTTCGTCCGTCCAAAAATTTCACAAGCATTTGCTAACCATGAATAATCTATAACAAAGACTATTGTCAAAAATTTGCAATAAATGAATGGAGTCAAAATACAAAGGGATCACAAAAGGAAAAGAGAGAATATGAAAAATTATAAGTAAAGACAAAGATGTCAAAATACTACATATATTGACAGACTTTAAAAAGATATATGTTTCTTCAAGCAGAAACTAAGTTATCAGTTATATCAGGACTATCATCACAGTAACTCCAGACATATCCATAGGTCCCCTGATCCCAACATTAACAAATCCAGCAACCCAACACGCCAGTTCGATGTTGAATAATCAATCCTTTTGTATATTTGGTATGTTGTTCTTTTTTGGGCTGTACCAACATCGACACCCATCTCTCTCAATCTGGTCTGCACGACCCTCGAATGCCTCTATTCTGAAAGACTTTCAATGAGCTAAGAATGTCATTTCAGCCCGCTGCAGTTCCTTCTGATATTTTAGCCAAGCCAGCCAATCTATCAGCTCGTTCATTACCCATGACTCTTGTGTACCCAGGGACGAAAATGAAGGTGGCTTCTCTGATCCCTGTCTGTACCAGTACCTACAATCATTTTCGCCTCACCAATCCTGTTTCAACTTTACGAATGATACTCATGGAGTAACTGAGTATAAAAACATGAGAGTAGTTATGAGATGCCAACCACATCACTGCCTCTGTAACCACCTGGACCTCCATTGTCAAATTATTTGTGGTTGTTGCATAGGCCACACTGGCCTCTTATTATTTTTCCTCTCGAGAGTTACGAGAAAACACAAAGTATAATATTATAACATTATGTTATAATACTAAAATGTCTTCATTTTGTTGAGCGTACAATCGCAACGTAGTTTTATATCTACAGTGTATAGTAAATAAAGATCCTACGCAAATAGCAATTTAGTAGAGCCACAACAACAATTCCCGGACACTAAACTGTTGTCTCTGGGACAGTGCTCCAGGTACTGGATCACCACAACCAGTTGCGAGATATATCACTTTTACTATTGTTTTAATGTGAATGAAGCAATAACATATGTAAGACACCTACTTTTTAATGGCATGTTACTATCTGGTCCCTGCTCATCCCCTACAAGAGATGAATCTTGTTTAGCTGACAGTTCAGTTTTTATAACACCAGAGGACACTAGTCTTCCCATTGTCAAATGCTCCCCTGTCTGTGAGATGATTGGAACTCCAGAAAGTTCATCTACATTTCCAGTTCTGTCTAGCAAAGTGATGCCAGAGTCACCTGTATCACCATTGTCTTCAACGCTGCGACTGAAGAAATGATAAACACTGGAATTAAAAACTGCAAGGGACATTACAACCAATAAGATTAATTAAGTGACATTTGATCATCTCCAATGTTTAAAAAATCTGTGAATAAAATTGTTACAAAAAATAACAAAATGACTGTATGATTAATTCATTTATTTAAGGAAGGTGCTCTCAAAGATCTTTTTGGTGTAAGCATCATGCCAATGTGTTGCCAGGGCTAGCAAGGAGAGGAAAGAATAGCAACACTGTGATCTACAAGGCATGTCGTAAGAGGTGACTGTAGGGGCAAAGGGAAGCCATCAGTTGGGCTGACCTACTTGTAGGCACATAACTTGGCACAACAAACAATTGCTCTTAGGCTCAGATCACATACAAATCACAAAGAGTGGTTTAACAAGTGGCATTTTTATCAACATGGAGCGTTAAAAGAAGAAGTGTAAGCATCAACACTAACTATTATTGTGCATTCACAAAGCTTCCATACTCTATTTTCCTTTTACCCTGTCTTTGGTCTTTAGTTCATCTACAATCTACCTCACATATCAGCCCCATTATAAAGTGAACACTTGTATAAAATTATTTTATTATTACGAAGAAACAAAATTGTTAACATCTTAAGAAGTGTCATTAATTTTGCTAACACAATCAAACTGACGCCCTCAAATAAACTAAGAGTTGTACAAGGTGAGCTCGATGCTTGAAGGGCAGAGAGAGAGAAGTGTGTTTAACCAGCAAGCCAAAGGAATCATCAAAGTGCATACCCCTCAACATCTGTTGGGGAAGACTGGGCACCTATGGGTCTGCCTGGAGTGCTGTGACATCAGTTCAGTAAGCAATAACCAAACTAAGAGATGGACCAACTTATAAATAAATTAGCTTGGGACTAAAGAGAAGAATGAATACAAATAAACCATATCCTCAGAAACAAACTAAAAATATAAAAAGATAAGTACTTGACTGGAACACACAATGAATGCGATTGTTCAAAGAAAGCAGTGGTCAGTCTCAGACAGTTAAAGAACTTGTGTACTACAATGGCACTGGAGCAAGGTAGACCAGGTTACGTGAACCTAATATAATGAAACTTTTTCTAAAAGATGCTCAGAAGCCATTTTGTCAGTGCCACAGTTACACTCATCAGATGTTCATATCTTTAGCTTGTTTGAAAGATAGTATCTCAGCCTGTTGTGGCTGGCATGGAATATAAAATTACTTCTTTTCTTCTCTTCCTCCATTGGTACATTAGGGCTGAGCTCGGAGATGGTGGTTGGAGTCTCTATAAATAACTTTTATTTTCATGTTAGGACAAACAAGCGTAAAGGGAAATAAATGGGATGATAGGCTTGCGGGCATTGTTAATATGGAAAACGAATGAGCAATGAACCAGGTTGATATTCTGATTGCCAGAAGGGAGATAAGACATGTAAATGATTCAAGAATGAGGGTGAATCTATAACCGTAAGCAAACTGCAAGAATATTAAATCAAATGAGGTGTAGCCTAACAAGAGCTGAACTATGCTAGAAGTCAAAGGAGAATAGTAGACCAAAACAGAACTGGTGTCATTAATCGTCACACACTGAGGGACATACTAAAGAAGATATTGGAACCCTTATCGGACTAGTTGGTTTGATGTGCAGTGATGATGATCTGTCAACTAAACTAAGCTAAAGGCCTTTACTCAGCCATCAAAAAATATGTCTCGTTGTCCCCATACCAAAACGTGCTAGAATAAATGAAATAATACAATATTACTGATAATATTGTGACTTTTCTAATGTCATTCTCAAAATTTACTTGTTTAGGATGATAAGATGTGTAGTAGTGTGTATCCTCCCTTGTTGTTCCTCATCCAAGTCCGCTCTGCTCAGACCAGCTTCCAAGCTGACATCATTCAGAAATGCCAGAGTAGTACCATTATCACCTGATAATATAAGTGTATATATCAAGCTATGTGTTCAAATTACAAGAAAATTGAATAGATACTTTTCTTCTTCATGCGTTTGCCCGCTAATCAGGCATAATCGCCTGGTATGACGTTTCTTAGTGATTTTTACATGAAGGCCTACTTTCCTTTTTATCAGTGTCCCCCACCATACAGGTGTGCCTTCTCAGACTTACTAGAAGTTTAGATCCTCAAGTCGCCTGTGTGGTGTCGGGCCCAAAAGAAGCAAAGAATAGTACCACTGCAACCTAGAAGGCATGTCGTAAGAGGCGACTGTTGTAGGACCTACGGAAGCTACTCTAGTAAATAAAAAAGCATAGCAGAAATCGGATGTGTTCGTCTACTTGTAGGCACAAAACTGGCACAATGTACTATCACTCTTGCCTCAGATCACACAGAGTGGTTAACATGTGGTCGATATAGAGCGTTTGAAGATGATAGGACTAGGAACTCAATCTCACCTACAATGAGATCAGGGATCTTTGGGAAAATATTCTTATCGCCCCACATGGGAAATAAACCAAGTACCTTTAGAGTGAGAGGCAAGCCCTTTACATCCATGCCACAGAGACCTCCTAACCTACCTTTAATATGCTGAACATTACAAATTAAAATAATAAAATAAATTATACCTCTTTCATCTACTGGCTCAGATGTCATGCCAGTTATCATCCCTGATTCATTCAAATGAAGTTGGATCACCCCCGTCCCATGTCCAAGATTTGAATGACCGGTGCTATTGGATGAGCAAGTTCTCTGCTTGTGGATGACAAAATCATTGAGGTCGGTGAAGGTGTTCTGGCAAGTTCCGCAGATAAATGTATCCAAGGGCATCTTTGCTGTGAATAAAGTTGTACAATTTATATTATACAAGTCTGAAGTATATTGAGGAAATAAGTAATCCAATGCTATATAAAGCCAATACTTTTATATGGCAGTGAGTCATGGACAATGAACAGACAAATGGTAAGAACATTGGAAGCCACAGAAATGTGGTTTCTCAGAAGAATGTTGAAAGTTCCATAGACAGCTAGAAAGACAAATGAAGAGATCTTGTCAGAGAAAGATTCATACCGAAATGTAATCAATCGAATAAGAAGCAATCAAGGTTTTTCTGACATATAATTAGAAAGGGCAGTTTAGAACATTTGGTTACAACAGGCAAAATACAGGGGAAGATAGAGACAAAGGGACAAAATTCCGGATGTCTTGAAATCGTGGTTCGGCAATGGAGTTGATGGATTGTACTAGAGACAGACCAATAAGGAGAGACATAATCACTTACGCCAATTGGCACAGCACTTGATGTTTATGCATATATTGATTAAGCAAGATTAATAAAACATCAAGTTTTAGATATTCAAAGCACTCAGTGGTTACGGGCCCAAATTTGGGGTGTAAAGAATAGAACCACTGTTACCTGCCACGCATGTCGTAAGAGGCGACTAAAGAGGTTTGGTTGAAATCGGATGCATGTGTCCGCTAAGGAATGCTAACCCGAAACAAATGCTTGCAGAAACGGATGCACCAGGCCGTAAGGCGCATAACATGGTGCAACGACCCTCACAATGAGGAATGGGATAACGGATTCTACGGTCGCCAATCTGCCTCAGAGATTTAGCCATGCAGTAAGAATGTCAGACCTACCAGCACAAGGGTGGCCAAAACTTACTGTGGGAAGAGGTCAGCACAAACGGGAAGCAGAAATCATAGGAATTATATCCTACAGAACTGTCCCCAGTATGCAGACTTGAGAAGTAAGAGGTGGCCCACTTATACCAGCGTCCAAGACAAACTGTATGGCGTGGCTGATAATCTGAGGCAGATGCTGCCTTTATTAAAGAATCCGAAATCCCAATCTAGTGAGAAGCGAGAAGATATTTAAAGTTCAATTAATGAAACAAATTAAATATTTTACAACAAACTCTTTCTGGAAATAAGAGAGAAAAGCAGAGAAAAATAGAAAGCAAATGTACTAACAAAACAAGAAAGTTTTTTTTATCTCTTCTTTGCGATCGGTTTTGTATGCTCGTCTAAACCATGACATGAGTTGCCTCTTAATTGTTCATTTTAGGATCATCTTCATTGCACATGTCCATAATTGTTCCGATCTCCTCCCAAGCATGTATCTCAGTGTGTTCAGGCTAACAACTCCCGTTCTGTGTTGTGTGATGTTTCTACTGGGTTTTCTCTGGTGGTTTTCCCTTCTTGCCGCACCTATCGGTATGCACAACTTGCGCAACCGAGATAGAGAATACCCTTTATCTTCGCCGTTGAAATCTTCAGAATGTATGTTTTCTCTGAGAGCGTTGATGATGCCGCTTCTGTCCATAGAAAACCCATTCTCAATCGCAGCATTGCCGGCCAGTGTGTCTGCTTTCTCATTGTCCTTCACTCCAGCGTGACAAAGATGAAGGTAAGTATCTGGATTGATGAGTTTTGTATTAATTGCAACCACTGTCTTCATACATAACCGGCCTTGATCTTCTGTATCGTAAGTCGCTGAGCATGCATGCGTGAATGTATGCGTCTGTAGCCACTTTAGGGATTTTGTCACCTTCATAGTCATGCTGCTGGTAGTTGTCATATATACGCCACTTGCCTCTTTGATGACTTTTCCTTTTGCTCTAGCCGTAGAGGCTCATGCACTTCAACTGTGCTGAATAACAGAACCATCAGTGAAGACAACAGCATCGTCTTCTGATGAGTTATTGTCATTTATTACTGTTTCGGCTTCTGCATTGACTATTGTGGGCAGTAAATCTTGACTTGGTTTGTTTATCGTGGTGACTACTACATAGGATTGTTTGTGTTCAGTGGGTATTGGTATCCACTCTTCTCCATGGTCGATGTCCTGAATGGCACATGCACGTTGAATGACCTCCTTTGTGCGTAGCTACGTTTAAGTCTATTATCTTTGCAGTTTTCTAGTTCATTGTGTAATGGATGTTGTTAGGTCTTGAACGATTTTAAGGTAGGCAACTGTTCTACGCACCCAAATTTACTATTTATGCCTGAAAGGTCCAGCTGGTATCTCATTGCTTTACATGCAGTGTCTTTGGTGCATCCAAGTATGATGCGCTTTGCTTCGTTCTGTATATTCTCTACCCTGTAAATTTGAAATCTTGCTGAGAGTGAGTATTGCCAATGCATATTCCATGACAGACAGGATCAACCCTTGGTAAAGAATGACTAGCAGACGATGTCAGTTTCAAGTGGCAGCCATGACCCTCATGGCCGCCAGTCCCTTTCTGGCCTTGGTGATCATGTGTGCCCTATAGTGTAGACTATTGTGTGGATACCAGAATCTCTAAAGCTAGCAGCACCTTTGGCAGACTACATAGAAATGTCTGGCACAGATGTGGTATTGGCCAAGCCACAAAACTGAAGGTATATCAAGCTGTCATGCTCCCAGTCCTTCTTCACGCATGCGAAACTTGGACTGTATATCAGAGACACGCAAGGAAGCTAAACCACTTTCACAGTCTGCCTTAGGAAAATAATGAACATCAAATGGCAGGATATGATCCCAAATACAGAGGTCCTAAAAAGAGCTGCTATCCCCAGCATCTACACAATCTTGATGCAGTCCTGAACAAGATGGGCAGGACATGTAGCTCGAATGCCAAATTGCAGAATACCCAAACGACGCTTTTATGGTGAGCTGCAAAGTGAAAACGCTCACGGGGAGAGGAGACCAGAAAAGCGATTCAAAGATACACTCAAGAACTCGATGAAATCTTTGGCATAGATGTCAACAACTGGGAGAATGCTGCTCAAGATAGATCAGCCTGGCGCACACTTCTTCGACATGGTTCTTGTCCTGCGAGGCAGATAGAACAGCACGGATGGAGCAAAGATGTCAAAACAGAAAGGCAGTAAAACTTCCCACAAGTGCAAGTATACCTTGCCCACACTGTACACAAACATTTCAAGCCTGTATCGGGCTCACTAGTCATCTACGCACACACAGACAAACATAGCGCAACTACATTCCCTTGGATGAAAATTTGTGTGGTCATCATCACCCGTGATGGACGAGCATCATAGTGTAGACTTTTGTCAATTGTACTCCTAGATACTTCATAGTGTTAGTCCTAGATATTTCCTTCTAATCCATATATATGGCCAGGGTAGTTGTCCTCACTATGTGGTTGTTGAGGGAGAACCATGTTACAGTAGCTTTTTCTGTGTTGATTTGTGCACTAGAAGTTTTACACCCCTTGGATATGCGTTCCAATTCATCCTGCAGTTCTTCCGTAGTCTTTCTTCTGTCTTTGCCTTGGCGGTACACATTTATGGGTTGTCTCTATGAAGCTGCATGTCAGTTGGAGTTCCTCGAGAGTTCCCCATAGCTTGCTCTGTAAGCTTTGTGCATGAAGTCATGTTTTGTTTTGTTAGTGTGTGCAAGATGGACAGGACTGCAGGATGTGCTCTGTGTTTCAGTCTGACATGCACACAGTGCAGTCTCAGTTCTGTGCATGTGATGGTTGAGCCTGCAGTGTTCTGTTCTTAGGTAAAAGAGATTGTTCTGTGCTATTTTCTGCTGAGTGTTGTGTGTTGTTTAGTCTGCTGATGGTATCTTGTGGGTGTGTGCTGTATGTTTGATGCCTCCACAACTCTTTGTATTTTCGTTTGATATGTGTCTTGATCTTTGGCATGAAAGTTTAATATATAACCATTGATCTAGACATCAAATACTTATGTTAAGACTGGTTTTTTGTCCAGTAATACCTCCTATGTGGTTGACTTGCGTGGATTCTCTCTGCTACCATTGGGTTTAACTATGATAATTATTAATATGAAGTTCATATCATAATACAAAGATCACAACAAATAAACTGACATAAGTCAACTCTGAAGAAGCCCTTTTTATACCTAGAGGCATATTGGGTAATACGGTTTTAGGTCCGTATCTTTGATTGACCGTCGCACTCGATGGTTGATGTGGCCACGCCTGTCTTCTTTACCTCCCAATGCTTTTCCTGGTACCCAATTAATGCTAGATCGACCTGACAGATGTTACGGTGGAAAAAATATTCCACGCCTAGTGTGGAATTGAACCCAGACCACTAGCCTAAGAAGCGCATTTGCTAAAAAATGTTATCATACTACAGTATAACTCCATATGTGGTACTTTAAAGTGGGGTTTTTCTGTTGTCAAATCTTAGCTACCTGCCTGTACAAAATTGTCTCCAGTTGGATAATATGTACACTTTTGAGTGAAATTTAGGTGAATGTGCTTGTCCTACATGATATAGGGGCATAATGGGTGCACAGCATATTCATTTCATTGGTGCAAACCGCAAATACAACATAGACTGATTAACTTGGTTGATAAGAACAAACAAATGTAAATAAAAAAAACACAATAAATAAAAATATACAAAATTGTAGTTGGTTAAACTGATTTTTAATTTTGTTTCACAGCTAAAGCCATGGCAGACAGAGACAGGACAACACAATACATAAAAACTTGTTTGATGTATATTTCAGTTTTTTTTCTCATGGGTTCATAAAGTTAAGCCTGTATGGCCTTTTTCATCTTTACTTCTGCGATAGATCGATAAGAATTCAGGCGTAGTCAGGGCGCCTGGTATGGCACTTATGATTATTGCGTGAAGACTTGATTTCCTTTTTTTTCATCAGTGTTCCCACGCCATGCAGGTGTGCCTTCTCCAACCTCAGAGGTACTTGTAGTTCATATCCTCAAGTACTGATCTGTGGCCAGAGAACCTATAGTTAAAACCACTTGGCGTGAGCTTAATCTGAAATTTTTGGTTCACACCTCGGACCGCTGGAATTTCTACGATAAATGATAACTAGTGAAGATTCTACTTTCCTATAGGATTTCCCACCACTTTCTGCCCGTGGTGAGGTCACTCAGGATAAGAAACATTCTCTACCATTCCAAGACACATGCCTTTGGACATGTTTTTTTTTGACTATGCTGACAATTCTTAATTTTTTGTCTTTTCTGCAACAACATTCTTTTGATTATCCTTAGCATCATGATGTATAGTAAGTAAAAAAAAGTAAAGGAACCCTTTCATACCTCGTGGTATATAGGTCAATACAGTGTTAGGCCTGTATTTTCATTGACCGTCGGCACACGATGGGTGATGTGGTCAGCATCACGCCGGCCGCCTTTACTTTCCCAGAGCATGTCTGGTACCCAGTTGAGGCTGGGTCGACCTGAGAGCCATCGCGGTCGGAAAAATTCCACGCGCATTGCGGGAGCTGAACCCAGACCACCAGCCTTGCGGAGCGAGTTCACTAACAACTACGCTACCGCGGCTCTCGTCATGATGTATGGTCTTCGCAAAGAAGTGTGTTCATGTTTATCACTTTGTGGCTTCGTTGAGGTCCTTCCGGTTTAGGAACATTCTTAACCAATTTGGGATTCATGTAGTTTTGTAATCACTACGCAATTTGGAGGTTCTACTTCTATTTTCCCTTCCGAAAAAGCAGAAACATTGAGCCACAAATGAACACAGGCAGTCAGGGAGGTCAGTTTCATCAGGCGCTAGAATGCAACTTTTATTTTTAACTCCGCTTACATCACCAACCCCAGTGGGGGAAGCCTTTCCAGACAAATGAGAGCACCTTTTCGTTTTGTGCACGGTCAACATAACCAGCCTGGCTCTTTTAGGGATGAGTTTTGTTAGGCTCTAGAATACAACTTTTAGAGCCTAACATAGAGCAGGTATTCCCAGTATTAACACCATACTTATGAAACACCAACTTCGCTGGGAGGGACATCTCGTCCGCATGCCTGATCACAGGATGCCAAAGATATTATTCTACAGTGAAATGTCGAGTGGCAAACGCTCCCGAGGGGGCCAAAAGAAGAGATTCAAAGACACGCTTAAGTCCTCTAAAATCCTTCGAAATCAAGATTGATACCTGGGAAAAGCTGCACGGGACCAAACATCTTGGCGTTCACTCCTACGAAAGGGTGCAAAATCCTGTGAGGCAGCACGTCAAGCAGCATCAGTACTGCGTAGACAAAAGAGAAAGGCCAGTGCACACGAGTCCCAGACTGTAGCAACAATCTCATGCCCACACTGTCCACGACTCTTCAAGGCACGCATCGGACTGACAAGTCACCTACGTGTCCATTGACTGATATTACATTTTGTTTGTTGGATGAAGTAACTTTGTGGTTATAATCATATTTGATTGACGAACATTATTAGAATACAACTTTTAATTTTGGCTTGGCCAAACCGCTACCTGCGCTCGGCCTCTAGTACTGAGTTAACTGCAGTCTTTCCTTGCGTTGATACGACAGACTGATTATCTTGACTTTCACAGAGTCTTGCTTAGAGCGGGCAACTTTGATACGAGCATTGACTTAGGATGCCAGGAGTTTAAGACTTTGCGGTGCTTAGTATTCATTTGTGACTGTTAGGTATCTTTAGATGTCAAGTTAGCACATTCAATTGTAATGTATTTCAGACTTTACAGTATAATTTTTTGTACCCGCTTAATTATGTATTAGCTTATTAACTAAATTATTATTTTCTGTATAGCTATTTTCATTAGCTCATAAGTTTGCTGTAAACTATAAAACTAAGCAGTGTGAGTGACTTGTTAATGTTACTTCTCATGAATTCATTTTTTCCACTGTGCAACTAAATAGTTTAGTTTGCACTGTCACCAAAGTTATTTGCTGCAAAATATCAGCACTTTAACTTTACACATTTTGGAAGTGAACGTAATGTCTTTAGTCAATTGACAAATTTCAAGAGATGGCTAACACTAACAGTATATACGTTTAGTATTACTATTATATATAATCCAAATTAAGTGCAAGTTCAAACTTTCAACAAAGTTGTACCTATGTCGCGGGATCTGTCACGTTACATTGCCTGTGGGATTTGAGAACTGTTACACCATGCCCAGAAGTAACTCAACGATCTCTATCATCGTATTTAATTAATGAACTATTCCTTGGATTTGATTTCTATCTTCAGTTTGATAGTGGTTTGCATGATATAACCAGAATGTGAAAAGGAGACATCAAATTCGTTTAGTTTTTACGATGTTTGTTTTAAGAAAGGTCTTAATATATTGAGAATTAGTGTTGTGATAAAACGATTCATAGGGACAATACACGTGTTTTAATTGGATAAACGACAAATTCTCTTTTAAATAATTAGTTTTCAATAAGACTATTTCTTGTCCATGTCATGTGTACAACATTTTATAGCAGAGACCAGAAATAGACGAAATCAAAACCGCGCCAGTTTCGTAGGTTGTGTCTGTATGAAAGTTCGAAAATTTCTACAAAACACAGCTCCTACATACGTAAAGCTGTCTCGTGTAACTCACATTTACGAATTTAAATAATTCCAAGTACTCATTTTCATTGAAATTCCTAGTTGAATTACTAAGGATCTGCCTGAAACAGAACTGATTACTTCGTTACTTACCATTAAGTCAATATTTTCAGTGTTTTGTAAATGTCTCTGCGGCTCAAAAATGGCTGCCAAGATCTATTTCAACATCTCTAATATTCTCGCCCTGGCTGTTGTTTAGCGAGAATCTGGAACAAAGGGAAGCAATCGTGTATTTATTTACGATCACAAATGTCACATGAATTGTGCCCCTTTTAATTTGGTTCAAGAATACAGCAGTGCATCCAATGCTTTTAGATATTGGGGTTCATCTGACTCATTGTTGTCGAGGCACTTGTAATAATACTATCTTCTTCATCTTCTTTGCATTCATAGTTCATATGTGGTACCATGATGAACTATCTCAACGTTATCATTACTCTTGGAAGAGAATGTAGAGATTGGGGCAACATGAAGGCTGATCTCGCAGTTAAGCTGATAAAAGATAATGCAAAGGGATGATGATGTTGTTGTATGTACCGATGGGTCGGTTCAACGTGGTGAGAAATCCGCTGGGGTTTCTTGGCTAATGCGCATGGTAGGGTTGTTGCAGAGCGAAGTGGAGCATACAGGACAACTACTTCTAGTATGAGGATGGAGGTTGAGGCCGTTACTGCTGCCCTCCATTGGATTTCTGGGACTTCATTTACTGGGGCAGTTGTTGTATCTGACTCTCAGTCGATGCTTCACAAGATCCAGAAGGGCAGGTTTCGGTATGAGTGGATGTCGTCTATAGAAGCTTCTAACCTCCAGCGGCTTATATGGATATACTGTCCTGGGCATGCAGGTGTTTACGGTAATGAGAGAACGGACAGGCTTGCATCAACAGCATCGATTGTTGGGGAGTTGAAGATGGATAAGGGGATATTCTTCGGTCTCTTTGCGACTCTCTGTTGGATGAAGACACTAAAATCGATGTTGAATCGATCAGCGATTTAAGCAGTTTGGAGTTACCCGTTGTTCAAGTCGAACTGGATGCCTGAGAGGCAGAGTGAGAGGTGTGTTAATCAGTGAGCCACAGGAACCATCAGTATGCATACTCTTCGCTATCTGTTGGGGAGACTGAGCACCTATGGGTCTGCCCGAGTGCAATGACGTCAGTTTAGTAACCAATGTACGGTTCCAACTTCACTGCAACGGGTCACCCCATAGTTGCTCCGTTCCTGTGCCAATGAAAATCACATGAAATGCTAACAACTGTCTCCTGTGTCGTGAACTAATTCCAAAATGAAGCTTTGCATCATTCTTATCAAACAAATTAACCACTCGTTGTGATCCGAGTTTGAAATTACACATTGGACAAGTAAAACTGGATGCTTGATGGTCAGAGAGAAGTGTGTTTAACCAGCGAGCCACAGGAACCATCAGTACGCATACCTTTCGACATCTCTAGGGGAAGACTGAGGAACATACGGATCTGCACAGAGTGCTGTGCATTGGCTCAGTAACATTGATTTTCTCTAATCCTGTTTTACCTCAGAGTCAGGATAAGAAGAGATTTATAGAATGGGCTTTTGTGTGCGCTTCAATAAATAGTGTTTTTCACTGCCTCTGTTATTTCTGTGGACAATTATTTTCTTTAGAACAGTTTGCTTTGGTTCAGTAATATGAAGAGGAAGTTTGGAACATTTGGTGACAACAGGCAAACAAGCATCTATTGAGGTTTTCAACTGTCCTGGGCATGATGGTGTTTGTGGCAATGGGACAGGCTTGCATCAACAGCAACAGTTAAATGGGAGTTGAAGGTGGATAAGGGGGATGTTCTTCAGTTTCTTGGTGACAATCGCTTAGATGAAGATGCTAAAATTGATGTTAAACTTATCAAGTGTTTCAAGGAGTTTGGAATTACCTGTTGTTTATGTAGAACTGGTTTCTGAAGATAAAGTGAGTTTAACCAGTGAGCCACAGGAGCCATCTGTATGCATATCTTTTGGTGAAGAATGAGCATCCGGGTCTGCCCAAAGTGCTATGACGTAAATTTAGTAACCAAGTCAAGCAGTTCTTGGTAGAGTAACGGGCAAAATCGTTCACTATTCTAGGCAAGAAGATGACCAACACCATAAAGGAGTAGCAGTCATCCTAAGAAAATCAGTTGAAAAGTGCTTACTTGAATCGAAGTCTACCAACAACATCTTGCTTAAGATCGAATTAAATTGTCGATATATCAATAAATTTTTACAGCTACTTTTTATAGCTAAATAAATTGTAAATTTTTGTGTATATCATTGCCATTAATGTATTGGTTATTGGGCACAGAACTCATGACAGACTCATATGTCAAGTCTCCCCAACAGCTGTCGAAGTGTATGCATATTGATGGTTCCTGTTGCTCGCTATTTAAGCACACTCTCTACCCCTCAAGCATCCATTTCTGCTTGTACAGCATGTAATTCCAAACTTCTTAAATCTATGGATTAATGTATTCACAAAATCTGGATTAATGTATAAGATTTATAACATTGAAATAATTTATGATACACTAGATTGTTAAAACAACAGTGAAGGAAGGAATAATTAATATCGCTAGAACACAGGATGATGATTTATCTAGAAAGAGAACGAAAGAAAAAACAATGACTTGATTTCTGATACACATATTAACTGAGTATTCTTCTTCTTTTGTCGTCACACTGCTACCGGGTTGTTGCCCAGTGTTGTGGTTTTTCTGTTTTTGTCTTGCGCTGTTCTGGTGGCTTGTGTGATTGTTATCTTTGCTCTTTCAGAGGATTCTGCTACGCCATCTAACCATCTTTTCCATGGTCTTCCTCTTGCCTTCTTTCCGATGTTCTGTTGTAGAAGACTCTGTATACTGTGGAGTATGGATGCATTCTTATTAAGTGGCCGAACCACTTCATTCTTTGTTTATCTATGTAATTCAAGCACGGTTTTGTGCCAACTTTCTTTCTTATGCTGATGTTGGTGAATCTGTCTTTTCTTAACTGAGTATTAACACATACAATACAATATTAGTCTTGATAAACTGACAAACACAACAACATACATCCAAAGAACCAGACTCACTGTGTATACATTGAGCAGTAGCGACCGAGAAGAAGAGGATGAATACAATATCCAAGTAAAATAAATTGATTTCATCATTTCTTTTTAATCAAAGCTCTGATATGATTACAAGTTATTAAAGTCAAATTATTTTGTAGTGAATAGCATTACCAAAAAGTATGCACAGTTCACACAGTCAGATTTACAAATACAAACTGTATATATACACTTACATATGCAAATTATATATATATATGCCTGCAAATTAGTTAGTTATCAAAAGCTACCCTCACTGCATTCATGGCAGACTCGTAGGTGTTCAGTCTCTTTCAGCTAACTATGAAGGCTACACTTGTTGATAATTCCTGCAGAACACAAGTTATATACATGTTTAATTAATCTTTGTGGGGGTCCTCATCGACTCATGCTACATTTAATGTCGAATTTCTCCAGTTCTAAGATTGCAAAAACTTAAATGAATACTAATTTTTAATAACAGACCTACATGTTTCCATCTTCATATAAGGGACTGAAATTGCCACCTTTATTTTTTGTATTTTACTTCCTTTATAATATGATAATCTTCCCTTTATAAAATGATTCCCAACTGTTCGCACAGTACAGTTAAAGTTACATGCTATATCTTCTTCTTGTTTTGTTATCACATTGTTACCAGTTATTGTCCAGTGGTGTGGTATTACGTTTTTGTCTTGCGCTGCTCTAGTGGCTTAGGTGATAGTTATTTTGCCTTTTTGACAGGATTCTGCTATGCCATTTATCCATTTTTTTCGTGATCTTCCTCTCGCCTTCTTTACTGATGTTCTGATTGCTATATATACACGATAAAGACCAGGATCCCCTATCACCTCCATCTTACAATAGTAATTAACATTCAGTTAGTAAAATAATCAGAATATATGTACAAAGTATGTATAAAAATGTATAATTATATACAGTTTTTTCAACCCAAGTTTGCAGATTTCTTGAGCTTCTTTCGTGTAAAGACCTTGTGGTCTAGAGACCTTCAGATTAGAACAACTGTGTCAGCATATTTTCATTAAGGCTAGATTCAAATATACTTTTCTGTATACAATTGAAGTACAAGAGGAAGACCCTCCACCGGAAAATTTACATATCAAGTATCGAAAATATATACAGCATAACTTGAATCAAACTAACTTACCCTAAAAATAATTATATATAATCCAAATGACAATTTATTTTTGGAACAGGAGGTTATGCATTGCAGTACATGGAGTGAAAGATCAAAAGTGGAATTATGAGAATGGAGAAACTTATTGCAGAGAGGTTAAGTACTAAACATCTAAGAGACACATCAGGTAACGAAGTGGCAACAATGCCACTAGATTCCAGTACAAAAATTGATACAGCCTGAAAAGAACGCCATGCCAAAAATGCGTTAAGATTGATTAATCAACACTGAACTGGTGTGTGGGCCGCTGGACGATGCTGAATTTTAAAGATGGGGTTGTAGCACCTATAGACATGTCTGGAGTACTATGTTGATAATCCTCATATAACTAAAGTGGTCTAAACGCGAAGGATTAACTTCAATGCACAGCGTTGCCCATATGGCTCTGTCCCTGTCGACAGAAATGGTAGCACCTGCCATGAGTGTTGCACAAAGGCACAAACTCTGTAGCTGCAGCGAAAATCCTAGGGATCTTATGAAAAAGTTGCACATGTGGCTCAGGTCCAGATTTGAACCCACAACTTTCAGAACGACAAGCAAATGTCTTAACCACTTCACCATAGACAGGACCCCCTCCTCCACGTCTCACATAACTGATAACAAAAATTGTGGATGTTTTTCTCGCTACAGAATGGCCCTACTATAATTATAGTCATTTGCTTAAATGACATGGAAACTTAACCTCTTCCAAACACAACATACATGATATTGTCTGCAAAATAAGAAAGAGGCCAATAACCAAAACAAGCCTTACTGTGGTTGCGTGGATCTGGGACAGACTAGCAACTAAGATTCTCACCATAATCAGGTTTGATTCTCAAGTTAAAAATAAAGAAATACAAATTACCAGAACAGAAGTTAAGTATCGACATGCCAGACAGTGTCACCTTCATGATAGAGAGAGGAGATATCCTAATTAACTTCTCATGGGTACAGTGAGCAAGTGGACTTTGGGATGGATGTTGCAGAGGAGTACAGAGCACACATGGGAATGCGCAATGTGCCATGGCGTCGATCGCGTACCATAACCAGAATAGCTTAAATGTCAAAATATATCAACAATGTTTGAAAGCATTAGTAAAAACATTAATAATAGTCATGAAATATTGATATACCTTCCACAAATGAGTTACTCTCCCATGTTACCATGCACTGCCTTTATTCTGGAAACAGGTCACAATATTAATCTTCAGCTACTCATAATCTTCTTCACCCTTAGGAGAGCATCTCCAAGCCCTCCTATCCAAGGCCATCATTTCCAGATCTCTGTCCCATTTTTCTTGCATTCCGTTTCCAACTCCCACCTTACCTTGCAGGATCCTTCTTCTTCCTCGGATGGTGGGCTATGAAATTCCCTGGTTGTGGTTTTTGTAGCTATCTAATGTTTTTTGTATGGGGTGGGGTAGTTAACCCTGCGTCCAACCTCCTTAGGGGCCTTTTAGGACATGCGTGACGGGTAACAATAGTTTATTCTTTACACCCCTGATTTGGGCCCCAATAACCACTCAGGTAAGCTATTGATACAATTCATTGATATTCAGTCCTTTCTTTGTACAAGTACTAGAAATATTTCTAAATAATCTATACTTGAAAAAGTTCAATACTAAGTTTCATAGCGGAAAATGAACAAGGTAAGACACTTAAAAAAGATCACATTTTTGCTTTATAAAAATATTATTTAAATGCCATGGCACATTGATAATTATGTTTTTATATAATATTTACAGAAAATGCAAGACAACTTGGTATAATGTTGTATTATGTTAGTACAACTTTAGCATGATTGAACAATTTTTGCTTAGTTTTGTTAATTTATACATTCTCGTAAATTTATCAGAAACAGGCCACACTTGATAAAAACAGTGTCTGGGAAGTTTTATCTTGCACAAAGATTGTGAATCCAGAAGGCTAACTGGTCTTCTTCTTGCGTTCGCCTGCTATGAATTCAGGCATAGTCAGGGTGATTGGTATGCACTCTAACTTATTTTTGCACGAAGGTCTACTTTCCTTACCGGTGTCCCCCGCCACACAGGCGTGCCTTCTCCAACTTCAGAGGTCAAGCTAACAGTTTTATACAACATCCAACTTAAACAACATCCAACTTTCTGGTGAATAGACATAGAGAGTAGTATAGACCATCTCAACTAAGAAGCAACCAATTATCTAGTAATTCAAACAGGGAGTACCTATTGTCTGCATTCTTCAGAGGTTCTTGGAAAACACAGTACTTGATTAGAAATATAAACAAAATTTATGTATTTGTGACATCAAACTTCATAATAGACTAAAAGTCTGGCATTCTGAGGTATCATTTTTGATTGATTGATTCAATGCCATCTTCACATTGAAGATTAGCTGCAATGGAGTTCTAACACTTTTTGTCCCTTGTCTTGGATCTTAAATGTTGCGCAAATTAAATTTAAATATGGAAAATTAGTTTTCATTTGATTTTTGTCTGTTTCTGGCAAGGTTCTATGTTTTTCTAAGAATCATACAACATTAATTTTGATTGTAATTCATGCAACATTTGTTTCTTGTTATTAGTAAGTAGTTATAAAGTTACTATTTATAATTGATTATCAGTAACATATGCAAGTAGTATCAGCCATCACAACAGGTTCAGTTATCTAAAAAAACAACAATAAAAAGCAATAAATGCGCACATAAATTAAGTTGAAAAGTGGGATCCTATCTGTAAAACATATGCAGTATCAGACACGAAACAAATCCACATTTCTTATCAAAAGAAACAGCATGCCATCTGCTGAGAGTATTGCACAGTCTCAGGCAACAATCCTAAGAATCTTTGGGGAAAAATCTACTCGTAAATCAAATGATGCAGTTCGTATGTCTTGCACGGCTATTAAAAAATGGTGTCAGAGAAATGGAATATACAATCTCAACTCTTACTTCTCTCTTTATTTTTTTTCCCCCATTAACCAGAAAATGCAATCAGTGGTAATTACATCTTGTGGAATCTTGCAGGACAATAACAAACTGTCTTCAAGCAGCTTGATCTAGTCATTCTTCAAGCAGCTTGATCTAGTCATTCTTCCAAAGCATCCCCTTTATCTAGTCATCTTTGTGTAGGGCCGCAAGAAACTCTCTTCAATCTACTCAAGACTACATTCATCTCTTGTAGGGAGTCTGTGTAGCTCAGTGGCAGCAAGCTGCATTTGTGCACCAGTGGATAAGGGCTCAAACCCTGGTATAATCAATATTCAATGAGTTGTCGTTGGCATTACTGTATAGTAACTCTAACGTTGTCAAATAGCATTACTGTACAGTAACTCTAATGCTGTCTAATAGCATGCATTACTGTATAGTAACTCTAACGCTGTCTAATAGCGTTAATGTATAGTAACTCTAATAGCTCTAACGCTCACTTGAACCCTATTAGAGATCAATTCTATCCAGTATGTAGGCTATCCATGACTGTTTTGCTGTTCTCATTTCAGTTTCCACAGTTCCCTAACTATACTGGGAACAACAGAATAAAATTTTGCACTTAATCATATTGTAAAAGATGATAAAATAATGCTGAATATGGGAGCTAGCAGCCTTAACATGTAAAATAAATTGCTACAGAAACTATCACTGTATCAAAACATAAATACTTATAGACAGTCTTCACATGTGAGCCATGGCAGCTCAGTGGCCAGTGCATTGACCTTCTAGATGGGTGGTTTAAGTTCTAATCCTAGCATGAGATTTTTTCTCCCCGTTGACCCAGCTTTAATTGGGTACAAAACAACTCTAGGAAGAGGTCTCTGTGGCTAAGTGGTTAACCCTTTGCCTTGTGTTCCGAAGGTCATTGGTTCGAATCTAAGCACCTAAAAACAACAGCAGAATTTATGAGAAAATCTGGTACATCAGTCTAAACGGGGATTGCGCGCAAGAGAGAATCTAAACTGTTCCGTTTTGTTCACGAGTGCATTTTTTCCAGAGACCCTAGGATTGTTGCCGGAGCTATGGAGTTTGTGCTTTGTGCAATACTGTCGGTGATTACCAGCACCAGGTGGTGAGCCATTTATGCGAAGAGGGACCAAGCCATATGGAGTAAAACTCGGCGGAATGAAGTCAATCTTCTGACTATACACCCTTTTTTTAGACAACTCTAGGAAGTAAAATATGGTCGGTGTGATGTTGACAACATCCCCTATAACGTGCATTTGGTCAAAGAATAATATGGGACTAACACTATATTCCCAAATATACCATATGGTATGAAAACAGGTTCTTTCTTTTTTTCTTACAGTCTCTCTGCACCAGGAGAAAATACAGTAGCAGTCAAAGGAATGATGAAGTTGCACTATTGACTATTTGTAGCATAGCTTTATAAGCTACCAGGGTCTAAAAACAAAGGATTGACTTCATTGTACCTGATTTTACCCAATATGGTTCTGCCCCTCTCCACAAAAATGGCATGTTACCTGCCGAGAGTATTGCACAAAGTATGCATTCCGCAGCTCCAGCCCTAAGGATCTCTAGAAAAAAACTACCATATATAATTTGTATATTGAAATGTTAGTTAAGTATGTTTACTGTTTACAAATGATAAGAAACATTTACATAAAATATTTGATAGTTTTTGTTAAGTATTGTACGTTTTGTACTTTTTCTACAAAAAACCTCAACATTTCCAAATTTTGAAGAAAAATACATGTTTGGATTTTAAAAATAATTTTGTGTTGAGTTTTAACATCATGTTGATCATGTGGAACCAGAGAAAAAAAACCTGTTTTCTCAAAATTAACATTTAAGGATGTATCATGACCTTAAACAGAAATAGGTACATTTGTTGTATATGGAACACAAACAAGGCAAAAAACATATGTTGCAACATGCAAGGTCTTTGTCAGAAACAAAGAATAACACAAATGAAATCTTCTTCTGATTATGTTTTCAAATGTCAACTTGGAATATATTTGGGACCTAAGATGAGGTGGAGATGATAGTAGTCCGGGTCAGCTAACTAGAACTGACAAAGACTGCACTCCACCGACAAGTGGTGGATTTGGTAAGTAGGGATTCAAGAAGAAATGTAAACTCTCCCAAAAATGCAGAGCTGAAAATAAATAGCTCAGGTCAAAGGGTGCAGATATTGCAGCGTTGTTGTGAGCTGTGACACAATGCAACAAACACTCTTTTAAATATTGATAAAGAAGAAGAATATATTCAAAGAAAGTATTATTCAGCCTGAGGCTGTTAACATGCTTGTTCCGGAATGTTACTGGTGTCTGTAACAGAAGTTTTCTTTGTTTCTCACAACTTTGACAATGTTAATAGTGGCATGCTCGGAGTTCTGCCCAAGTCAAGCTCGACTTTGTTGCCCATCCATTTACAACCTAGTCATCCCTATACTCCCCCAAAAAATTGTGAACAATAATAATGAATAATCACTTTACATTTGTTGTTGTTAGCCTCTGATGAAGACCATTTGGTTACATTGTAGGTTTTGTGACCCTTTGTTATATACTTATTTCTGTTTTGATTATTTTAGAACTTGACTTCAATGCAACTACTCTTGTATGACTTATTCTGTTACTGTTTTGCTGCTTGTGTTATAACAAGTTTAAGTTGGTGTGCTGCGTGTGATACAGCTACCACTCTGTCAATCATTTCTTGAACAGCAGGAGCAGATGGATACTGCAGGGCAGCAGTCTTAGTTGCTGTGACGGACGCCTTGAGACAATCACAGAGATGATTGGCACACTGCATGATACGCATGCTGACGATGTTGCTTATCAGATTTCTGTGAATGCTGTCGCCAATATGCACTAGCTTGTGGGCAGACACCATAACAAATTTACTGTGTGATATAAAAACATTGGGGGGATCTTTGTTGCTGACAACTCCAATAAATGCATCAACCGCATTAGCCAGAAGTGTAGAATGGCTGTTCATTTGGTCAGTGTAGTACACTAAAACCTGGCGATCATTCGGGTCTAGAACCTCTGGCTCATTCATCAAGTTTCCAGATTCAGGGGATGGAAGAATGAAATCAGAACTACCTGAAGAAGTGTTAATATTCACAGGCGTTTTCAAATCCTCTTCTGAGATATCAAGGTTACAAATATCATCAGAATTAGAAGTGGTTATTTCCCCTAAACTTTTAACTGAGTTTGAAGGATTATTTCTGTTGTTGGAAGAGATTTCTTTAACTGCAGCCATGTTGGCATCACATGTTTCCATGGTTTTTATTCTGAAGTCTTTTTCATTAGGATCATTGCGTCTGATCTCATTATTTTTGGGAATACTATCCCTTTTACTCTGACCACAAAAGTTGCCGCAATCCAACGAAGGCTTGTGAAATTTACTTTGAGATGCGGCTCTCGTGTTTCTTTGGTCTAATTGGACATAGTCATACTCCTGTACACATTGCTCCATAACTGTTTTCTGCATCTGCTCAGGATCTGTTTTTGAAGGAAGCTCATCACACTCAGCATAATCATCCTTGTGTAAAGCAGCCTTGATGTCATACACTGAAAGTTTAGGTGTGTCCACTAAAGATGGTACAACAGTTTTCGGAAGAGATTTCTCATCACCAGGAACGGCAGGTAGAGGTCTGTGTTGCATGTTTTTAGTCTGCGCAGAACCAACACCTGGCCCTTTTCCTCCATTGTTCTCAACAAGTTTTGGAACTAAAGGTGGCTTGGAAGATAATAAAGATTTCTTGCTTTCCCCAATATCAGCTTTTTTAAACAAAATGTGGCTGTTGCTTTGAATAAAGGAAGCTACTTTCTTGACGTCAGACATCAAATCTTTAGAGACTAAAGCAATCTGACTGAGATCATCTGGTTCACTCTTGTCTAATGGTTCTGATAATGAAGAGACTTGCCACTTGATTTCTTCAAGTTTTAAGAAAGATCTATTAACTAACTCAAGCGTACTTTGTAGCGGAGCGACATACTTTTGAAGTACGCTGGCTAAATGGTAATCTGGAACCTTGACTGCATTAGCTACAGCTCCATGAGCAAAGTCAACAAAGTCATGCAAGGAATTTTTGACAAGATTACATGAAACTTTGATATCGTATAATGTCTTCTCCAAACTGGATTTACTTCTCCATGTATTGTTCACAAAACTGGTTAATCTGCTTGTTGCCTTAGATACATCTTGCTGCTTCTGTTGGAGCAGTTCCAAAGCAGAGTTGAGATCCAGAAGCAGTTCTTCCCATAAAAGCACACCTGCTAGTTGCTGCTCAATATCCAGACTTGATGACGATAACCTCGCATTCTCATCTGAGGAGTTTGATGTCATTGAAATTACAGAATCTCTTGCAACTTGCGGTGGAATATCATACAGACCTCCCTGCTCTCCTGAGGTGTTGAAAGAGTTATTACCAACAGTTTCTCCTACTATCGTCAGGTTGACTTTGGGAACATTGTTTTTAGGAGTGTCATAGAAGCCATCTACAGTATTTTCTAAACTCTTGCTGCGTTTTATGTCTCTATCAGATATAGAAGGTTTACAAGTAAATGATGACTGAGAGGTCCTTAGACCATCACTGTTGGAAGCAGATGATGAGGGCCGTGATTTAAGTGGGCTGTCATAGAATCCAAGCCCAGAATCCATGGATAATTGTTTACGTGAGTTCTGACTATCTAGAGCAGATGGGGGAACATCATAGATATCTGAAGGCAAATCCATGCTGGAACGGGCAGAATCTGGAAGACTAGTAGACTGTGAGATGTGAGTACTGGTTGTACCAGATGTATTGGATGCTAGAGATTCTCTGGATGCAGCAGAACAGAGATTGGACTGGCAGGGAGTGTTAGTCAGGGATTGGGCATGGTTCCGTGAAGGGGGAGTGTCATAGATAGATTCACCGGCATCAAAGTGCTCCATTGATGTTGCTGGGGAAAGGGACTCATATATTGGTGGACCTTCATCAGATAATATTCTCTCTAGAGAAGATCTATTACTTCCAGGGGGTGTTTCATAGCAGTTGTCACTGGAGTTTGACCCACTTCTACGTCGAATAACTGATGGCATATTAAGTGTACTTCCATTTTGTTGATTGTTTAGTGAAAGTTTGCTAGGCGTATTGGCTGGTTGAAGATTTGAACCAGAGTCTCTTGATGCTGATGATCTATTACTATGAGGAGGGGTTCGTTCACTTGAAGCTCTCTTACTGCTGGGTGGTGTGTCATAGATCTCGCTTGCATTTTCAGCAGAGCCTCGCTTGCTATTAGGAGGCGTGTCATACAGATCAGGCACAAGTGACCCTTTCCTTGACCCTGCTGAAAGTCTAGAAGCGTCATATGAAGGTCTTCGTGTTGTGGACCTCACATCAATGAAATCCCTATCTGAAGGTGGTACATCATAATCTTGAAAACCTCTGGAGTTGTGGCTGTAAATGTTCATCATATTCTGGAATAGAAATAAACAAAAGAATGTTATTAATTATATCAAGAATTATCTTAGCATTTACAATTTGTTCTACTGTTGTGTTCAATATACAAAATATTAAAATGTCTAGTAAGGCAGTTTTATAAAGCAGAAACAGGTCTAAGGCGATGTTGGTCGACGAAAAGGTCTTTATCTAAGAACAGAAGAGATACAAGAATAGATCTATATGAAACACAACACAACGACATAGGTAAAAGATCTAACTATCCTAGAAATGGAGCACACAGGACAACTACTTCAAGTATGAGGATGGAGGTTGAGGTCATTACTGCTGCCATCCATTGGCTCTCTGGTACTCCGTATACTGGGGCCGTTGTTTCTGTTCGGAAGATCCAGAATGGAGCCTTGTGGTATGAATGTGTGTCATTTATAGAGGTTTCAAACCTTCAGAGTCTACTTCCCTGCATGTGCTGATAGAGGTTTCAAACCTCCAGTGTCTACTTCCCTGCATGTGCTGATAGAGGTTTCAAACCTCCAGTGTCTACTTCCTGCACGTTTTGATAGAGGTTTCAAACCTCCAGTGTCTACTTCCCTGCACGTGTTGATAGAGGTTTCAAACCTCCAGTGTCTACTTCCCTGCACGTGTTGATAGAGGTTTCAAACCTCCAGTGTCTACTTCCCTGCACGTGTTGATAGAGGTTTCAAACCTCCAGTGTCTACTTCCCTGCACGTGTTGATAGAGGTTTCAAACCTCCAGTGTCTACTTCCCTGCACGTGTTGATAGAGGTTTCAAACCTTCAGAGTCTACTTCCCTGCACGTGTTGATAGAGGTTTCAAACCTCCAGTGTCTACTTCCCTGCACGTGCTGATAGATGTTTCAACAAACCTCCAGAGTCTACTTCCCTGCACGTGCTGATAGAGGTTTCAAACCTCCAGAGTCTACTTCCCTGCATGTGTTGATAGAGGTTTCAAACCTCCAGTGTCTATTTCCCTGCACGTGTTGATAGAGGTTTCAAACCTCCAGTGTCTACTTCCCTGCACGTGCTGATAGAGGTTTCAAACCTCCAGTGTCTACTTCCCTGCACGTGTTGATAGAGGTTTCAAACCTCCAGAGTCTACTTCCCTGCACGTGCTGATAGATGTTTCAACAAACCTCCAGAGTCTACTTCCCTGCATGTGTTGATAGAGGTTTCAAACCTCCAGAGTCTACTTCTGAGTGTGTGATAGAGGTTTCAAACCTCCAGAGTCTACTTCCTGCATGCTGATAGATGTTTCAACAAACTCAGAGTCTACTTCTGCATGTGTTGATAGAGGTTTCAAACCTCAGAGTCTACTTCTGCACGTGTGATGATGTTCAAACAAACCTCCAGAGTCTACTTCCTGCATGTGTTGATAGAGGTTTCAGAACCTCAGTGTCTACTTCCTGCAGTGTTGATAGAGGTTTCAAACCTCCAGTGTCTACTTCCTGCACATGTTGATAGAGGTTCAAACTCCAGAGTCTACTTCCCGCATGTTTGATAGGGTTTCAAACCTCAGAGTCTACTTCCTGACGGTTGATAGAGGTTTCAAACCCAGAGTCTACTTCCTGCATGTGGATAGAGGTTTCAAACCTCCAGAGTCTATTCTCCTGGATCGTTTGATAGAGGTTTCAAACTCCAGAGTCTACTTCTGCACGTGTTGATAGAGGTTTCAAACCTCCAGAGTCTACTTCCCTGCACGTGCTGATAGAGGTTTCAAACCTCCAGTGTCTATTCCTGCACGTGCTGATTGATGTTTCAACAAACCTCCAGAGTCTACTTCCTGCACGTGTTGATAGAGGTTTCAAACCTCCAGAGTCTACTTCCCTGCACGTGTTGATAGATGTTTCAACAAACCTCCAGAGTCTACTTCCCTGCACGTGTTGATAGAGGTTTCAAACCTCCAGAGTCTACTTCCCTGCACGTGCTGATAGATGTTTCAACAAACCTCCAGAGTCTACTTCCCTGCACGTGTTGATATTTTATCACATCACTTATTACAATTATTATTTTTTCATTAGCTGTCACATAAAAAACAGGGATAAACAATATTGCATAATTTCTAAATAAACACGTTCTCAGAGCTAACACTTCAGCATTACACAACACCTCGTTGCAACATTAGAACGAAATAATACAAGTATTCCCTAGACGGAGTTGAGCTGATCACGCAAGAGATTTCAACAACCACTTAAGACATCCCACTTTTTTTTCAAATTAGACTAACATTTAAATCTAAAATGTACCAACGTTTTTTTTTTAAAATCAGTAATTTAATTTAGGAGCGTCAATATAACAAAACACACATCAGTAAGTACTTGTGATATAAAATCAAAGGATTGACTTCACTGCACGCATATGGCTCTAATGAGATTATTGCACAAAGCATAAACTCTATAGCTCTTGCAACAAGTCTAGGGTCTCTGTTAAAAATGAACCGGTGAATAGAAAAGCTCTGTCTGGATAGTACTTGCGATCTGATAGGTCTAAAGTTGAAGGCTTGACTTCACTGCACCAGGTTTGACTGCACCAGGTTTGACCTCATATGACTTAATTGCACGAACTCGGTAGCTTCGGCAACAATTCTAAGGCCTCTGTAAAAAGTGAACTGGTGAACAGAACAGGGCGATCCGGATTCGTTCGAGCTTACGATCTTCGGAACGCAAGGCAATGACTTAGCCACAGAGACACACCACCACCCTTCCCCCGTACGCAACATGTAAGCTTGTATTTATTTCATGCCAGGAAACGAGAGTTCAGACAAATTAGCTAAGGAAGGAGCAACAAAGGAATCAAATAATCACTTTCCAGGAAAAGAAAACACTAATCAAGGCCATTAGAAAAGAAGACCAGCAAAGAGACAATTACCACTATCTTGACATGTGATATTATTTCGACTCAGAACTGGACACAATAGACTGAACAGACTCATACGCAGACTAAATCCATTAACCGCATGTGGACAGACAGCCGAACACATCCTGCAAGATTGTCACCTGGTGAATCAACTGAGGGAAAGAACACTGACCAACAGAGACACAAAGCTGTTTGGAAGCCTTGATGAACTAACAAACACAACATACATCCAGAGAACCGGACTCATTGAGAAGAGATTGAATGAACATCAGCGAAGAAAAAGAATATTGAAGAAATGAAAAACAAATTCAGTGTTATTTCTGATGTCTTCGTTTCCCTAAAACAGCATATTTTAAAATAAAATTTAAAAAACTACACAGAACACAATTTCATTCAAATCTCCCACTTCCTTTTCCCCCCATCCTTTACAATTATATAAAGAAAAATACTGCAACTATTTCCGACGCTATTTTGAGCCCTCAGATAGCGCTCGGTAGATAAAAGGACTGATTATTTTCGCTGATACCGTGTCTTCAGCATGCCAATATGGCGTCAGGCTCCCCAAGTTCAGCTTATTACATTCCTTTCCTGTGTAGCTTTATCAGGAAGTGCTCTTCTATTTTTAATGGCTAATGTAAACTGCCAGAACTACAAAATCGTCATATCAGGACTATCTTCAGCTGCAGTTCTGTTTCTAGAGGTTTGATGAATGTTTACAGTACAAAAACGAAACCGGCGCGTTTTCACCAGACGCAGGAATGTATGATGTCATTCTACTGTAGATACAATAGAGGGATTTTGTATGGGTTACAGACTATATATTGTATTTTATGAAGTTGAATGTTGACATTAGAACATCGGAGGTTCAAAGTTCATTTGACAAAGTATAAAACAGCAAAGTACTATAAAGCAGCACTGTCTAAAGCGGTGCACACGGTCGCCATAACGCCTGTGTGATACATCCATAGCAATATATTATATTCCTCCGCCTTTAACGTAAATCACGGGGGTATCTGTGGCTGAGTGGTTAAGCCCTTTTCCTTGTGGGTCGTGGGTTCGAATCCGGACCGCCACATTGTGTTCACGAGTGCAGTTTTTTCTAGAGACCCTAGGATTGTTGCTGGAGCTACGGAGTTCGTACTTTGTGCAATACTCTCGCCAGGTCGCGTGCCATTTCTGCGGAGAGGGACCGAGCCAGATGGGATAAAACCCGGTGCAATAAAGTCACATTTGTTTGGGTTAAATGTGTCTTTGAATTTAGTTTATGATTCAGTTTTGACATAAGAGTAATATTTAACAAATTTAAACTTGTAGTCACGATTTTAATAGTCTCTGTGGTGTAGGGGTTACGTGCTCGTCTCTCGTGCCAAAGGTACCAGGTTCGCTCCCTCGTTGAACCATCTGGATATTTCTCCAGAGATCCCTGATATCAATGTAGGTGAGATCGAGTTCCTAGTCCTATCGGAGACGGACGATAAAACGTAGGTAGGTCCCGTGTTCAATTTGAGCACGTAAAAGAACCCTTAAGAGTTCAAAATGGAGAAGAGCAGGATACAAAGCCGCTGACTGGGCAAACTATTTTCAAAATTACATCGGGACCTCGCCGGTGCTACGGAGTTTGTGCACAGCAGTTGAGATCCTCCTGTGTAAGAAATAGACAGGAGCACATATGGTATCTCACCGAAGTGCAATGATGATGGTCCAATCAATTAATATTAAGTTTTCATCTGTTATTATTGTCACTCCCTTCCTAGGGTGGTTTCTCTTGGTCCCTACCTCAGCCGCATCTTACGACATGCCTTATAGGTCGCAGTGTAACTATTCTTTGCTCCCTTTACGAGCCCCAGCAACTCACGGTCTTACCCCATATAGCTCGCCCGCGTGCCCAGCGTGTTCGTAGCGCGTTGGACTACGGGTGACTAGTCCTCTGTAAGTGCGGGTTCAACTCCGCGGACTGGCAGAAAAGCTACAGGTTCCCCAATTTACGGTGTTCGTGACACCGAGCCGAAGGGTTACGATGTCCATGACACCGAGCCGAAGAGCTTTCAGTCCAAGTGCTTCTGGATCGGAAAAAGAAAAAGAACCCCATATAGCTCGGTTCCTCTCCACAGAAGTGACACGTCCACCTGCCGAGTATTGCACAATGACAGCCCCCGAGTCTTCCACAGAAGTGACACGTCACCTGGCGAGAGTATTGCACAATGCATGCCCTCCCAGTTTTGCACAGAAGTGACACGCCACCTGGCGAGGTATTGCACAAAGCTCGACGACGTCACCTGCGAGAGTATTGCACAATGAGCCCTCGAGTTCTCACCGAAGTGACAGCCCCCTGGCGAGAGTATTGCACAGATAGTGCCGTCCCTGCCACAGAAGTGACACGTCACCTGCCGAGAGTATTGCACAATAGCTGACAGTGACCACCTGGCAGAGTATTGCACAATGAGCACCCCGAGTTTCCACAGAAGTGACACGTCACCTGCCGAGAGTATTGCACAAGTAGCCTGGCGAGTATTCACAGAAGTGACACGCCACCTGGCGAGAGTATTGCACAAAACGTCTTCGTAGCTCCGGCAACAATCCAGCGTCTCTAGAAAAATGCACTCGTGAACAGAACGGCGCGATCCGGATTCGAACCCACGATCATCGGAATGCAAAGCAAAAGCGTAACCACTTAGCCACAGAAAGAGATAAAAACTGAAGTGACTTTTCTAACACAAATTTCATGAACTTTGTTTTCCTCTTTAACAAAAAACGTGAAACAAAACTATTTTTAAACGAAAGAGGCATTACTCAGCAAGTCATTATGTTCTTCTTCACTCTCTTTCTCTGCGTGGCGTGTACACTGTGAAACCAATCCTCTCAGTCTAAATACTTTGCCTTCACTGTAACTCTCAATCGCATCACTCTGTTCTCATGATCTCTTTCTCTCTCACCTGTGTACTTTCCAAACAGTAATCTTTTAACTTCCTGGAATTATCATATACACACAATTTCCACAACATTATAGGCAAGTGATAAACCTCTATTCAAGTCATATATCACCTGCCTACCATGTCTATAGGAGATAAACACACGTAAATGAGCACAAAACCAGTATCGGCTTTTACTAGTTTCGTTCGGTTTGTATACTTCGTCTTTTTCTTATTTCGTTTTCAAATTTCTATGTTATATTTCTGACAAAGAAAGCGGTCCGCTCTAGGTTTCCGATGTTGCAGTACAGAAAATAAACAAACACAGAAGCCATTGTCGATTTTACCTTCCAGTCGGAAGCTTTTTTTTTATATAGTAGGAGCAGGGATCGTGGATGTGTTTACCTATACTGGGGAAACGAGTTTACATAGGAAAGCAAATTAAGCAGAGATCTTACTGGAAGTGTGTGTAAAAAAACAGTCATAAGGTTAACAGGTTGAACAAAACATAGGTTAACTTACACACAACACAGTGTGCTGTCTATGTATATACTAAATTAGCGGTTTACAAACTTTGCTTTACCGCGGACACTCCCCTTCCCTTTAAATACACTTTGCTATCTTCTAGCGATTGAGTTATTATTACACCAAACCAACAGTCAAGCTGGCTCCAATTTTTCAGACTGCGGGAAACTTCAAATGATCTTTCATTTGACAGCGGAACTAGTTTACCACTGTTTTTATACATGTTTTAAAAATTGATTTTCCTGTTTGAAAAGTCAAAGATCATAATATTTCTTCAAGCACTTGAGAACCCCTTGTGAGTACATAGCGGACCCAAGTTTGAGAAACGCTGGTAAATACTAAATCAAACAAGAAAAGGGAGGTAAATGTGGAAGGAGAATACTAAATACATGTTTTTAAAGTTTCTTTCTTATCGGTTAATGGATTCTAGCGAATGAAAAGAGCCGATCCTCTATATAACAGTGAATCATGGACAATAATGTAAATACTGTTTACAAATAGATCAATTGAAGCTGGAAAAACTGAATATAATCGGAAATTGGACGTTTCAATAAGTGCTCATTCTTGTTGGGCTAGCCGAACGTGTCTTTGCTAGAATACTTACCCAGTAGCTCGGTAAACTCCAGTCCGGAAAATCAGCTCAAGAGTTTTGGGACTGTAGTAGTGTAGGTTTTGAACATCTCTGTTCACTGTCAACAAGAGATGGAAATGGGATGAGGGAAATAGTAGTGTAGGTTTTGAACATTTCTGTTCACTGCCACAAGAGATGGAAGGGATGGGAATAGTAGGAGTGAACATTGTTCACCAACAAGAGATGGAAAGGGAGAAAATAGTAGTGAGTGAACAACTCTGTTACTGCCAGCAAGAGATGGAAATGGATAGGAATAGTAGGTTAACATCTGTCATGCCAAAAGAGATGGAAATGGGATGAGGGATAGTGTGGGTTTGAACATCTCTGTTACTGCCAACAAGATTTGGGAAATGGGATGAGGGAAATAGTAGTGTAGGTTTTGAACATCTCTGTTCACTGCCAGCAAGAGATGGGAAATGGGATGAGGGAAATAGTAGTGTAGGTTTGGAACATCTCTGTTCACTGCCAACAAGAGATGGGAAATGGGATGAGGGAAATTAAAAGAATAAAAAACAGTCATGCAAAAAATTAACTAAAAACAGTATGGAATGAAACTGCTAGGAAAACAAAGATCATAGTACAGTATAACTGCAGATGTGGTGCTTGGGTGTGGGATTTATCTGTTTGTAAAATCTGACAGTTACTCGTCTGCACACATGTGTATCCTGTTGAATAATATCCATACACTTTTGGCGAAATTCAGATGTACCTGTTCTATATGATGTAACGGGGGCACAATGTACTCAAGTTCTCTGTGCAAAACACACATAGCACAAATAGTAGTTTACTTGGTTGATTAGAACGGACGCAAACCAACAAACTGAGAACGTTGAGATTGGACATCAATATTGGAAATTAGAAAAGAAGAATCCAAACGATAGAGATGAATTGTTGACGATGAATGTTCAATGTAACAAGAAGAGATAAGACCAGAAACGAAGAAATCAAAAGAAGAGGGGAATCTTTGCCGGTGCTACAATATATTAAGAAACAACAGGTCAAATGGTTGGGAGGCGTATTAAGGTTACCACAAGACAGTCTACCACAAAGAACACCCGTACTCAGATACAATGACAACATACACAGAGGACTAACACGTAAAGATGAATCGACGGAATATCAAAGGCACTCAATTTCATCTTGTATAAAGCGCATAAATAGACTCGCTCCAGGTGTCTCTTTTCGAACTGATGCCGAAAGACAAAACAGAATTAGAGAATATATAGATATATTCTGCTCTCGTAAACCAAGCGTCTGTAGCTCAAGCGGTAGTGAGCTCGATCACAACCCAAGCGTACCTGGTTCAAACCCCATGCTGGGCAAGTTTGGAAGCAAATTCGTTTCTGTGGGATTTTTACAAAAAGGTAAAATAGACATCGCAGTTCAGAAAGCAAACTACTGAACGTATTAGTGCCTAGAAAATCAACGACTCGTTTACTGTGGTTGATGACTACGTCCTTTAGGATATGCCTCGATTTTCATTTCATAGATATATTGGAAATAATAATTTAAAAAATTTACGAAGATAAGCAAAACAAGTGACGAGACAACCTTAAACATGAGAATATATGGAGAGAAACTTGAAACCAGCGAAACATTTCTCATAATTTAGCTAAACTTTTAAGTGGTAACTTTCTCATGCTCAGAAGTGGAAAAAGTGAGAGATGAGATGTCTTCACAAATTCAGTGATGATCAACAATGGCAACCCCCATTAAATGTAAGACATCTGAGCATAGTGGTTAACTGTATGATGTGTGCATGTCCTAGTTTCATTTATATGGGGTATTCATACCTGGAGGACTGACTGACATATTCTGTCTTCCGTGTGATATCCTGGGCACACAATCACAGACAATGGAGACGACGTAAAACCGAAATTAGACAAAAGAATAGGGATGGTTGAAACTAGATTAAACACTATGAGGCCTAATCTAAGGATGTTTCATCTCATACATCAAGTAGTAGCATGTCCCTTACGGAACGTCGCTTTCATAATATGCGTCTCATATATACTAACATAAAAAGCTTATCGCATGTGTTTGTGCAAGCATTGTTCGATCGAACCTGCGTAGTTGATAGTGTTTGAAAAAAGACACGACTAAGTAAAGTTCTTTTTTTTAAAGACCTAGCTGGTACGCTGGAAAACGCTTGTTTGCAGGGCTAGGTTAGGGATGCCGTAAGAAGTAAGGTTGTGGTTCGAATTCTGTGGGTTTTTTTGTAAATCGTTTTTTTCGAAGGCCCTTAATACTGTCTCGAAGCTACCCTAGTGAATAAAAGCGTCGCAAAAATCGGATGTACTGGCCTACTTGTAGGCGCACAACTAACACAACATACAATCGCTTTTAGGCTCGGATCACATACAGATCACACAGAGTGGTTTAACAAATGGTCGATATGAAGCTTCGAAGAAACGTTTACTGTCTATTTATTTACCATATTCAATAATAATAATAATAATAATAATAATAATAATAATTCCTCTCGTACCGTTATACGTTACATAGGGCATGTAAGGGGCAACTCGCTCAATCTCCTCCATGGAACTGAGACCGATATTTTTGCCTCACCATATTCATTGGCTTCGGTAATTTCTCTGGGGGTCTTTAAAAAACAACTCCTTATTCCCTTGTTACATAATCTAGAGATGAATGTTGTAAGCAAGCGGACAAGATAAAGACAATGATAATTGAGGGGGAAGCATTAAGAGATGTACAATGGACAGTGTGATAGAGTGCACATCCACTGAAATAGACAAGGATGAAAAACACATTATAACCGACCTTTGATATCAATTTGAACTACTTATTTGTATATATATATATATATATATATATATAGTTGACATGAGTCAGATCTGTCGACCTTCATCATGACCCATAATTTATATCTATATCCACTTCATGTCCCGTTTGAGAAGTTAAGCTTCCACAAGAGATTTCCATTGTTGCCGTTCTGCTGCCTTTCTACCAACTGTTTCCTATGTCAGGCTACAATTCACTATCTTTCCACAGTTCTTCTCCGCGTTTCCTTTTCTATGACATCTATGCCTTCTTTTCCCCATCTGCTGACCATCGGAGATCTGTTCTAGTCAATGTTCTTATTGGCATACGGTATACGTGACGAATTCACATCAATCTTCGTCTTTCAAAGATAGTCCTCAATGATGCATAGTGGTCGCCAGAGTGGTTACCAGGGCCCAAATTTGGGGTGTCAAGAATAGAACCACTGTTACCTGCCATGCATGTCGTAAGAGGCGACTACGGAGGATAGGATGAAATCGGATGCACGTGTCCTAAACACGTAGAAGTCTATGCGTTTAGGGGCCTACTAAACCAATGTGCAACGTATACACGTTCTTGGCAAAGATCAAACATATCACAAAGAGTGATTAAAATTGATCGTAAAGAACGAACGCAAAGAAGAAGATGAATAGTTCGTTCGTTTTAAAAACTCTTCATTTGTTTTAGTATTTGGTCAGAAAATATTTACAATATTCTTTTTAAACATTACTTTGAAATATGTCCAACTTGTGTATGATGTTGTGGGTCAATCTCCAGCACTAACTACTGTATAATAACACTTCCAGGACACTTGCTTTATATATTCAGTCCAGCACTAACTACTGTATAATAACACTTCCAGGACACTACTTCTGTATATCATATGACATCATGATACAATACTCTTCTTCTCCGATCACTCCATATCGACCACTTGTTAAACCACTCTTGTGATTTGTATGTGATCTGAGCCTATAAGCGATTGACATTGTGCCAGTTGCTGCGTCTACAAGTAGGCCGGCCCATCCGATTTCTGCGACGCTTTTTATTGACTAGGGTAGCTACCGTAGGTCCCTACTTCAGTCGCCTCTTACGATACGACGCGCGTTGTAGGTCGCAGTGTTACTACTCTTTACGCCCCTTGCGAGTCCCGAAAATACACGGTCGATGCTACAGTATAACTCAGCAGACGTGATAATATCAAGTCGGACTTTATGTTGGTAAAATCGTATCAGTAACCCACCTGTAAATTTGTGTTATACTGCGCAATATCCTCCCGTTACAGCTAACAACCACAATCTATTTATGATTCTATTTCTCTCGTACCATTATAAGTAATATTGGGTTTGAAAGTAATTTCTTCATACCGCTCTATCCTGGACATCTCGCTCAATCTTCTATATGGAAATAAATCCGATATTTCTTGCCGCTCTCAGTAAAGATCGTTTCAGAGTTTCACTAGGGCGTCCTTTCGTTCTTGAACTTTTTGCCTCAAACTCAATGACAGCTTAGTGATTCTGTGCTCATTCCTTCTCATAGTATATCCAACATATCTGATATTTCATATAACAGTTGCTACTAATGGTTGAGAAGACATTTCTTCTCAGATTATACTCAACACATCTCAATCTTCTCCCTCTTATAACAGTTGCTACTAATGGTTTTTCATACATTTCTCTTATTTCATCATTTCTCCCGAATTCGTCCCGTTCATTATTTTTTAAACAGACATCTATTTTCAAATGCATTAAACTTACTTTCTATATAATAATAATAATTTCTCTCGTACCGTTATACGTTACATAGGGCCTGCAAGTAATTTCTCCATACCGCTTTATCCTGGGCAACTCGCTCAATCTCCTCCATGGAACTGAGACCGATATTTCTTGCCTCTCTCAGCAAAGTTTACTTTCTATATATTTAGTCATAAATCTATTTATGCATATAAAAAAAAGCACAACAAAAACTGCAACGAAAAATTGTCCCAATGTTGGAAACAACTTCAGCGCCATGTTTCATTTGCAATTCAGAATTTTCAAAAGTAATATAAATAGTCACGTTAAACTGCAACCTTATGTTTGATGGAAAACGGAATGAATAGAAATGAAGATATTGAGTGTACCATGTTATGATTTTTTAAAACGTTTATATCTATTGCCGTTATGCCACGTTTATATCCATCTCTTTCACGGTATGATTGACTACGTTTACATTTATGTTGTTACTGCCATCTTTGATTACGTTTATATTCATCTAGTCCACGCCATGTTTGTTTACACTATTATCTATCATGCTCGTGTCTTGGTTCTCTCGCTCATAAGCAATTAAAGACTTTTTTCCGGAGTAACTATCCACCCGGAAGTGAATAACTGAACAACTCGCACTATTTACGTGCTAATGTTACTTCTGCTAGAGACCGGAAGAGAACTGGTCTGCTGCACATGCTACGTGTATGTAATAAGGAAATGAGTAATGGGTGAGTGTCTGAATGGATTGACTCGTTTACTGACTAACACAAGTACTTCCCTTTTGTATCGAAAGTTAAACTTTAGTTTAAGATTTGCACTGAAAGCTGCATCGGTTGAACATGCCACAACTTGAATCAAAGTTAAACTTTAGTAAGGTTTGCATTGAAAGCTGCATGGGTTGAACATGTCACAACTTAGATCAAAGGCATTAAATCCCTAAGTTAAGGTTTGACTGAAAGCTGCATCGGTTGAACATGTCAAACTTAGATGCAAAATCTATTTTGATCTATTAAACATCTTCTGCGTTCGCAAAGAATTAATTCAGGCGTAGTCAATGCACATTGTATTGTGCTTCTGCATATTTTTGCTTCAATGTCTGCTTTCCTTATTACCAGTGTTCACCGCCATACAGGCATGCCTTCTCCAACTTCAGAAGTATATATTTATTAAACTGAAAAAAACTGGATGAATTTGAAAAAACTAAAATAATTGAAGTTGTTGATGTATTTGCAAATAGTAATCGAACTGGAAAGAAGGGAAAACTAGAATAACTGGAGATTTTTAAAACATAATTGGAAATCTGTATAAAATTATGAAACTAGAATAATTGCAAGAATTGAAAAAAATGGAAGAAATGGAAAACTAGAACAATAGGAGATTTAAAAAATATAATTGGAAAAACTGTATAAAATAAGAACATTTGAAGAATGGCAAAACTGGAGTAATTAAAAAACTGAAATGATGCATCGAACAGAAAAAAAAGATTGCAGAGTTGTTCTCTCTCGTGAAACACAAACAAACAAGCAAGCAAACATGATACTATAGAATATGAAGTCGGCTCCAGATAGCCACAACACGGGTTTGTAGATTTCTTTTTCTTCGTCTTCTTCGTTTATCTACATATTGTTACGTTAATGGCCAGCACCAAAAAAATCAATTCTATGAGTCCGACTCCGCACAACTTTTCGTGAATAGAAATATGTTACAGCCACGTTCTTCTCCGTTCATTATCGTATGCTGGGGCAAAGCCAACTATAAACTTATGGGGCTATAAACTCAGGTAAAAATTATGGGAAATCAGACCACAACCGGTCACATGACCTCACATTCCAGTATTGTTGTATATAGACGAATTCATTTTAAAATCAACACAAAATTATAAATCAAAGTTATATTATGCAACACGTCAAGTTTAACAATAAGGAATAAATAACCATAGACTCACATAATTGAGTAAAATGTGCATATAGAACTATGAAATAATGGAGCTGGGAAATACACAGCAGGGAGTTATGAAGCTGAGAAATATGAAGGTGAGGAAAACACAGCTGTTAGAAATGAAGCTGAGAAATATGAAGGTGAGGAAAACACAGCTGTTAGAAATGAAGCTGAGAAATATGAAGGTGAGGAAAACACAGCTGTTAGAAATGAAGCTGAGAAATATGAAGGTGAGGAAAACACAGCTGTTAGAAATGAAGCTGAGAAATATGAAGGTGAGGAAAACACAGCTGTTAGAAATGAAGCAGAGAAATATTAAGGTGAGGAAAACCCAGCTGTTAGAAATGAAGCTGAGAAATATGAAGGTGAGGAAAACACAGCTGTTAGAAATGAAGCTGAGAAATCTGAAGGTGAGGAAAACACAGCTGTTAGAAATGAAGCTGAGAAATATGAAGGTGAGGAAAACACAGCTGTTAGAAATGAAGCTGAGAAATATGAAGGTGAGGAAAACACAGCTGTTAGAAATGAAGCTGAGAAATATGAAGGTGAGGAAAACACAGCTGTTAGAAATGAAGCTGAGAAATATGAAGGTGGGAAATAGGGAACCAAGAAAGACTGAACAGAGAAAGGACGTGTGGAGTATATAATGAGCTATATTTTTAACTTCATGAAAAAAATGAGAGAAAATAATGATACGAATTCTATTTCTAACTACGAATACCTTCAGAACGATTGCTGGAAAGAAAGAAACGCACAATAACAGAAAAGAAATTCAGCAGAAAAAAAGAAAACTACAAGAGGTCTAAGAAAACGAATAAACAGAACAACAAAATGTGAAATATTAAAATTATTTTTTCTTATAATTCGAGAACTTTTTCTTCTTTTCCATCCTTTACTTCTTTATAGAATTGTTTGGGGGAAGGCGTGGTTGTAGTAATCTTGTGTGTGCTTGTTCTAAGGCACTTTATAAGCTGTTATTCATTTCCTTAAGGGTGTTCTTGAGGCCGTCTATCCATCTTTTGTGTGGTATTCCTCTCACTGTGTACTCGCTATACTTTTGTATTGTTACTTTCTGTGGTAGACGATACCAGGGTATTCTTGTCATGCGCCCAAATAATTTAATCTGTTGTTGTTCTATGAATTATTCTTGTCTGGCGTCCAACCCATTTAATCTGTTGTTGTTCTATTAATTATTCTTGTCAGACGTCCAACCCATTTAATCTGTTGTTGTTCTATGAATTCCATGACCGGTTTCACTCTTCCAATCTTCCAATCTTTTGATTTCTTCATTTCTAATTTTGTCTCTTATTGTCACTCCTGCAGCTCTTCTAAGGCAGCTCATATCAGTCGTTTGGATTTTCAAGAATTGCAGTATAACTATATATATATATATATATATATATATATATATATATATATATATATATTAAAATATATATAAAGGAGATTTTTAAAAACCGAATAGTTAATATGACGAAATATGATTTTGTTATCGATATAGGGGGAGAATGCAGTAAAACTGTAAAATGGCGAAACACGTAATAACAAAAGTACTGTAGTTTTACAAAATACAAAAACAATGACAATACACAGCAACTTTTCGACCAAAGGCCTTTATCAAGCAAACGATACAACAGGAGTGACGAATTTCACAGCACACTACATATAGACTACGCCAGAGACATTCCAACATGATTTTAAAAAAAATTTTAGTAACAAAGAAGAAGCTGAAGAGTACATATGGTAACACAAAAATGCTAGCAAAGTGATTTTAAAAAAACCCCAACAAAATAAAACAAAAAGGTGATGAGTTAGAAGTGGATTAAAATCTACAAACCCTTTCTCAAGTGATGACCAAAACCCAAGAAAAAATATTCACTTTGGTCTATGAACATCCCAAACTAAAACCAAATGATAAATGACTTTAGCAGAGGCAAAGTTATGCCAGGAATGACATAAGAACACATACCAAAGTAAAATAAAACATGTTAAAAAGTCGATTAAATTTGGCACTGTAAACATGTAACCCAGTGTCTTCAGACAGGTAATCTAGTGTTTAGCTTTGAATGTCTTCCTAAATTCGTTGTCTTGCAATCATGCAATACAGACAGGTTTATTTTGAGAAACGAAGCTTAAAAATAGCACACATGGTGAGCTCAAAAGAAAGATTTAGAAGAGTTTAAGTTCCCAACTTTTAGGAATATTTACAAAATGCAAATGTAGCAAAACAAAGAATAGTGTATCTACAGTAACAGACAGTGCTGTCCAATGTTTGTATATATTGGAGTTTTGATTGATCGACCTACAGTAATGGATTGTCTGCAACAGTGCTGTCCAACGTTTGTATATATTGGGTCTCATCTCACTAAGGACCGTGTAGGCGCGGGAGCCATGTGACAATCGCAATAATAATAATAATAATAATAGCTTAATATTAATATTAATAAAATAAATAATAAAAGATGAAAACTGAATCCTGACTAAACGTTTCACGAAAATAAAATATTATGCGTACTGAAAAAGCAACCTTTTTTTCAGAAATACTTTTGTTGGAATTCTGATTAGCATTAAAGCCGACGGAGTAAAATATGGCGTCAGGAATATATAACACGGGCGCCATGGCGTTGAACAACACTGGTATGCAACATGTACTGCAGTTTTTATAAAAGTTATAGTTTGTTCCGAGAAGTTGAGGATAGTCTGCTTCAAAATTTAGACTTGGATTTGTTATACAGTACCGCAGTTTTATAATAGGGGGATATGGACAATGACATGTATATGGTACTATTACAAGATCAAGGAAAAATGAATGATAAAATATGTCAAATGATATCCACCGACGATTTGACTATAGACTTTTATCAAGAAACCAAAACAAGCACGGAATAAATTAAAACACAGCTCTAAAGTGAAAGAATGATTATAATACGAAACGAGATACGAACTAGATACATGCGCGTGATCCTAGATGTGATCCTTGATAATGCAAGTTCTGTGTCTCAGGTTACTGACAATATAAGATCTGTGTTTAAGGTTCTTGATAACACTAGATCCTCAGACTTGTCGTCAGGGCTTTAGCAACGAATCTCATGTGGTAATGCTAGATCCCCAATCTTGTCTCCAGGATTCGGGAAATGTTTCTCACGTCATTGGTAACGGCAGATTCTCAGATAGATCGGAAGAAAAAAGCCATCACGTTGTGATATAACCAAAAAGGACACAAGTTTTAGGTTGAAAGTGTGTGCCTAAACTAAGAAAGATTTATCCTTTATAAAACAACAAATCATACTGATCTGACTTGTGGCTAGTTACTTTATAGTGGGGTCGTATTCAGCCCTAGAACAGAAACATAGGTGGTCGTATTCGGTCCTAGAACATAAACACATTTCACCAGCCAGTTAGCAAACCCTACCATAAATCACTACAAATTACTTGTCAGCCCACAATCAAATAAAAAAGAGGATGACACTTAAGTGGATCATTGTCGTGGAGTGCAAACAAAAACATAACGTGACAACAGGCTATGATTGAATTTCTGATGCCTAACTCTCTCCACGTTGCACCAATTGATGAAAATAGACGCGCTAACGTGTCAGTGCTTCGCCTACACAACTTCAGCCAGCAACAACAATCTTGTAATCACAATCAACTGCACACATTTGTTTTCTTTTCGTTTTATTCCAAATCACATACCGTCTGGCATAGATAACGCAAAACAAATGAGTTCACTGACATCTAAGACAAAGGAATGTATAGAACAATCTATGAAAGTGGAGGCTACCAACAACTGTCGCTGCTAGTCAAGGGTAGCATTACGTTTTCTTGAACAATGAAAGCAAGTGAAAATGGCAACTTCGGTATTACCTGTCATCAACAACGGTTTGAACTCAAACAGACTAGTCATACGTTGTTAATCATCATCAAATAGATTGTCATGAGCAGAACTTTGCCACCTTAACAGTCCTTCTGTATTTTTCTCTCATAGACCAGATGTCCCACCTCTGCAGCCGATATGCTCAAATCATTAGTTGCACCCTGAAGCCATCGTCTCTGTGGTCTTTCTCTTCTTCTCTTTGCCGGGATGCTTCCTCCAGTGATGGTCTACTCCAGCCCTTCGTGTCTCTTGATATGTCCAAAATACTTCAATTGTCTCTTTCTTATTTGTATCATATGTTGTTACAGAGGAGATAAATTGTAACCTTTCATTACTAGTCGTATTTTTTCTAGATCGAAGGTGGGAAACAAACGGCCCGCGGACTAGATCAGGTTCGAGATAGGTTGGCAGCGTGCCAGAGAAAGATCTAAAAAATATGCCGCCAAAAACCCCAGGAACTTTCAAAAAATTTATTAATAACAGCCAAATTAAACAGGTATCAAAAAGATTATTTTGAGTTATGTTTACTTGGTGAATTATTATCCTTCCCTGTTCAATATCGACATTAATTTAAGATAAAAATGTGTTTGTTTCTCGTGAAAATTATTTTCAATCAATAGTAATTTTTTGTTTCCCAGCGGAATCTCCAGTATTATATTTCGTGCAAATATTGGAAAACCAAATACTTTGTTGAATAACTTCCTCTTCTTATCTTATATTAACAGGTTAAGTTAGTTTGCAAAACGTCATAACATTCATCTTACTAACATTTAACCTTTAAATTGTCCTTGTTGCTGGTTAGCAGTGTCTACATTGATGGATCTATTCCTTCTGTGATAGATTCGTCATCAGATAATTTAACGACACATTCTCTCTCTATTAAATTTAACATGCGTGTAATATTTCTCAATATCGTCGTTCATAAATAAGGTCTGATGCTCGTCCATCACCCGTTCAGTCTTCCCCAACTATCCGTTGGTGGCTTACAGACGGGACAGAAGTCTTAAGGATATGTTGGTACACAGTCGCCTTAAGTCCAATATCCAGACTCATTTTGGCACTGTCCAGTGTGGCCGTCGGCGTTGCAACACGTATGCTTATGTGATACAGATGCGTACTGTATCTTTTCCTTTAGCCACGTTTCTTATTGACGATGGTTTTACATGCGAGTCCCGTAATCTTATCTATGCCATTATCTGTAAGCGGTGTAAGAAGGCTTATATCGGCGAGACAGGCAAGAGGCTCAATGACCGATTCGCCTAACACTTGCGCGACATACGCCAATGCTCTGTGACCCCCGTAGCAACCCATTTAAATACTGGTCATTTAGGAGCTCACGATGTCCAGGTCACAGCCATCCGATCATGTTCCTTGGATGATCGCAGTCGATTTGCTCTGGAGAATCGGTTGATTTCTTTGTATGGTACCTTGCGACCACGTGGGCTAAACGTATTACATTCCTATGCCTCTTAGTACTTTCTCTACCCATGCCTTGTAATCTATATGGGTATATGTTGCATGTATTCAAGTTATATATTTACCAGATTTTGCATTGTTTCTCTTCCGTTCTATTTCCAGTTTTTATGTGTGTTTTTGTGTTACATTTATTTCGTTATTAGTTTTTATTCCCAGAGTTTCATTAGAAACGTTTGTATTTAGTCGTCAATTGTTTTTAAAAAATGTGTCACTCCTGTTGTTCGTTTACTTGATAAAGGCCTTGTTGGTCGAAACGTTGCTGTATTTTATCATTGTTTTTGTAATTTGTAAAACTACAGTACTTTGTGATTATGTGTTTTGCCAATCAAATAGTTTACTGCAGTCTCATCTATTTTGTGAATAGAACACATATACGCACGTACACATATATATTTGCACAAGCACACAATCTGCGTATGCTGGTCTTCCAAGTATAAGTCTACAAAGGAGTAGCTCGGCCCACTCCACAACTAACATCTCTCCCAGTTGAAAGACTATGTTATATATAATAGATATCGAGCGCTTAACGTTTCCTGTGTGTACGTCTGTGGCAAGTGCGCCAGTACTTAACGTACCAGTCCCCAGATTAGGGAGTCGCCGACTTCATTCAGGGAGTCGCCGACTTCATTCCGAAGACGATAAGTAAATGAATACATAGCTACGTCTATTGTATTAGTGTTAGAGTGGGCTTCTCTAAACTGCTACATATCAACCAATAGAGAAAGTGTGGCTCGTCTCTCATGTCAAAGGTACTAGGTTCGCTCCCTCGTGGAGCTATCTGGATATTTTTCCAGAGATCTTTAATCTCAGTGTAGGTGGGATCAAGTTCCTATCGGAGACGGACGATAAAACGTTGGTCTGTGTTCAATGTGAGCACGTAAAAGAACCATTGGCAGTTTAAAATCGAGAAAAGCAGGCTGGAAAACCGCTGCCCGCGCAAAATCCATTAGAAAAGATTTAAAAAATAAAATTCCTACAAAAATATCTTACCATCTTCAAAATTACATCGGGGACACTCAGCGGTGCTACGGAGTTCGTGCACTGCAAATGAAATCTTCATGTGTAAGGAAGAGATCGAAGCACATATGGTTACTCACCGAAGTGCAATGATGATGGTCCTATCAATCAATATTTCTTATAACATTAGTGGTTGACAAGTCATTTCTCTGATTTCATAACTTCTGAATTCGTCCATTTTATATTCACCAGTTTTCGCAGACTTCTATTTTCATATACATTCAACTTACTTTCTATTTCTTTAGAGATATTTAATGTGATACTCAAGTCGTAAAAGATTATGATAGGCTGTAGCCGTGTTCCATAACGGCAACATAAAAACAGTGCTTTATGAATGAAGACATCACGAGATGGACTCGTACGGTTTCAACATCATATCTCGAGACATGTGGCGAGAATATTTTATCTTATACGAGTGCAGGAACAACTCGTACAAGATATTGTATAACATGATATACTGAAGCCATAGACTCGAGGAGCGTTGCCTTAACATGCAGCTATCTATGTTTGCTTGTTTTCTGTTGGCTTCTAAACGAGGACAAATCCCTACAAGTAACTTTGATTAAATTAAAGAAATGGGAATAGTTTTCTTATTTGAAACTTATTATTTGTTGAGTAAATAAATGGACCGTCTCTGTTGCGTAGATGTTAGGTGATCGCCTCTCGTTCCAGAGGAACTCGTTTCGTTTCCTCGTGATGTTTTTCTAGCGATCACTGATATCAGTGTAGGTAATAGCAGAAAAGCGGAGCTAAATGATGCAGTCGGTGGGTGATTTTGGTTAAATTCGTTTAATTGATACATCGGTAAGTGTCCAATCCATCAATCAAAATGTAGACAGGTCTGTTAGGTTACTCGTATATCTGGTGTATAGATTGTGTCTCAATATCTTTGTGTTTTGTGCATAATACGAAAACTACGATGTGGTTTCACCTAGAAAGATTATTAGACTTACTTTTACTTATTCATCTCCGTTCCTCGTAGAGCATATGGATTCTGTGTCATAGGAACAGTCGTTCGCCACTTGTCTCGGTTCGGTTGGTTTTTATGATCTCATATGATAGTCGAGCACTTTTCAGTTCTTCAAGACGTCTTCGTCTCCAGGTCTGTTTAGAGCGTCCTCTTTTTCATTTTCCTTGCGAGTTCCACTCAAGTGCCTGTCTATTGTAAGGTATTCCCGACCCATTGCCACTTTCTCCTCTTAACCTGGGTCATCATGGGTTTCTATCCGGTTCTTATCCACAGGTTTATGTTTGCAACTCTGTCATACCATCTCATTCTGAGAATCCGCCGCAGATATCCGTTGACAAAACTCTGAATCGTATTTGTATTTAACTTGGTGAGTCGTTGTTCCCTGTTGTGTATTTCCTTTACTTTTCAAATAAGTATACGTACTACCTGTCACAAAGTTGTGTGATTCAGGTCACGAAAGCTTGCACTTACCCGACAGGTGGGTGACATGAATGGCAGCCCATCCTCCATTAGTCACACAGGTAATATTAGTCAATTCCTAATACCCTCTTTTCTAAACCCAAAGCTTAACCTGCTGACGAAATAAGTAAAGCACTCGCTAACACTTGTTGCCAAGTTATTCTAACCTTCTTAAACATAAAAAAACTAACTATATGTTTTTAGATAAGTAAAACCAGTTTGCTGGGACACATCCTTCTTATACTTTGAATACTCCATATCGACCGCTTGTTAAACCACTCTTTGTGATTTGTATGTGATCTGAGCCTTCTTCTTCTTCTTCAAATACTCCATATCGACCACTTGTTAAACCACTCTTTGTGATTTGTATGTGATCTGAGCCTCCTTCTTCGAACAATCTACAACTTGTTAAACCACGCGTGTATGTAATCTGGGCCTAAGAGCTATTGACGTTGAGCCAGTTATGTGACTACAAGTAGGCCCGCACATCCGATTTCAGCGACGCTTTTTATTAACTAGAGTAGCTTCCTAGGCCCTACCTTGTTGCCTCTTACGACATGCCGTGTAGGTCGCAGTGTTACTATTCTTTGTTTCCTTTCGGAACACCGGCAACATACGGGCGTTGGGCCGGTTTAAAGTAATGCGTAAGCGTTCGGTTGTCGACTCGGACACAAGAAGATTGTAGGTTCAATCCCACACTTGACGTTTCACACGTGAGGAAAGGAATTGGCCCTCCTACCTTCTACCCACTAGGGTCTAGTTATGTGAAGTGACTTCATACTCAAAGGTCTCACAATATGTTCCATGAAATTTTATTTGATAAAAACCAGTTTGCTTTCTTGTATTTTCTTATTTAACTTTTTTTGTGACATCTTAACAGCACCAATAAACAATCTAGTGGTTCTTACAGGCTAACAACAAATCAGGATACACGTTATACAAACAGAACAAATACAGAAATGGGATAAATCAATAAATGTTTGCATGACGATTTTACAACAATATTTTTGTTTTATACTTTTGTCTGACACTTTTACAGCTTCTACATTTTGCAAAACTATTTGGTTGAAATTTTTATATTGTACCTGTTGTGTTTTCTTTGTGAATTCAGAAAGTTCATATTCACCATTTTCTTTTCTTTGCATCATCATCATCATCAGGTGCCGTGCCAGCTGGTGTAGGCGATCATAGATCTCCACAACTCGCTGTCTCTGGTGTTTGCTATCATCTCAGATGTTGACGCTCTTCCGTGCCATGAATTCAGGTTATCCACAATTTTATATCTCTGTCTTCCTCTGTTTTGCCTACCCTCGATTTTACCTGTTGTCACAATATTTGCATACTTAAAAAAAATGAAGTAAAGAGCTAGATTTCATACCGTTTGATTTTGTTTAGTCGCCGGATCATCATCGTTGCAATTAGAACGAATTAGTTCATAACTGCTTCGTTCTCTTCCTCCGTATGTTTCTCAGCGTGTGGCAACTAACGACACCGTTATTGCAGTTTTATTCTTTGTCTTTAGTTACCAGTAAAGCGATCTTGTCTTGCTACACCACATTTTGACTTGGTATTCTTGCAGTCTGGTACACTCAACACTATTACTTGACTCGTTTATTTGCACGTAATCTCTCCCTTAAAGAATTCAGAATATCAGCCTGGTCCATTGCTAAATTTTACTCTGTAGCTTTGAGTACTGAGCATCAGAATATCAGCCTGGTCCATTGCTAAATTTTACTCTGTAGCTTTGCGGTACTGAGCATCAGAATATCAGCCTGGTCCATTGCTAAATTTTACTCTGTAGCTTTGCGGTACTGAGCATCAGAATATCAGCCTGGTCCATTGCTAAATTTTACTCTGTAGCTTTGCGGTACTGAGCATCAGAATATCAGCCTGGTCCATTGCTAAATTTTACTCTGTAGCTTTGCGGTACTGAGCATCAGAATATCAGCCTGGTCCATTGCTAAATTTTACTCTGTAGCTTTGCGGTACTGAGCATCAGAATATCAGCCTGGTCCATTGCTAAATTTTACTCTGTAGCTTTGCGGTACTGAGCATCAGAATATCAGCCTGGTCCATTGCTAAATTTTACTCTGTAGCTTTGCGGTACTGAGCATCAGAATATCAGCCTGGCCCATTGCTAAATTTTACTCTGTCGCTTTGCGGTACTGAGCATCACAACCTAAGATTTCCCTGGTTCAAACTCCGAAGCGGGCAGTTTGAAGCAAATGTGCCGTAGATGTTTACGAACGGTAAAAATATACCTCACCGTTCAGAAAGCAATGGTAAACTACTGAAAGTATAAGTGGTGCCTAGAAAATCAACCCATTTACTCTAACTGATGGCAACGTCATGTAAAGGATATGCCACGATTTTTCAGTATATTGAGGAATAGGTTAAGAGGTCCGCATTTTACTTTGAAACGCGGCACGTGGTTAGTGATGTTGTCAGCATGACACCCGATGTCTTGACTTTTCAGTGTTTCTTGGTACCCAACTAACGTTCGGTCTATCCTGGTCAAAGATAAAAAAAAAGACCGACACGCTCAATCGGGAAATGGAAAATTCCTGTTTGATGTAGGCTGACTTTGATATAGGTTTCTCCATTCTAAAAGTAGGTTTTAAGGAGAAGAATTGACTTCATTGTAGCAACCTATATGGACCTGTCCCTGTCGGCAGAAATGTCGAGGCGTGTTGCACAAGCACGAACTCCGTAGCTCCATCAAAAACTTAATTGTCTCGTGAAAACTTGCACATGTGACTCGGTCCGGATTCGAACCCACAACCTTCAGAATGACAGGCAAACGTCTGAACCCCTTCGCCATACAGACCACCAGAACGTCTGAACCCCTTCGCCATAGAGAGACCCACGATTCTGGATTCTAGAAGTCCATGATTATTTATCCAGTAAAATTATGAATAACACTGATATTCTTTGTAAAGCGTTACATTTAATTTATGATATAACATAGCATTGTTCTCGTGTTTAAAATGAAAGTATCTTTATCCACAGCCAACTCTAATATTGGGCCACATAACTGACCGGGGAAACACTTACCTAGTTTTGAGTTGGCGGCTGATTTTTGTATATGTTTGATAGAACACTACAAGCTTTTTTTTTTTGAAATTTTACTCAATTCTATGAATCTATGGTTATTTATTGATGAAAAAATATTAATAATACTGTTATTCATTAGCTTTAAACTGAACTGGAATATAAACTGAATATAAACTGAACTGGAATATAAACTTAATATAAACTGAACTGGAATATAAACTTAATATAAACTGAACTGGAATATAAACTGAATATAAACTGAACTGGAATATAAACTTAATATAAACTGAACTGGAATATAAACTTAATATAAACTGAACAACTGGAATATAAACTGAATATAAACTGAACTGGAATATAAACTGAATATAAACTGAACTGGAATATAAACTGAATATAAACTGAACTGGAATATAAACTGAATATAAACTGAACTGGAATATAAACTGAATATAAACTGAACTGGAATATAAACTGAATATAAACTGAACTGGAATATAAACTTAATATAAACTGAACTGGAATATAAACTGAATATAAACTGAACTGGAATATAAACTGAACTGGAATATAAACTGAATATAAACTGAACTGGAATATAAACTGAACTGGAATATAAACTGAACTTATAATATAAACTGAACTGGAATATAAACTGAATATAAACTGAACTTATAATATAAACTGAACTGGAATATAAACTTAATATAAACTGAACTTATAATATAAACTGAATATAAACTGAACTTATAATATAAACTGAATATAAACTGAACTTATAATATAAACTGAATATAAACTGAACTGGAATATAAACTGAACTGGAATATAAACTGAATATAAACTGAACTGGAATATAAACTTAATATAAACTGAACTGGAATATAAACTTAATATAAACTGAACTGGAATATAAACTGAATATAAACTGAACTGGAATATAAACTGAACTGGAATATAAACTGAAATATAAACTGAACTTATAATATAAACTGAACTTATAATATAAACTGAACTTATAATATAAACTTAATATAAACTGAACTTATAATATAAACTTAATATAAACTGAACTTATAATATAAACTGAATATAAACTGAACTTATAATATAAACTGAATATAAACTGAACTTATAATATAAACTGAATATAAACTGAACTTATAATATAAACTGAACTTATAATATAAACTGAACTTATAATATAAACTGAACTTATAATATAAACTGAACTTATAATATAAACTGAACTTATAATATAAACTGAATATAAACTGAACTTATAATATAAACTGAATATAAACTGAACTTATAATATAAACTGAATATAAACTGAACTGGAATATAAACTTAATATAAACTGAACTGGAATATAAACTGAATATAAACTGAACTGGAATATAAACTTAATATAAACTGAACTGGAATATAAACTTAATATAAACTGAACTGGAATATAAACTGAATATAAACTAAACTGGAATATAAACTGAACTGGAATATAAACTGAACTGGAATATAAACTGAACTTATAATATAAACTGAACTTATAATATAAACTGAACTTATAATATAAACTTAATATAAACTGAACTTATAATATAAACTTAATATAAACTGAACTGGAATATAAACTTAATATAAACTGAACTGGAATATAAACTGAATATAAACTAAACTGGAATATAAACTGAACTGGAATATAAACTGAACTGGAATATAAACTGAACTTATAATATAAACTGAACTTATAATATAAACTGAACTTATAATATAAACTTAATATAAACTGAACTTATAATATAAACTTAATATAAACTGAACTTATAATATAAACTGAACTTATAATATAAACTGAATATAAACTGAACTTATAATATAAACTGAATATAAACTGAACTTATAATATAAACTGAACTTATAATATAAACTGAACTTATAATATAAACTGAATATAAACTGAACTTATAATATAAACTGAATATAAACTGAACTTATAATATAAACTGAACTTATAATATAAACTGAACTTATAATATAAACTGAACTTATAATATAAACTGAACTTATAATATAAACTGAATATAAACTGAACTTATAATATAAACTGAACTTATAATATAAACTGAATATAAACTGAACTTATAATATAAACTGAATATAAACTGAACTGGAATATAAACTTAATATAAACTGAACTGGAATATAAACTGAATATAAACTGAATTGGAATATAAACTTAATATAAACTGAACTGGAATATAAACTTAATATAAACTGAACTGGAATATAAACTTAATATAAACTGAACTGGAATATAAACTGAACTGGAATATAAACTGAACTGGAATATAAACTGAACTGGAATATAAACTGAACTTATAATATAAACTGAACTTATAATATAAACTGAACTTATAATATAAACTTAATATAAACTGAACTTATAATATAAACTTAATATAAACTGAACTTATAATATAAACTGAACTTATAATATAAACTGAATGTAAACTGAACTTATAATATAAACTGAATATAAACTGAACTTATAATATAAACTGAACTTATAATATAAACTGAACTTATAATATAAACTGAATATAAACTGAACTTATAATATAAACTGAATATAAACTGAACTTATAATATAAACTGAATATAAACTGAACTTATAATATAAACTGAACTTATAATATAAACTGAACTTATAATATAAACTGAATATAAACTGAACTTATAATATAAACTGAATATAAACTGAACTTATAATATAAACTGAATATAAACTGAACTTATAATATAAACTGAATATAAACTGAACTTATAATATAAACTGAACTTATAATATAAACTGAATATAAACTGAACTTATAATATAAACTGAATATAAACTGAACTTATAATATAAACTGAATATAAACTGAACTTATAATATAAACTGAACTTAGAATATAACCTTCATTTAGCATGTTGTGTTGTTTTTAAAATGAATTCGTCTTTGTACAACAATACGCGAGGTCACGCGACGGTTGTGGTCTTATTTCCTAGAATTTTGACCTGAGCCCGCCGGTCGTATGTTATCGGAGGCCACGGCTGAACATAGGACGACTTGGTATGAGTTGGTTGAGGGCTTATGTTTCAATCGGGGCTTAAATGTACGAAAGAGAGAGAGAGAGAGAGAGAGAGAGAGAAGAAAGACTAAATATAACATTTATATTCTACACAACTTCTCAATGTGGTTACATTTAACATTCATTGATTGCCGATACACAGTGTCACTGTGAGCAAATAAAGCCTGACTTAGAGAGTATAGTCAAGTTACACACACGCCTGCTGCTGAATGTACTTTCACATTCACGAGCTAATTAAGTTACGTCATGCAACCCTGTTCATTTGTCTGTTCGTGAGAAAGATGGATATATTCAGATCTTGCCATTGCCCGGCAAAGTAATGTCTATTTGATGACAGACATGTGTCTTAAACATCCTCAAACATGGGCCAAACGCACGCGACATCTAGAATAAATTAATTTCTTTCAAATTTTCTGCAAAGTTGATGTGACCTTAGATATCGTACATCCAGGTCTTGAAGAACTCTTTGAAAGGTCAAATAAACAGTTTATTTTCCTGCACAGTTTGACCCTTTATGGGGCTGGTCATCTATTACATATAATGCTATAAACATGTCTGCAAGAAAATATATGCCACTGAAATTATAATTTATTTTTCTACGCGTGTCGGTGCTTTAGCTTATAATGAACATAATTAAAATGATAGAAATCTATTAGAATTTTATAACGGTAGCAAATGTTCAAAGACCACCGGAGTGATATAGTCTTAAAATTAACATCTCGGAAGCAGGAAATTAAGGGTTTAGTTATATGGGTAAATTGTTTCGTTCGTCTATGATTCATTTTGCCGATTATGTTTTTTTACTTCTTCGTTTCTGATTCGTTTTACTAATTATCTTTTTTTATTCTATTTCTCTTAAGATTTATTTGGCCCATGCCCATTACGTTGTCATGTCATATTTGTTTTCATGCCTGATTCCTGATTCATCTTGTCCACCATGTTTTTGTTTTGTTGTACTTAATATTTTTCGCTCAATAAGTTTTGATTCATTCGTGGCTGATTCATTTCTTTATCATGATTTCTCTCTTAAATCTTCATTTATCTATATATTTCTCATTCATTCTTTCTATCATTAGGTTTTCATATTATATTCATATTATTAGAGGTTCTAAGTATTCATATTATTAGGTGTTCTAAGTATTCATATTATTAGATGTTCTAAGTATTCATATTATTAGATGTTCTAAGTATTCATATTATTAGATGTTCTAAGTATTCATATTATTAGATGTTATAAGTATTCATATTATTAGAGGTTCTAAGTATTCATATTATTAGATGTTCTAAGTATTCATATTATTAGATGTTCTAAGTATTCATATTATTAGATGTTCTAAGTATTCATATTATTAGATGTTATAAGTATTCATATTATTAGAGGTTCTAAGTATTCATATTATTAGAGAAGCGTCAGGCCGAATGTATCAGAGCGCGCCACCCATGCGCGTGCTCAGTCCCGTGCTCAATCCACGGTAAGAACATTGATTTTTTCTGTCGGGGCATGAATGAAAAATCTTAACCGGAACAGTTTTGCGACAACCGCACTAGATATGCGGCCTTTAAATTCATCAAGCTTCCGTCCCCACTGTCCTACACCGCCTAAAAGCGGTACTACAGACAGAAAAGACTATTTTTTAACGACAGTTTTTATAATTCAGTTCTTCGACATCTCCTTCAACGTTTTACAATATTGATCACGTTCTCTTCAAACGTTGTTTTTATCCATAATTTATTCTGATATATCTGACACACGATTGACATATAAATACTGCTTATGTTTTACTTATATGTGCAGTTTTGATCAACACTTTTTCCTGTATGTTCTAAACTTGTTTATGTTCTAAATTTAAAACGTCGTTAACTTCTATATGCTATTTTTGTGCAATACTCTCGGCAGGTGGCGCGTCATTTCTGCGGAGAGGGACTGAGCCATATAGGTTAAAACCCGGTGCAATGAAGTCAATCCTTCGACTTAAAAACCATTTAAAACCCTTGTCTCCTTACACTTGAAATCTGTATTACAAATTATCATCAAGGGAAGTAAGAATGGTTGGAATATAAAAGGTGTGCATATGCAATGTATTTTCTTTTTCTTCGAATGCTCCATATCGACTACTTGTTAACCACTCTTTGTGATTTGTATGTGATCAGAGCCTAAGAGCGATTGTACGCTGTGACAGTTATGCTATTTACTACGGTAGCTTCGCTAGGCCCCTACTTGAGGCGCCTCTTACGACATGCCTTGTAGGTCGCAGTGTTACTATTCTTTGCTCCCCTGTGATCCCCACCAACACACTGGTGAGCTATGCAATGTATAATAATATCTAGATGTCTCGCCCAAGTGGTTACCCGGACCCAGATTCGGGGTGTAAAGAATAGAACCACTGTTACCTGCCACGCATGTCGTAAGTGGCGACTAAGGACGTTTGGTTGAAATCGGATGCACATGTCCTAAACGTGTAGAAGTCTATGCGTTTAGGGGCCTACACGTTCTTGGCAAAGATCAAACATATCACATAGAGTGATTAAAATTGGTTGTAAAGAACGAATGCAAAGAAGAAAGACTGGCACAAAGTACAATTGCTCTTAGGCTCTGATCACATACAAATCACACAGAGTGGTTAACAAGTGGTCGATATGGAGCGTTCGAAGAAATAGAAGAAGAAGACTCAATCCAACGCAAAGAAGAAGATCTATATGTCTTTGTAGATATCACAATAAGCACCCCCAAAATGCCAGAAACATGTCTATATTTGAATCCAGATTTCGCCCTGCAAAACTATCCTCTCCTGTGTGAGCTGAGAAGCAACATGTGGCCACACCCAGTCGACCTGAAACTAAGCTTTGGGAAACCTGACAGACCTGAAGCTGACTGCCCAGTTGTGGTCCACAGTAAATTAAGCGCATGACCAGAGATCGCTGAAGAAGAAGACCCTGTAAAATGACTTAAATACTAACGTCTAATTCCACACGCTATAATTCGCTAAAACAGACGTCAGTTAAAAGCTTTAAACAATGTCGTGTGAGAGTCACGATAAGACAAGCCAGTTCATTATGCGACATTGTTAACGACCACAGCGGCGGAGTATTCTGTGCGATAGTAAGGAAACACCAAAGTGTGTCTGCGGGTGAACCTGTGTGTGCGTGTGTGCACTAGGAGAGAATAAGGATAAGAAAGGCACAGACTGACCAGGCTCACGTCTGGTACACGTGCGTTTAAATTGTTAATATTATCTCGCGCTCTGAATAGCGTGCAACCATTGTCACTTTCGTGACAACTGGATAGCTTTATAAATTATAACACGCCCTGTGTCTAACTCCATCTTGTACACGTGACTATTGGTCCATCTGATAAATATACAGCTTCAAATCTGATTACAATAATTTAGAACAATTAGGTCATGACGCAAGTACTTGTACTCTAGGAATTATTTTTAAAACCAATTTTTGGACTTTTTCCTTTCGTTGTCTCTTTACAGGGTTGCGTCTGTGGCTTAGGGTTAGTGACTCGGTCTATTAACCCCGACGTTCTGAGTTCGAATCACAGCTTTTAACTTTTCGGACAGTTTGCTTGCAAATTGTTTCGTGTGGATTTTACAAAAGGATGATGGCACCACCCGTACTGAACGTAATAATGCCTAGAAAAATAAAATCACAAACAGCGTTAAAAAAAATCTGGGAGTTGATTCGCAAAGTCCTGTAAAAGATATGCAATTTAACTTTTTTTTGTTTATAACTCAAGCGGTAGTGAGCTCGATCACAACACAAGCGTACCTGGTTCAAAACTCCGCGGCGGGCAAATTTGGTAGCAAATTAGTTCCTTGGATTTTAAGAACGATAAAAATTCCTCCAGAAAGCAATGGCAAGCAACTGGTGCCTAGAAAATCTACGACTCGTTCGTTTACTGTTGTTGATGGCTAAAGACATGTAAAGGATATGTCACGATTTTCATTTTATTTCAGTATCTCAGTACAAAAATAGTCTTCTTGCAATGATGGAAGTAACAAGAAGAGACCGGTTGAGAAATGAAGACATCGGGGAAAAAGATTGTACAACATCAATACTGAACTTCATCAATAAACAGCAAATTAAATGGTTCGGCCACATAAGCAGATTACCAATAGATAGTGTGCCTCACAGAGCAATGTTAATCCGATACAGTGGATACAATGCGAGCAATGTTAATCCGATACAGTGGATACAATGCAAAAGGTCGTCCACGCAAAAGGTGGAACTCAGAGATAACAGAGACTACAAAAGATACTTTTTATGAAACTCAAACAAAGCCCGTTCTAGAAATCTCTTTTTATCCTGACGATGTGCGACAAAACATGATTGGAGAAATGAGAAAGAAAATCTAATCTCTTCCCTTCCATCAAACAGATACAATACTATCTTCCATCAAACAGATACAATACTATCTTCCATCAAACAGTTACAATACTACCTTCCATCAAACAGATACAATACTACCTTCCATCAAACAGATACAATACTACCTTCCATCAAACAGATACAATACTATCTTACATCAAACAGATACAATACTACCTTCCATCAAACAGATACAATACTACCTTCCATCAAACAGATACAATACTATCTTACATCAAACAGATACAATACTACCTTCCATCAAACAGATACAATACTACCTTCCATCAAACAGATACAATACTATCTTACATCAAACAGATACAATACTACCTTCCATCAAACAGATACAATACTACCTTCCATCAAACAGATACAATACTATCTTCCATCAAACAGATACAATACTACCTACCATCAAATAGATACAATACTACCTTCCATCAAACAGATACAATACTCCCTTCCATCAAACAGATACAATACTACCTTACATCAAACAGATACAATACTATCTTACATCAAACAGATACAATACTACCTTCCATCAAACAGATACAATACTACCTTCCATCAAACAGATACAATACTACCTTACATCAAACAGATACAATACTACCTTACATCAAACAGATACAATACTACCTTACATCAAACAGATACAATACTATCTTACATCAAACAGATACAATACTACCTTCCATCAAACAGATACAATACTACCTTCCATCAAACAGATACAATACTACCTTCCATCAAACAGATACAATACTACCTTCCATCAAACAGATACAATACTACCTTCCATCAAATAGATACAATACTACCTTCCATCAAATAGATACAATACTACCTTCCATCAAATAGATACAATACTACCTTCCATCAAATAGATACAATACTACCTTCCATCAAATAGATACAATACTGCGGCAAATGTTAAAAATAAAGTACCCACACACACAAAAACCACTTTCCCATAACTTCATGTTAATGTTAGTGAGTAGCTATGAAGGGGTTTCTGTGCTGATTGATTCCTTGATAAGACCATCATCATTGCACTTTGTTGAGCAACCATTTGTGCTCCGATCTCTTTTTTACGCAGTAAGATCTCAGCGGCAGTGCACGAACTCAGTAGGACCGGCGAGTGTTCCCGATGTAATTTTGAAGATGGTGAAGATAGTTTGAAAGAATTTTATTTTTAATCTTTTTTCCTAATGAACGTAGTCCGGACAGCGGCTTTCAGGGCTTTTCTTCTCAATTTTGAACTGCAAAGGGTTCCTTTATGTGCTCAAATTGAACACGGGACCTATGTTATGTTATGTTATGTGATCGACGTCATGGCACATTGGGCATTCCCATTCGTGCTCTGTCCTTCGTTGCAGCAGCCATCCCAAAGTCCATTTGCTCACAGTACCCCTGAGAAGTTGATTACTATATCTTCTCTCTCTACCACGAAGACGACACTGTCTGGCATGTCCAAACTTAACGCCTAATTCTCGAACTCGTTCCAGTGTCTGAGACCCGCCCATGTCACACAATTGAGAGCGTACCGCATTGACCTATGTTATATTGTCCATATCCGTTAAGACTAGGAACTAGATTTCACCTACACTGAGATCAGGAATCTATAGAAAATATCCATGACTTCCACGAGGGAGAAAACCGAGTACCTTTGGAACGAGTGGCGAGCACCTAGCCTCTCTCTACGTCACAGAGACATGATAAAACTTTGATGCTAGAAGGCAGCTATAAACCTGTTCAAGGATAAGGATTCAAAGACTATCGTACTAGAGTAACTTGCCCGTCTGCCCAGCGTGTTCGTAGAGCGTTGGACTACGGGTGACTATCTCTCTGTGTGTGCGGGTTCAATTCCGCGGGATGGCAGAAAAAGCCACAGATTTCCCAGATTTACGGTGTTCGTGGCACCGAACCGAAGGGTTACGATGTCCAAGGCACCGAGCCGAAGAGCTGAAAAACTCAAGTGTTTCTGGATCGGAAAAAAAACCAAAAACTAGAGTAACTTCATATTAATTATGGATGTGAATCGTGAAACATAACATAAACATTAAAAAACAAAATTGAAGCTTTTGAAACAAGGTGTTACAGAAAAGTTCTTAGAACATCCTACACAGAGAATAATAAAAACAAAAAACAAAGACGTACTACAAGAGCTGCATTTCGAGGAGAATTGGCTCATAAGTAACATCATGTCCGGAAAGATGAAATATTTTGGCCACGTTATGCGTAGGGTGGTTTGAAGAAAATGGTAATGACATGCATGGTTCCTGTAGTACGATGCAGGGGATGACCACGAAGAAGGTTGCAGCAGGACATCAAATAAACATTTAACATGACGCTGAGGGAGGCAGGAAAACCTGCTAGAGAAAGAGAGTTTTTCAGACGAGCTGTGATGAAAGCAACGTTCCGCAAGGGAATACTACTACTTGACTATATTCTACTATACTTACCTCCGTTCTTTACAGGTGAGACAGGTAACAAACCTGGCAGGAAATTTTTTCGACAATTTTCTTATTAGGTAACATTAGTCACCCGCTGCGGCGGTTGGCACCTGGCAGGAACCTACGTACAAACACGACCTGAGATGTTGCTAAAGTAGTTTGGTTCTCCTATCAATGTTGTTTACACAGTGTGGTAGCAACTAGAATGTACATTCTTCCGTTGTAAACTTTAACATACTTCCTGTGTCTCAGTGGTGCTATTCGTTACTCCTCAGTATCTATCCAGGAATCTATCTGCACGCGGATGTAAAACTTCATACGTGCTCTTTCTACATTTCTCTATTTCGATTTTTTGGAAAGATTTTTTTTTCTTACAGCACTTTGTTCTGATTTTTTTTCTTACAGCACTTTGTTCTGATTTTTTTTCTTACAGCACTTTGTTCTGATTTTTTTCTTACAGCACTTTGTTCTGATTTTTTCAAACTACGCTAGAATTCTATTTAAAAATAGTAAGTAAAGAGCCATTTTTCATATCCCGAGGTATATTGGTACGCTCGTGTGGTGACAGAGCTCGCAAGAGCTAAAATAATAACACTGCGACCTACAATGCATGTCGTAATAGGCGACTAAAGGTAGGGGGTCTAGGAAGCTACCTAGTTAATGGAAAGCGTTCCAGAAATCGGATGTGCTGGTCTACTTCGAACGCTCCATATCGACCACTTGTTAAACCACTCTTTGTGATTTGTATGTGATCTGAGCCTAAGAGTGATTGTACGTTGTGCAGTTATGCGTCTACAAGTAGGCCAGCACGTCCGATCTCTGCGACGCTTTTTATTTACTAGGGTTGCTTCCCTATGCGCCTACCTCAGCCGCCTCTTATGACCTGCCTTGTAGGTAGCGGTGTTACTATTCTTTGCGCTCTTACGAACCCCGACAACACACGGGCTCAACTTGTTCTAAGGAATTCTGTTCCTTTTGTTAGCACACTCAGAATTCTTAACTACTTACTACCTATTCATCTCTGTTTCTCGGGAAGCATATGGTCTCAACAGTTGGCCTCCACTTCCCCGGTCTCTTGTCATTTTCTTTATGATTTCTCAGAACAATCGGATATCATTTATCTCTGTAAGAACAGAGCTTTGACCAACAATAATTTCTCGTCTGCCAAATTTATTTTGATGAAACACCACTGAAACTTTATAGGGAAGAAAATGAAACACTATCGTTTTAAGACAACTGAGCTCCACGTAGTTCACGCACTAAAGATATGCAATAAGCACACATGTGACATAATCTTGAACTGACCTGATTAAACAGAACAATAGTTCACGGTCGATCCTTTTTTTAAGTTTCGGCGATGTATGGATACTTACAAACCTGAGGTGGTCAGACCGGATCTGATCAGATCTGGAGAAAACCGTGGGGAGGTATTGGTTATATTAAATAAATTGGCAATTTATGACAAAAACGCGTATATATAGTATTACATAAGCAAGCAAGAAATGAATAATTAAATAATAAATATGACAACAATCCGACGTTTCGGTCGTAGGCCTTTGTCCAAGGAACACTAAATACACTAAATGAGAAGGATGACAGAGATGGATACTTATTTTTTAGTTTCTAGACTTTGAGAAGAAAGAAACTGTGTGAAGAATACCCCTAAATGAAAACGCAAAGCTTGACAACCGTTTAGTGCAGATTTGCACTGGTTTAGTTTATGGGTATGTTACATTAATTATGTGTTAGTTTCCAAGCATATACAGATAGGCCTACTGTTACGTATAAGAGGTGAACTGACTTAAATTTACTGCAAACGGTGATGTTGTCAAGAGGAGCCTAGGTTGTCGCTAGCTACGCCCATGCTTTACTGTGCTACTGCAGACAGACAGCAAACATTGCGGCGGTGATTGACTCGGGAATACAAACACAGTTGTCACAATATATCAGTGCATACAGGAAATGTCACCAAGACTCCGACAAACTCGAGGGCGGGCGAAACAGATTGTACAAACACGGAGGCCATGAAGGGAGAGATTAGAATGGGAGAATAACGTCATTGAATTCTCTGCAAGCAGTTGATTCTTATTTTTCTTATTTGCATGGCTAGAACGCCCTTGATATAACAACAGACTAGTTTTTTAGGTTGAAAGTGACGTAACACGGTTTAAATCAATTTATAAAACAAAATAAACTTGACTGGTTGGTTGCTCGAATGGACCATCACCATTGCACTTTGGTGAGCAACCATGTTGTGCTCAGATCTATTTCTTATACAGGAAGATCTCAGCGGCAGTGCACGTACTCCATAACACCGGCGAGGGTCCCGATGTAATTTAGAAGACGGTGAAAATATTTTGTAGGAAGTTTATTATTTAATCTTTCTAATGAATTTTGTCCGGACAGCGGCTTTCCAGCCTACTCTTCTCGATTTTGAACTGTCAAAGGTATTTTTAAGTGCTCAACTTGATCACAAGACCTACGTTTTATCGTCCGTCTCCGATAGGACTAGGAACTCGATCTCACCTACACTGAGATCAGGGATCAGGAAAAATATCCCGATGGCTCCACGAGGGAGCGAGCCCAGTACCTTTGGCACGAGAGGCGAGCACTTTGCCTCTACGCCACAGAAATCACATTGTTCAATTTTAGTTGTCAAATGTCTTTTCAAAGTGTGGGTCTTCAGAGAGTGTGGGTCTTCAAAGTGTGGGTCTTCAAAGTGTGGGTCTTCAAAGTGTGGGTCTTCAAAGTGTGGGTCTTCAAAGTGTGGGTCTTCAAAGTGTGGGTCTTCAAAGTGTGGGTCTTCAAAGTGTGGGTCTTCAAAGTGGTAATGGGTCTTCAAAGTGTGGGTCTTCATAAGTGTGGTCTTCAAAGTGTGGTCTTTGGGCTAAACATTTGCATTGCGTTACAAAGGTCGTGGGTTCGAATCCGGATCGCGCCGTTCTGTTCACAAGTGCATCATATTCAGCGACCCCTAGAATTGTTGCCATAGATACGGAGTTCGAACTGTGTGCAATACTCTCGGCAGGTGGCGTGACATTTCTGCGGAGAGAGACCGAGCCCTACGGAGTAAAATCCGGTGCAATGAAGTCAGTCTTTTGACTTTAGACCCGCTATTGTTCAATGTTTAGCTATCACATTATCCAATTTGTCTTGCTGTATGGCTCGGAAACGTGGCGAGACACCAAGTTAAATACAAATAAGATTCAGACCTTTGTCAATAAATGTGTTCGGCGTATTCTCAGACTGAGATGGTTTGACAGAGTTACAAACACAGATCTGTGGATAAGAACAGGACAGGAAATAATGATGACCCAGGCTAAGAGGAGAGACTATCAATGTGTCGGGTATACACTGCGGATGACATAGCCGAGTGTCCCTAGACGATCTCTTGAGTGACGGAGAGAAACAGAGAGACGGAGTCGTCTTGAGAAACTGAAGGATGCTGGAATATTCTGGGAAGCCATAAATAAAACAGCAAGAGACCGGGAAAAGTGGAGGACAACCGTTGAGGCCCTATGCTCCACGAGGAAGGGATAGAAATAAGCCAAGTCATCAAAATGTCCAATGTTTAGTTATCAAGTTAATTCCTATATTACTAATTCCTCAAAAATAACTAATCCCTCAAATATAACTAATCCATATCAAGCTAATCCCTCAAATATTACTAATTCCTCAAATATTACTAATCCATATAAAGCTAAACCCTGACATATATAGGGTGTTCAAGATAATTGCAGCCCCATTGGCAATTCGAATGTTGCCAGGTACACATTGAGTTGTGTTTATTTACTATTTAAACGGGTTCTGACTAGCTCGTCCTACGTCACATTTGTTCATCGCCCCTTCCCGCACTACAATTACACCGTCACACAACCTTGACCTATACTACGTCATAACTGAACCTTCCCATTTCCATATGCCAGATTAGCTCCATTCACGGGCTGCTTTTAAGTTGAACACCCTGTATAATCCGTATATTGCTGGTTAGATAAGAGACACGCAAACCGTATAGCAAGATGTACGCTAAACTTCACTATGTTTAAAACAGAAAGAAACAAAAACTCTGAAGACGGAGAAGGCCCACCTGAATGGCGAGGGACACCAGTCAAATGGTAAGCATGCCTCACGCAAAAATCAGTTAGAAGCACAATACTAGGCGTCATGACTAACGGCTGAATTTACAACAGGCGAACGCAAAGAAGAAGAAAACAGAAAAAAAGAATACATTAACTAGCTCTGCTCTTGTTCTTCCTTCAGACACAAGAACCCCCCACCTACAGTTGGATTCGAGTTCTCTACAAATGGTGCCCTCATTAAGAAGAACGGCATGTATGAAACATGAAACTGGAAAGCCGGGTGTGACACAGTAGACGTTTGTAAAGATGATGGCTCCACTAGGTTAATTGGTGGTAATTTAATATTTACAAGAGAGTGAGAGAGAAGATACAGACATAATGGGAGAGACAGAGAGAGAGAGATAAAAGGGAGAGAGGATGGAGTGAGTAGGAGGAAAGGAAGAGAAATAGTTAAGATAGAGAAAAGGAAGAGATTGAGTGATAGAAAGAGCGAGGGAGAAAGAAAACAGAGGGAAGGTAGATAGAGTGTGGAAGAGAATTAAGAATGAGAGAGAGAGAGTCGAGATTGTGAGAGAAATAGAAAAAGGAAGAGAGAGAGAGAGTGTGTGTATGTGTGAGAGAGAAGAGAGAGAGTGTGGGAGAGAAGGGATAGAGAGAGTGACTAGAAAGTGTGAAAGAAATAGAAAAGGAATAAAGAGTGTGTGGGAGGAATAGATGAAAAGAGAGAATGAAAGATAGAAAAAGAGTGAGAATATTGAAAGAGAATGTGTGAGTGAAAGAAGAGTCAACTGAAGGATAGCACAGTGAAGAGATATTTAATCAGAGAATAAAGGGAGAAAGAGAGCCAGTTTGTGAGAGAGAGATCGCAAGTGAAGGAAGAAACAAAAATGAAATGTGACAAGTAAATATAAACAAACCAATAGTTTTACCAAAACAAAAGAAAACATTCTGAGCATTCACAACACTTAACATAAACAATCTTTTTATTTAACGAAACAGGATATAAACTGCTTGAGCAGGAAGAAATTATTGTTTGGCGCCTTTCACTGTTTGCAGGCGAATTAAAAGAAGAACAAACATGGGCGTACACAAAATTAAACAACTAATGTATGGAATGGAACTGATAAAGAAAACAAAGATCAGAATACTAAAGGCATGCATATTCCCAGTTGCAGAGTATGGGTGTTAAGTTAAGCATGGGTATTTAATAGAACAGTGGAAAAACATATATGTGCTTTTACAGAAGGGGTTACAGAAGAGTCCTCCGTATGTCATGGACAGAGAAGAGAACAAATAGATCTATCCAGGAAGAAGGAAAAAAACCCAGAAAAACTCAAAATCACAGAAACTGGCTGATGTAGCATCAGCCAGTTGTAGCAAATAAGAATGAGAAAATTGAAGTATTTTGGATATATACAGAGACACTAAGGGTTGGATAAGACCGTCTAGGAAGGAGGCATACCGGCAAAGGAGAAGAGGAAGACAACGGAGACGATGGATTCAGGATGTAACTGATGGTTTGAACATGACGACTGCAGAGGCCGGACATCTGACCTATGAGAGAGAAATTCCGAAGGACTGTTGGGGTGGAAAAGTTCTGCACAGGACCATCTATTTGATGATGATGAGTTATTTTAGTTCCGTACTAAAGAAATAACAGTTTCAATCCATTGATATGGCGCATGCGGAATTTTCAAGGTCAGTCTGTGTCGACAAAGACCTTACAATTTGTGGACTGGATTTCAGGGACATTGTTACAATATCTGCACTATCCCCTAGTTCCTTCCTTCCTTTCGTTCGCTTGAAATATTGTCGATATATTCAATGTTGTCTCTTGTATGAACTTCACTGTCTTTGTAGAGGTCCGTGTAGTTTTCTGTCGAGTGTTGTTTCGTTAGGTCAGTGAGTTTGCCTCATACTGTATCATATTCGGGGCAGTCTTGAAGTATGTGTCTGCAGTCTGGTGTCCCTGTCCACATGTACACATGGCTGAATTGCCAATCTTGAATTTTGTATACATGTGGCTGCGGAGTAGATTGTGTCCTGTTCTAAGGTGCAGAATGACAACTTGTTCAAATCTGCTCATATTATAGTAATCGTCTTGTGTTGTTATTTGTGGCTTTCTCATTGATTTAATCATCCTTTTATTTTGGTGGTAGGTAACTGGCACATCCGGTTGCTCTCCTGCAGCACCTTCCTTGGCCAATCGGTATGCTGTTTCATTTCCTGGTATTCCACAGTGAGAGGGTATCCACTGTGCAAGACGACCCTGCGCTGCTTGGACAATTTAGACAGTAGAGTCTGTAGACCTGGCAATTTTCTGGACTGGAGTGCTTGGAGTGCAGATTTTGCATCAGTCAAAAATACAACAGGTTGAGGATCGGGTCTGGTATTCAAGTTTTCAGTTGCCACCTTGATTGCCTGAATTTCTGCATCATAGTTGTGACAGAATTTCCCGTTGGTACTTTAACCGCATATCTAGCGTTGTCTGGGTATTCTATGTACACTCCTGCTCCTCCATTCTTCACTGCATTTTCTGCTGACCCATCCGTGTGTACCCGGACCCAGAGATCATGTGGGTAATCTTCATCAAGTAAACTGAGAGTGACTGTCTTGCGTTGTATGCTGTTCTGCTCATCCTTGTCGAGTATTCCTTGATTGATTTAATCATGTTTTTCTTTTGGTGGTAGGTAACTCTCCTGCAGCACCTTCCTTGGCCAATCGGTCTGCTGTTTCATTTCTTGGTATTCCACAGTGAGAGAGGGTATGTCTTAGTTCAACCACTGTTGTAATAATAGCCGTCTATCGAAAACGATGATGACAAGAGCCTCATACGTGTGCTGTTGCACCTGTCTGGTGTGTGCGGAGGTGACTGTAGAGTCCAATCCTAGAACACAACCCCATACAACAGGTGGGGCATACATGATCAAGGATAGACATGTGGGTGTCGTGTTTTGTCTTTTCACGCAGTTCGTTTTCTCTGTGCCGCAACGGCACGACGATTCTCCGCAATACGGGTTCCTCTTGTGTTGTTACAGCGCCACATTTGGCGATCTTGCGCCAGGATTCCCAGCACATGGTGTCTATATCGAAGCATTTCAGAGACACTTTAATAGTGTCTTTAACGCGTTTTTTCTGTCCACCAACTGAACGTCTGCTCCATTCAAGCTCGTCATGCATCAGTTGTTTTGGGATGCGTTTATCGGGCATCCGAGCAACGTGACCAGCACATCTCACTTGGATCTTCTGTAACAGGGTGTTGACGCTTGGGATCTCTGTCCTTATGATGACTTGGGTATCTGGAATTTTGTCCTGCCAGTTTATTTTTAGTATTCTGCGTAGACAGTTTGGAAGTGATTTAGTTTTCTTGCGTGTCTGCTATACACTGATTATCCTTTTACGACCACTGCTGTATCAGTCAGGTGATCTGCACGCTCATTGGCCTGTACTTCCGCATGTCATGGTGCAAAAATAAATGTTAAATATGACCATTCTCAATATGACAAGCCTTTCCTACCTTATACAGCCAGCCGGAATTTTCAAGCGTATTCACAGAGTCACTCAGTACACATGCATGTGTGAATCCCTGTGTGCTCAACCACTTCAGAGCCATGGTTACAGCTTTGATCTTCATTGTAAGGCTGCTCGTAGAGACAGCAACGGTCTTGCTGCACTTCTTGAAAGTTGTACATTTTGAGCTCGCAGTAAATACCCATGCGCTTGTCTCGAATCACCCAGCCATCAGTGTATACAACAGCATTATCATCACGTTTGTATTCATCCACCATCGCATTGACCTCCGTATTTACTATACTTATTTAGTTATCTCTATCCGCTCCTCGTGGAGCATAGGGCCTCAACAGTTATTCGTCACTTTCTCGGTCTCTTGCTGTTTTCTTTATGGTCTCCCAGGATAGTCGAACACTCTTAATTTCCTCAAGAAGACTTCGTCTCCTTGTCTGTTTAGGACGTCCCTTTTCCCGTTTTACTTGCGGGTTCCACTCAAGTGCTTGTCTAGTGGCATTCGACTGTGTCCGTAGGATATGTCCGACTCACTGCCATTTTCACTTCTTAACCTGGGCCATCATGGGTTCATGTCCCGTTCTTGTCCACGTGTCTGTGTTTCCAACTCTGCCATACCACCTCAGTCTGAGAATACACCGAAGACATCCATTGACAAAGGTCTCAATCTTATTTGTATTTTGTATTTAACTTGGTGACTCTCCACGTTACAGAGCTATACAGCAACACAGATTTCATATTTGAGCTAAATATCCTGAGCTTTGTTTTCGTGGAGATGGTAGATTTCCGCACTGTGTGCAGGATAGCAAAGGCTTGTCGGGCTTTCCTAATCATGATCTTAATGTCCTCAACTGCACCTCCTGATTGGCTGATCTTGCTTTCAAGGTAGACAAATTCACCAACGTCTTCTATATCCTTCCCTCAATCAATATCAAATTTAATCTATGCATCTTCTGTCGAGTGTGATTTTATAAAATAAATTGTATGCACTATTCTCTGCCTGCGCATGAACAATAAAACGAATGAATCGCTAGGACAAGTATTTCATCAACAATAACGATACCTTCACAAATTCAGACAAAACAGTCTAGTCGTCTCTTCTGAGTAATGCACTTTAAATATAGCAAAACAACAGGGAACTTTGTAACCATGGTTACTTGAACAAACAAAGCGTGTGCTAATCAAAGTCTCTTCACTATTCTATAAAAAATAGCTTTCTACTTTTTAATGGCGTCTTCATTTGCTACTGATTCCGGTTTCTACTCAGTATTAGACAAAGTGAGGTTGCGATCAGGGGGTTTTGTTGAGACAAATGTGTTTACTTTAACTTTGAGAAAGTCATTAACTCTAAGGCAGACGATCAGTGGCTATTGGCGACGTCTAAAGACGTTGAATTGACTTAATCGCACATGTGTTGCCAGAGATCGAAGGGGACGCAAAGAATAGTGGCATTGGGACATACAAAGTAGATTGTAAGAAGCGACTGAGGTAGGGGTCTAGGGAAGCTAGCATAGTAAATAAAAAGCTTCGCTGAAATCGGATGTGCTGGCCTACTTGTAGGCGCATTCTTAGGCTCAGATAACATACAAATCACAAAGAGTGGTTAACAAGTGGTCGATGTGGAGCGTTCAAAGAAGAATTGACTTAATTACACCGGGTTTTCCCAATATGGCACGAACTCTCTCCGCCGCGCTGAAATTGCACGCTACACGTTGAGCACTAATAGCTTTGATAACAATCCTAGGGTTCTCTTGAAAAATGTACGTAAATATAAACAGTGCGGTCCAAAATTCGAACCCCCGATCTTCGGAACTCAAGACAACGGTTTAACCACTCAGCAAAGAAAAAACTTTCTTTCAAAATGCTAAATGATGCTTTTAACTCAACTCAACTAATGGATGCTCAATGTCACATTAGGTGCACATATCATGAGATGTGCAGTCTTCTGCCATATAAAGGATTTAGCCGTCACTCATAAAACCTGGAAGACATACGGAATATGGCAGGGTTGATTTCCTCCTAGCAGACAGTCATAGGTCTTTGGCAGGCTTCATCACTGAAAAGATAGGTATCCAATATTTTTGAGCTGTAAATTCGAAATCGTCCGCAGAACTATTATGTAAGTGCTCTTTCCTGCTGACACTTTCAGCAAAGATGAAAAGAACTGAGCACCTATTGTGATGTTTTGCATGCAGAGCCGTTGATTCTATCCAGTTTGCGTACATAGAACATAACAAAACATATATAGAACATATTAAACTATACAGAAAACATATTGAAACGCACAGAGAGCATATTTAAAGCATACAGACATGCACACTTTAAACGACATTGACCCACCTTATTCAATGTTTCCGCCTTTAGAGCACCAGACGCTCTCGCCCATGCCAGACAAAATCTTGAGACGATTTCCAGGGGCGATGCCTTGTTTTCCTTTGAGTGAACAGAGCCACCAGCCCTCTAAGCCTTTTGTATTCTGTTCTAGTACCGTGAGAACTTCGCCTCTACGAAACGCTAGTTCGTCCGTCGTCTCCGCTATGTTGTCAAACAACGCCTTAGCCAGGAACATACCCTGCATATAAGATACATATCAGGTCAAAGGTCGTGTATAATCTGTTTTATATATATATATATATATCATATCAAGGATTGCTATTAAAAGATTACTAACAAGACTCTACTCCATGTAGGTATGTATGTATATATATATATATATATATATATATATGTGTATGTATTTATTTTAAAATAAACGGAGACGAAAAATAATGAACATAAAAATTGGAGAAATTCATGAGAAGTGATGCAATAAAAGAAATATTCCGTCAACCATTAGTAACAACTGTTATAAGAAAGAGAAGATGGAGATCAGTTATCAGATGATTATCATCATATCACTCCGCCGGACATGTCCATAGGTGCTCCGATCTTCGCCTCAACAAATCCAGGAGCATCTAGCGGCCCAACATGCCAGTTCGGTGTTGATTAATCAATCTCTTTGCATATTTGGTATGTCGTTATTTTCGGGCTGTACCAATATTGATACCCATCTCTCTACTCATATCCATACTGTGGGAAGAAATTGTCAGAGGATCACAAAGCAGACAATGAAGTGGGAGGCAAAGGGTTCAAGAAAGAAAGGACGCCATAGAGAAACCATGAAACGAAATTGCTGAGAGGGACGATACATTCGGACTCAATATCATAGAAGAAACTGAACAGGTTGTACAGGATATAGTGGTATGGAGAAATTACTTGCAGGGCCTATGTAACCTATAACGGTAGGGAATATTATTATTACTATTAAATATATATATATATATATATACACCGGTCTTGATCTTCTGTATCATGCTCATAGTAATGCTGTTGGTAGTTGTCGCATATCTTAAATTTACAGTGATTATGTAACATAGTAAGTTAATGATTGCATAACGCACAAAAAGAGAACGGCATAATCACGTTTAAATGTTTAGATTGTCTGCGCCAGTGCATCTGTTAGTAAGTTATTCACAAAATGAGACCTAAGACATGTGCCACATATAGTTGATAAGTGCAGAAATTAAGTCCTGATATCAGGTTAACAAAGAATAAGGATGACAAGATGCATAGAATATGTGCAACAATTATCATAATCTTTGTTCTGTCTAATCCTGTGCTGTCTCACAGCTTCAGGATATGAAGATATTTATAGAACGGGTTATTGAGTGCGTTTAGTACATGCTGTCTTTCACGGCCTCTGTTAATTCTGAGGTCCATCTTTTGCGTGGACGACCTTTCACCGTGTATTACTGTATCGGGGTAACATTTCCCTTTGAGGCCACTCTCTATTGGTGATCTGCTTATGTGACCGAATTATTTAATTAATTGTTTTTTGATGAAGTTCAGTACTGATGCTGCACCCACTTTTTTCCTGATGTTTTCATTTTTAACCCGGTTTCTTCTTGATACTCCCAGCATTCTGCATTAGAAACTTCATCTCTGTCGTGACTAGTTTCTCCTATCGTTTTATGTCAGCGTCCAGGTTTGGCACTGATAGCATAATGTCGAGACAAAGATCGTGTTGTATGCTCATTTAGTGTTCATGGTGACATGCTTGAATTTACAAATTGGTGTCACTTGATTTGTTTTATTGTATCTATGTCGTATCTCGTTTATTATTCTTCCAAGTGCTGACAAAATGCTTCTCATCTAGGTAGCCGTTAACTTGTTTTAACTGATGTTTAACAGAAGGGCAGGTTTCGGTATGAGTGGATGTCGTCTATAGAAGTTTCTAACCTCCAGCGGCTTACGTGGATATACTGTCCTGGGCATGCGGGTGTTTACGGTAATGAGAGAGCGGACAGGCTTGCATCAACAGCATCGATTGCTGGGGAGTTGAAGATGGATAAGGGGATATTCTTCGGTCTCTTCGAGACTCTCTGTTGGATGAGGACACTAATATCGATGTTGAATCGATCAAGCGATTTAAGCAGTTTGGAGTTACCCGTTGTTCAAGTCGAACTGGATGCCTGAGAGGCAGAGTGAGAGGTGTGTTTAATCAGCGAGCCACAGGAACCATCAGTATGCATACTCTTCGATATCTGTTGGGGAGACTGAGCACCTATGGGTCTGCCCGGAGTGCAATGACGTCAGTTTAGTAACCAATAACCAATAACTGATGTTTGCGATGGAGATATTGGTAGTGCTGTAATCTCTAGCGAATGTCATGACTTCAGTTTTGACAATGGTTATTTCACAATATACAATACACATTGCAATAACCAGTAAAATTAAGTGTGTGTGGTGGGGAGGGGAAGAGAAGACAGAGGAACACAGAGAAAGAAAATTATGGGCGGCTTGACTTCATGGCACGGAAAAGTGTCAACCTCTGAGATGGTAGCAAACACCAGAGACAGAGATTTGTGGAGATCCATGATCGCCTTTGACAGCCTGCACGGCACCTGATGCTGATGATGATGCAATAGACAAGTTTTCTCAACAATGATCACACTAGAGAGATATATAATATCACTTTTAACCTGTCAGAACTATAGATGTGTCACGATGATATCACCACACAATCTATGACATTGTTCTCCGTCCTCAACTTCTCAAGTGAGTGTGGGGAAATCCTGTCCTGACCAAATCTAAGTGTTGTCCACTCAGGACTTTCAGGAGTTACGCGTATGATGAAAAAGTGAAGACAAACATAAATAACGATTTACCGCAGTGGAGTAATCTACGGGGGATACAGCGCCAGAAATTCCACACAGAATCGCATTGGCATCAAGTGCTTTTAACAAATTGTCAAATATATGGAAGTCCAATTCACTCAGCAAGCACTTAAAATTAAAGATCTTTAACTCTTGTGAGATTCCAGTATTAACTTATGGATACGAGAGTTGGAAAGCAACAAAAGCTCTAGAAAGAAAATTAGATAACTTTGAGAATAAATGTCTTAGAAGAATATTGAACCTCAAATGGTCAGATTTCAGACCCAATACACAAATAAGACAAGAGACCAAGCAAGAAAATGTATCAAATTTTATAAGAAAGCGCCGCTGGAACTACATCGGCCACACACTTAGAATGGATGAGAGAAGACTCCTTACCAATCCCTCATATGGACACCAGAGGGAAAAAGAAAACGAGGAAGACCAAGAGAGACTCTGCGTAGAACCATCACCAGAGAAGGCTCAACGATGGGCCTAGTAAACATTAAAGACCTAAAACAGATAGCAACGAACCGCGAGACATGGAGAACTATGACCTCTGCCCTATGCGCCGCCCACAGGCCCAAGAGGAAAGACTAACTAAGTAATCTCACGACCAGAAATCGCCGAAGAAAAAGAATATTCCTCTCGTACCGTTATAAATTTCGCCTGATTGAACTTATCCATACCTCTCTATCCTGGGCAACACGCTTAATATCCTCTATGGAATTGACATCTTTAGCTTAAATAAATCATTTTCTTCTCGTTCTATAACAACTGCTTCTTCTTCTTCTTCTTTTGTCGTCACACTGCTACCGGGTTGTTGCCCAGTGTCGTCACACTGCTACCGGGTTGTCGCCCAGTGTCGTCACACTGTTACCGAGTTGTCGCCCAGTGTCGTCACACTGCTACCGGGTTGTTGCCCAGTGTCGTCACACTGCTACGGGTTGTTGCCAGTGTTGTCACACTGCTACCGGGTTGTTGCCCAGTGTCGTCACACTGCTACCGGGTTATTTCCCAGTGTCGTCACACTGCTACCGGGTTGTTGCCCAGTGTCGTCACACTGTTACCGGGTTGTTGCCCAGTGTCGTGGTTTTCAGTTTTTGTCTTGTGCTGTTCTGGTGGCTTGGGTAATTGTTATTTTTGCTCTTTCACAGGATTCTGCTACGCCATCTAACCATCTTTTTCGTGGTCTTCCTCTTGCCTTCTTTCCTGATGTTATGTTGTAGAAGACTCTGTATACTATGGAGTATGGGTGCATTCTTATTAAGTGGCCAAACCACTTCATTCTTTGTTTCTCAATGTAATTCAAGCAAGGTTCTGTGCCAACTGCGAACTCTGAAATATTGTATGGAAACATCCAAAAAGAACAAAGTGGCATAGTTGCAGACGGAGACACGCCCACAAAGAAAACAAAAAATCTGACGCAGGTTTATTTGATCTAAGGAGCCGCCAACTAATCAAAGTTCTCAAACGGAAGATAACAATATCGGCATATTTGAACCAAGAATAAGGGGAAATAAATTGACATATTTGAACTAAGAATAAGGGAAAATAATTGATTGATTAGTAATGTTAACTTTCTGGGAGAAGAATGAAGTTTGGTGGAGGACGCATGCTCATTTGTAATGCTAATGGAATATTTGCATATTAGATTATGGGATATGGGATAATTTTGTTTTGTTTAAGAAAGTGGTTTTAAAAAAAAATGAAAATAAGAAAGAGCACAAAACTAAATATTAAATATAAAGTTGACTAAAGTAGAAAATAATCAGGAGGGCATTTGATAAAGGATGAGTCAAAAGAGATAATTTTGTAAAGTAGACTTATAAAATGATAGTCGTCACTACAAATCATATAAGAGTATATCATTATGATTTAAAAAAATTTTTAAATTGAAATACAAACTTGAGTTAGTAAAACATGTGAAATATAATTAAAACGCAAACTTAGTGTTAATAAAGCATGTGAAATATAATTAAAACGCAAACTTAGTGTTAATAAAGCATGTGAAATATAATTAAAACACAAACTTAAAGATAAAGCAATTTGAAAAACAACTTCAAGGCTAATACAACGTACCAGATGGTGAACACAGGCATAATGGTTTCAGATTTCTCCCCTTCTACTGTCGTCAAATACTTGTAGTTTATATAGTAGTGTCACTATATGTATGTCAGCAATAGAAAGGTAGGGTCAACGGTATGACGTTACAATGACTATTAATAGTTTTGTATGGTAGTTGTCTACCATCATATCGACCTCTCATGGGAACGAAGTATAGAAAGACGTATTGTTGTCCAAAAATATGTCCCGTTGGGTGTTGTTGACAAGACCAGAAGTTAGAGGGTGTGGATCTGTGTCAAATAATGACGACAACAAGAATAATTGACAACAACCGGTTTCTCCAACTTTTCCCTGAACTTCTCAAGGAGTGTTTGACCAATAGAAAAGGCAATAGAAATCCCTGCCTCTCCTCTACTGTACAGACATTTTTTTTTCATCCGACGGTTCTCAACATGGAGTTAGAGGGTCTCCAGAGATCGCCCCCCTCCCCAAACCACCGATATTGAGTGTTTGACCAATAGAAAATGCAATAGAAATATCTGCCTCTCATGTGCAGACATCATTTTTTTTTTTTAATCCGACGGTTCTCAACGTGAATCAGCGGGTCCCAAGAGATCAACAGGTGGTCACAGATGCGCTATCCGTTTTGCAAACCCTCCAGAGTAAACTTCCATCACTGAGAAGTGAGCTCAGCAAGGTTTACGCCAACAAGAGTTACACTCCAGTGCATACCATCACACAGTGGAGTCACTGGTAACGAAGCAGACGAACTAGCAACGAAGGGATAAGAATGTGAACAGGTAGAAAACGAAATCTCATACTTTTGAGGGGAGGGGGAAGAGCTATCCTGGACATTAGAAAAGTATCTAAACTATCCAACGACAACTATCACACACTCAACAAACAAGGACAGACCATCATCTTCCATCTCAGGACATGGCATAACAGACTGAATAAAAACTTACACAGGCTATGATTGTCCCCATCCAGTCTGTGTCCCTGTGGTATCTCTGATCAAACCATAGGTTAGTATGTTACATCAACATCAAATATCTTGTCCTGGGCAGAACTCTTCCCCTCCAACAGTCCTTTGGAATTTCTCTATCTCTCATAGACCAGATGTTCCGCCTCTGCAGACGCCATGTTCAAACCATCAGTTACATCTTGAATCCTTCTTCTCCGTGGTCTTCCTCCTTCTCCTCGCCGGTATGCCTCCTTCCATGATGGTCTTCTCCAGCCCTTTGTGTCTTTTTATATGTCCAAAATACCTAAATTTTCTTTATTATTTATAGCATTAGCCAGTTTTATTTTATTTTAAGTTCTTTCTGTATAGATCTATTTGTTCTCTTCTCTGTCCATGATATACAAAGGACTCTTCTGTAACACTTATATTCAAAAGTACATTTATGTTTTTCCACTGTCCATGCTTCACACCCATACGTTGCCACTGGGAGTGATATATTGGAGAGTCAAATACTTAAATTTTCATCAACAAATCAATCAATTATGGGCATAGTATAAGTATGGCCATCAAAAATAAGTTTCCACATTTTGATCTCATTAATAATGCAAATTAGCTTTAAATATGGCCGCTTTAACGTATAAATTATACATATTCTTCAAACATCATAACTATGGTATTTGTAACAAAATCTGACGGAAACTTGGTAAATTGATTCATTACATGTAGACATTTTAAATGTTTACTAATGTACCAAATTACAGTAACCACATGAGATTTCAATATCTGGGTTAAATAATTACATGGAATACCGTCAGCTGTGAGATAGACTTCAGATTATAGTATTGTAACGGCCAAATTAGATTTTCTTTAGAAAAAACAATGTATAATCTATCATTCAATATTGATTTGCTGATAACAATAACAGCAACATTTGTCTTCACTGTGTGACTGGAAAACAAAGGCACGACATCTGAACGGGGAACAAGGAAAGATTACCAAATGTGAAAAAAAACACAACTTTTTTTTCCCAGAAGCACTTGAGCTTTCAGCTCTTCGGCTCGGTGCCATGTACATCGTTACCCTTCAGTTCGGTGCCACGAACACCGTGAATCTGGGGAACATGTGGCTTTTCTGCCAGTCCGCGGAATTGAACCCGCACTCACAGAGGACTAATCACCCGCAGTCCAACACGCTACGAACACGCTGGGCAGGCGGGACGTTTCCTAACTTCAAGGAACCATTCTATTTGTTCTTTTGTGTCGTAGTCGACATGACTTTTTCCCGTTCGCCGCTAATGTTCTTTATTCGCTTACTACGAATTCAGCCGTAGTCATGTAACCTTTCTTCTTCTTCTTCTTTGCGTGCGTTCTTTACGACCAGTTTTAATCACTCTTTATGATATGTTTGATCTTTGCCAAGAACGTGTATACGTTGCACAAAGTTTAGTAGGGCCCTAAACACATAGACTTTTACACGTTTAGGACATGTGCATCCGATTTCAACAAACCCTCCTAAGTCGCCTCTTACAGTGGTTCTATTCTTTGCACACCAAATTTGGGCCCAGTAACCACTGGCATCATGGAGCCTAATATGGCTCATGTGACTGATTTTGCGTTAAGGTTAATTTATCTTATCACCAGTGTCCCTTGCCATTCAAACGATCCTTACTCTGACTTCAGAGGTACATGTAGTTTATCTTATCACCAGTGTCCCTTGCCATTCAAGCGATTCTTACTCTGACTTCAAAGGTACTTGTGGTTGAAATCTTCCAGTAAAGGATCAGGGTTTCATGTAGTCCAACCCCATACGGTGTGCACACTGACATTTTTAAAAACCAAAATTACCCTCGAACCCCAAAATGTCCACAGCGTCCGGGTACTAGTGCAGTGTGTTATCAACTTCGCTGTCGGCGTCCCTTAAAGCTATTTTGGTCGAAATTATAATTTTGTCTATTGTACTTTTGTAAAACTGCCAAACGTGCATATTTTTATTTATCTTTCGTTCAAATAACCTTATCTCTCTCTCTTATGGCAAGCAATATTGTCATAAATCTATTTTCTGTCATAATGTTCCAACATTAAAAAAGATGTTGTGTATAAACTCAAAATAGAATGTCATTAACTTAAAATAATAATTTTGTTTTCAACATCAAATGTGACATTATAAAATCTCACGCGTGATTGCATCCTCAACTTCTTTGACTAAAACACAAAATCGGGATTATAAAACATGCAATAACCATAATTCATATATTTCGAACCAATAATGGCCGCTACCGAGGCGGGATATCTGGTCTATGAGAGAGACATATTTTCAAGGACTGTTAGGGTGGCAAAGTTCTGATGAGGACACGCTATTAGATGATGATGATGATGATGTGTCAAACATCTTTTAAAAGAGTGTGTGGGTTTGTGTCAAACGTGTTTTGAGATTTGCTATGGCTCGTGCCATATATCTTGTGTAGATATGTTGTGTATCCTGTGTCAAACATGTTTGTGAATTGGCGTGGCGTGTGTCAAATATCTTTTGTTGAGCTTCTGTGAGGCGTGTATCGAATTGTATGGTATTTGTCACGGCGTGTGCCAAACACATTATGAAATCTGGTGCGCTGCGTGTTAAACATCTTATAAAACCATTATCATAAATAAAGGTTTAACTTTGGCGATCTTCGATTTCTATTTTAAAAGCATGTACACCATATGCGTCACTTGTAGATTCCATCTGCGTATTTACAAATCATAAAATGGCTCTTGTGTGGGGAAGTTTAGCGTATAAAGAAAAATCAATAAATAGCTGTGACAAAGTGGGACTTTTTTCTCATTGCGTACATTACATTACAGCAAGGTGGCTCATGGGAAATATTGAAAATATGGAGAGTTTTTGGTTGAATGTTATGTGGCTAAAAATAGCACTGTGAACGGGAAATCCCAAAACTTTTTTCTTTCTTTTCTCCAATCCTGTTTTGTATTATATTCAGACTTCAAGCTTCCAGTTCTTTCTCGACAGGAGAACTAACCCACTGGTCTCACCTGCTCTCTTCGTCTTGCAGAACTAGTTCTAATCTCAACTCCTTTCAGTTTAATGACCAGTTCTTTGAGCAGATCATGTCCAGTAACAAATGGGACCCAGTTATGCTTGTCTATTCATGGGTCATCTTGAGCACCTAGTATGAATTCTATGATGGCTCCTCTTCAAGTCTGTATCATAGATACATTGATGATTGTATTGCATTACCTGATATGCCTGAAGCGATTTGTCAGCTTCATTAATTTATTAATGTTCTTCAATCCGGCTATTCTGGTTTACATCTACATCTCACCTCTGTGTCAACTTTCTGACATCACTATACTATCAAATATCCACCATACACATCAGTATACACAAGCCTACTGATGACAAATGTTCTTCTTTAACCTCTCCCATTCCCAGGCTTGTCGGATTTTTACCATCTTCAACTCAGGCCTTCGTCGCCTCTAGCGAGGAGACGAGTTCCTCGATAGAGCTCACGAGATGCTGGATTTCTTCGAAAGCGCTATACCCGATAAGGTGCTTGCTTCGCAATGCGGCGTTCAGCAAATTGCCAGAGGCCTCTCTAACCAGCATAGAACTTCCAATTTGATAGAGGTGAAACTTGTCTTAACTTTCCACCTCATAGTTCCCTTTAGAAGAAAGTCTTATTCCGTCATCTCTCCATTCTTCAGTCTGATCCTGTACACTTCAATCTACAACACTATCCTTTGGCGGCGTCAGACGGGACAGAGCTTAAGGATATGTTGGTTCACAATCGCCTCAGCCTAACATCCAGAGTCATGGCACCATCCAGCGTGGCGTCAGCGCGCTGCAACACTGTGCTTATGTAATACAGACCCGACGGTCTTTCCAAAAGCACGTTCGTTGTTGAAGACAGTTCACTGCGAGTCCCGTAATATTATCATGCCATTATCTGCAAGCGGTGCAACAAGGCCTATATTGGGAAACCGGCAGGAGACTCAGTGACCGATTCGCCCAACACTTGCGCGATATACGCCAATGCTCTGTGACCCTGTAGCTACCCATTTCAATGATACTGGCCATTCAGGAGCTTGCGATGTCCAGGTCACAGCCATCCGATCATGTTCCTCTGATGATCGTAGTCGATTTGCTCTGGAGAATCGGTTGATTTCTTTGTATGGTACCTTGCGACCACGCGGCTCAACGTATTACATTCTTATGCTTCTTAGTACTTTCTTCCCATGCTTTGCAATCTCTATGGGTATATGTTGCATGTATTACATTCTTATGCTTCTTAGTACTTTCTCTTCCCATGCTTTATAATCTATATGGGTATATGTTGCATGTATTCAAGTTATATATTTACTAGATGTTTCATTGTTTCTTTTCTATTTCTAGTTTTTATGTGTGTTTTTGTGTTACATTTATTTCGTTATTCGTTTTTATTCCAGATTTTCCTTAGATACGTTGGTATTTGGTCGTCCATTTGTGTTTCATTTTAATTTGTCACTCCTGTTTGTTCGTTTGCTTGATAAAGGCCTTGTTGGTCGAAACGTTGCTGTTTATCGTCACTGTTTATGTATTTTGTAAAACTATAGTACTTTGTTTGTACGTGTTTCACTGTTTTGTATTACAGCGTCAAGATAGGAAAATATTTCTAGAACGGGTTTTGTGTGCGTTTCATAAATAGTGTAATTCACTGCTTCTGTTTTTTATGTGGTCTACCTTTTGTGTATATTATTTCCAAATAAACAATGAAGAACTCCAATGTGTAGAGAGCTACGAATACCTGAGTGCAATAGTTAACAATAACGGTGACTGCTCCAAAGAGATCTCAAGAAGATTGGCAATAGCAATCAAAGAAGTTAAACACAATGAAGAACATGTGGCAAAGCACCAGCAAAATATTAAAATTAAAAATATTGAAAGCATGTATTTTCCCAGTGGCTACTTATGGATGTGAATCATGGACTATTACACAAAAAATTAAGAACGAAAATCCAGTCCTTCGAAACTAAATGCTACAGAAAGATCCTACGAATACCATGGACAGAAAAGAGAAAGAACACTGATGTCCTGAAAGAACTAAATGTTAAAGAAAATTGACTGATAAACAACATACTACACAGAAAAATTACATACTTTGGTCACATCAAGCGTCACGATGACCTGGAAAGAACAATACAAGAGGGCAGGGCCCCAGGATGCAGAGGCAGACCAAAAGAAGATGGCTACAAGATATTAAAGAAACTATGAATATGACTATAGACGAAGTGGGTGAACTGGCAAGAGACAGAGTGAATTTCAGATGTGCTGCAAAGAGAGCCACGTCATATAAAGGATACGCACCTTGATGATGACCTTTTGTGTTGGCGACCTTTTGCTTTTTATCCACTGTGTCACAGTAGCATTGCTTTTAGAAGACAAGTCGTTTTTTTAAAGTTGTACTTGATACAACTACCTTACTTTGTGTTCTTTTAACTGTTGGTATATATGTTTGACTATTACAAAGTATAAAAACAAAGTTAAATATTTCGGACACATCAAACGACATGAGTGCCTAGAGAAATTAATTATGGAAGGAATGGTGCCTGAAAGAAGAACGAGAGGAAAACCTAGAAGACGATGGGTGCAGGACGTCACTGACAGACGATCTGAGAATGACTGCTGCTGACGCAGGCCAACTTGCACAGGACAGAGAGTTTTTCAGGACTGCTGTCATGGGAGTCAAGTTCCGGAAGGGACAAGCTACTTGATGATGATATATGTTTACTAAAGTCTTTCCCACTATTCATTTGAATATTTTTATTAACGTTCCGACCGTGTGTTGCCGGTGCTCGAAAGGGGAGCAGTCAATAGTAAAACTACGACCTACAAGGCATGTCGTACGAGGCAGGAGCCTAGGGAAGCTACCCTACTAAATAAAAGCGTCGTAGAAATCGGATGTGCTGACCTACATGTATGCGCATAACTGACATAACGTACAATCGCTCTTAGGCTCAGATCACATACAGATCACAAAGAGTGGTTTAACAAGTGGTTGATATCGAGCGTTCAAAGAAGAAGATTAACGTTCAATGATGGCCTTCGTAAGTTCATATCATTTGCTTTCCACGTATCCATTTACCTGTCGGTTCTGTGTAAGATCTGTCTAGCAGTATTCATGTTTTAATGAGCATTATCTCGTCTGTACCCTTCCCTGTTTGTAACTGATTTTAGTTTCTAAATATAACTCTGGCAATGCCATGTTTCTGTTCATCACCTGTTCCTCAGTATTTATGTTAATAATTATATTTTCATCAGAATACAAGATGGAGAGGGAGTGAAACGTGGAAGAGGAGAATAAGTTAACGGACGAGTAAAATAAATATGTACAGGGGTAGTGGTAGCTGCTGTAGTAGTAGTTGGAGTATGTGTTGTTGCTGTTTCTGATGTTGTTGTAGCAATAGCTGTAGCAGTAGCTGCATTAGTAGTAGTAGTCGAGATAGTGGTAGAGGAGCAGCAGTGTCAGCAGCAGAAGTAGTAATAGTTGTAGAGATCAGCAGCATCGAAGGCGATGGCAGCAGCAGCAGGTAGCAGTAGTAGTAACACTAGTAGTAGTGGCAGTAGTAGTAGTAGTAGTAACAGTAGCAGTAGTAATAGCAGTTCTAGTAGTAATAGTAGTATTAGTAGTAGTAGTAGTAGTAGTAGTAGTAATGACAGTTCTAGTAGTAGTAGTAGTAGTAGTAGTAGTAGTAGTAGTAATAGTAGTAGTAGTAGTAATGTCAGTTCTAGTAGTAGTAGTAGTAGTAATAACAGTAGCAGTGGCAGTAGTAGTAGTGACGGTAGCAGTAGTAGTGACAGTAGTAGTAGTAGTAACAGCAACAGTAGTGGCAATAGTAATAGTAGCAGTAGTAATTCTTGTTCAGTTCCCAGGGACCATACAGCCGTGCCGCTGGATGTGTATTTCACAGCTCCGTTGGTGACTGTGAAGTCCGATGCAGGAGTAACAGTCGCTGTCTTAATTCTCACACTTAAATGATGCGACAGTTCTCTCAAGATGGGATTGCACCCTGGAGTAAGTGTGCTCTTGACCTCTGCTTATTTGATCAGACTGTGCTCAAATATCCACCCGCACATCATTTCTCCCGAGCATCTATCTTTACGACTGTTTCCATGTTCATGTGTGTATGTTAAGAGCCTTCATGTCACATTCAGGGTCTTCCAGTCGGTCTCTTCCCAGAGATCTTCTTCTTCACCTTTCAATTCCCAACGTAGCACGGGTTTTCAACAAACTTCTTCCAGCTCTTCCTCTCTCCCGCCATCCCTTCCAATTCTTTCCATGTCTTACCTATCCTTTTAATATCAGCCTCCAGTTCTCTTCTCCAGGTCTGTCTAGGCCTTACCCTACTCCTCTTTCCCTGCGGGCTCCAAAACAGTGTCTTGCAATGTTTCCTGTCAGTCTTCTCAATGTGCGTCCTATCCATCGCCAGCGTCTCTTCCTTAGCTCTTTATCCACTGGTATCTCTTAGTTCTTTCTCTGAGTTCCTCGTTCGTAATCTTATCATACCATCTCAGTTCCCAGAGATCAGCTCTACATAAAGGATATCCTTGAGAATCCCCCGCGTGAGATGTGATCCTCTCCCGGAGACGCCTCTACACAAGGGTAAAGATAAAGATCAAACAAATTTACGGGACGGATATTGCGTTCATTTTCTACAAGATTTATAAATAGTCCAACGATAAAGAAACCCTTCGTGCACGCGTGTGTTGATTATCATACAACAAGGATATTTGTAAATGTGATATAATTGAAAACGGTTATCTCAAGTGGAGTTTATTTCTGACATGGAGATATGCAGGTCTGAATCCTTTTTTAAAATCTTTTCATTTCTTCTCTACTTGATTATTTGACCATCCGTCGATTCTTCAGAGTTTGTTGTAAATTGAACTTATTTTTGGGACATTTAGCCACTGGTTGTTCGGTGTATTTACGCTTAGATTGTTGTAACATTACTAGTTAGAGTTTGTTAGTTGAACATTTACAACTTCAGAGTGTGTTCGGTGTAACATTTACCATAACTTCAGAGTTTGTTCGGTGTAACATTTAGCCATAGCTTCAGAGTGTGTTCGGGGTAACATTTAGTCATAGCTTCAGAGTGTGTTTGGTGTAACATTTAGTCATAACTTCAGAGTGTATTCGGTGTAACATTTAGCCATAACTTCAGAGTGTGTTCGGTGTAACATTTAGCCATAACTTCAGAGTGTGTTCGGTGTAACATTTAGCCATAACTTCAGAGTGTGTTCGGTGTAACATTTAGCCATAACTTCAGAGTGTGTTCGGTGTAACATTTAGTCATAACTTCAGAGTGTGTTCGGTGTAACATTTAGCCATAACTTCAGAGCTGTTCGGTGTCATTAGCATAACTAGAGTGTTCTGAACATTTAGCCATAACTTCAGAAACCATTAGGTCTCTGAGGTCATGTAGTCTGCTACTTGCATTGCTCTATGAATTAGAAGTAGTCGTGGTGTATGACCTCTGATTGATTTTTCAGTGTATACCTGCATTTCTTCGTGTCCACTGTCACAGGCGTATCTTCTCAACTTAGGTCAACTAGGTCTAATACAGATTCCCAAACTTTTCGGCCCACCGCCCACTTTGTAGAACATAAACTTTGTAACGCCCCCTCCACATTATAACAGTTTGTCAGCGCCCCCTCCCACATATATACATGCTCTATTTTCTCTCTGACATAGAAAATTGATATATATTTCTGTAATACATGGTCAATGTTCAAATGATTATATACATGAAATAGAAAATTGATGAAAAACTGGATCGTGTATAAGACGGGCATAAGAAGAATTAAAATGGAATTTTTTATGATTATTCAATCGCAAAATCACGAAAATAAATTATTTAAAAATATTTATTAATAATTTCTTTTTTAAGGAGCCACAAACCCAAAACGAATGCTTCAGCGCCCACTGGGGGGCAGTTCCGCCCACTTTGGAAAACGCTGGTCTAATAGAATGTCCCGCAACGTGATGTGTATGTTGAGCATTTGCATCCAGGGTATTCGATAAGTCATACTCTTGACCGACAGAAGCAGATCACCACCGCCTGTGTGTTGCCGGAACTCACAGGGAGAGAAAAGAACAGTAAGACTGCGACCTACAAGGCATGTCGTAAGAGGCAACTGAGGTAGGGACCAAGGGAAGCGACCCTAGTTAGCCTGCGTGTGCCAATATTTCCTCTGTCTCGTTGTCAGGCATGTCGCAGTTGGATGGCATCCCCTGTATACCACTCTCTCGAACAACATCTGGCACAACACACTTGGCACAACACATGGCTGCACAACACACTTGGCACAACACACTTGGCACAAGAACTAAGGCTTATTAAGAAGAATGTTAACGTCATTAAGAAAATAAGAAGAGAGATCAAAATGATGAGACAGAAAGAGAGAAATGAAGAAAGAAATAACGAGGATATAAAGAAATGAGCTGAAAGTGAGGCTGAGCAGAAAAGAAGAAAAAGAGGAGATAGTAAGAGGAGAATGAGCAAAAAAGAAGAAAAAAAAGTGAGAAAGAATAGAAGAAACAGAGAAGAAAGAAGAAAGAATCAGGAAAGAAAGAGAAATAGAAAAAGAGAAAGAAGAGACGAAAAAGAGAAAAGAAAAAGAAGAAAAAGTACAGAAAGAAAGAAGAAGAAGAATACAGAAAGAAGAAGAAAACAGAAAGAAGAGAAAACAGAAAGAAGAAGAAAGAATACAGAAAGAAAGAAGAAGAAAACAGAAAGAAAAAGAAAAGAAAGAAGAAAGAAAGAAAGAAGAGAAGAAAACAGAAAGAAAGAAGAAAGAAAACAGAAAGAAAGAAGAAAAATACAGAAAAAAAGAAGAAAAATCAGAAAGAAATAGAAAAAAAGAAAAAAGAATACAGAAAGAAAGAAAAGAGGACAGAAAAAAGCGAAAAAGAAGCTAGAAAGAAAGAAGCTAGAAGACAGAAAAAAAAGAGAAAAAGAAGAAGAGGCTGAAAGAAAGAAGACATTATCAGTTAGTTCAGACTGCAGAAACTGGATCACGTTTGACGTCGTACTCATGTAGCGCGTGCTGTACAGCACATCTCCAGGTGATAATTAAGACGCAGGTAAACTCTATTAAAACTGTAAAATGGAATGCTACGACTGGATAAGAGAGAAATACATAGAGAATGCGGGGAAGTAATGAAAACATGGGGAGAAATTAGAATAACAACAGAGAAATACATAGAGAATGGGGAAGTTAGAATAACAACGAGAGAAATACATAGAGAATGCGGGAAGTTAGAATAACAAGAGAGAAATACATAGAGAATGCGGAAGTTAGAATAGAGAGAAATACATAGAGAATGAGAAGTAAGAAAACATGGGGAGAAGTTAGAATAACAAGAGAGAAATCATAGAATGCAGGAAAGTTAGGAAAACATGGGAGAAGTTAGAATAACAGAGAGAAATACATAGAGAATGCGGGAAGTAATGAAAACATGGGGAGAAGTTAGAATAAAAGAGAAATACATAGAGAATGCGGGAAGTAATGAAAACATGGGGAGAAGTTAGAATAACAAGAGAGAAATAATAGAGAATGGGAGAAGTTAGAACAGAGAAATATGGAATGGGGGAAGTTAGGAAAACAAGAGAGAATAAGTAGAGAATGGGAGAAGTTAGGAAAACAAGAGAGAAATAAGTAGAGAATGGGAGAAGTTAGGAAAACAAGAGAGAAATAAGTAGAGAATGGGAGAAGTTAGGAAAACAAGAGAGAGAAATACGTAGAGAATGGGAGAAGTTAGGAAAACAAGAGAGAAATAAGTAGAGAATGGGAGAAGTTAGGAAAACAAGAGAGAAATAAGTAGAGAATGGGAGAAGTTAGGAAAACAAGAGAGAAATAAGTAGAGAATGGGAGAAGTTAGGAAAACAAGAGAGAGAAATAAGTAGAGAATGGGAGAAGTTAGGAAAAACAGAGAGAGATAAGTAGAGAATGGGAGAAGTTAGGAAAACAAGAGAGAAATAAGTAGAGAATGGGAGAAGTTAGGAAAACAAGAGAAATAGTAGAGAATGGGAGAGTTAGGAAAACAAGAGAAATAGTGAGAATGGAGAGTTAGGAAAACAAGAGAATAGTAGAGAATGGGAGAAGTTAGGAAAACAAGAGAAATAAGTAGAGAATGGGAGAAGTTAGGAAAACAAGAGAGAAATAAGTAGAGAATGGGAGAAGTTAGGAAAACAAGAGAGAAATAAGTAGAGAATGGGAGAAGTTAGGAAAACAAGAGAGAAATAAGTAGAGAATGGGAGAAGTTAGGAAAACAAGAGAGAGAAATAAGTAGAGAATGGGAGAAGTTAGGAAAACAAGAGAGAAATAAGTAGAGAATGGGAGAAGTTAGGAAAACAAGAGAGAAATAAGTAGAGAATGGGAGAAGTTAGGAAAACAAGAGAGAAATAAGTAGAGAATGGGAGAAGTTAGGAAAACAAGAGAGAGATAAGTAGAGAATGGGAGAAGTTAGGAAAACAAGAGAGAGATAAGTAGAGAATGGGAGAAGTTAGGAAAACAAGAGAGAAATAAGTAGAGAATGGGAGAAGTTAGGAAAACAAGAGAGAAATAAGTAGAGAATGGGAGAAGTTAGGAAAACAAGAGAGAGATAAGTAGAGAATGGGAGAAGTTAGGAAAACAAGAGAGAGATAAGTAGAGAATGGGAGAAGTTAGGAATATAAGTCAGATTGATTGATAGGACCATCATATGCACTTCAGTGAGTAATCATGTGTGTTCAGATCTCTTTCTTACATTGCACTTCAGTGAGTAATCATGTGTGTTCGATGCTCTATCATTGCACTTCAGTGAGTAATCATGAATGCTTCGATCTAGTTTTTACACAGGAAGTTTCACAGGCACTGCACGAGCTCCGTAGCACCGGCGAGGGTCCCTGGTGTAATTTTAAAGATGGTAATAAATATTTTGCATAATTTTATTTTTAAAATCTTGTTAATTAATTTTTATCGGGCAGCGACTTTCCAGCCAGATCTTCTCGGTTTGAAACTTAAGTGTTCTTTTACGTGCTCAACTTGAATACGGGACCTACGTTTTATCGTCCGCTCCAATAGGACTAGGAACTCGATCTCACTTACACTGAGATCAGGTATCTCTGGAAAAATATCCAGATCGCTTCACAACGCTTACCTTTGGAACGAGAGGCGAGCACGTAGCCTCCTCGCCACAGACACTTCTAGTTAGAATGACATACGCCCGTGTGTTGCCGGGGCTTGCAAGGGGAGCAAAGAATAGTACCACTGCGACCTACAAGGGATTCCGTAACTGATGGGGCTAGGAAGCTACCCTAGTAAATAAAAGCTTCGCAGAAATCGGATGCGCTCGCCTGCTTTAGGCGCATAACTGGCACAGCGTACAATTGTTCTTAGGCTCAGATTACATACAAATCACAAAGAGAGGTTTAACAAGTGGTAGATTGGAAGCTTTCGAAGAAGAAGAAGGGAAAGATATCGAATATAAACAGAAAAGTCAAACACTTATTTCAATCCATTCAACAATATCAACATCAACATGGACTGTACATACAAACATATCATCCAAAATATTTCAAACAAAATGCCAATGTAATAATAATGTTCACTGTAAAAGTTATATTATTTAACCAAAGTTCAACATTTAATGAACATACATTTTATATATAGAGTCACATGCTTGTTAAATTTCCCAGTGGTTCGTTCGGTGACCTGATCTTCTAATGCTGGAGATACGGAAGTTGCCAGATAAACAAATGGCATACTTTGATAACAAAAAGCACGACATATGAAATAGTTTGGTTATGGAGGTCACACCATAGGAGGGATTAATTTTTTGTACATTTTTCCTTTCTTTGTTTTTCTTTTCCTTAGCCAAAGCAGACAGTGATTAACTATCTCTCTTTCGTGCATGTTTAACCCCCGTTGGGACATATACCCGGTCTAATCCAACTCATTTCAAGTCGTAATATCTCTTGCCCTTCTTCTGTTCTTCTTCAAACTTCCTACGCTCCATTTGTTAAACCACTCTTTGTGATCTGTATGTGATCTGAGCCTAAGAGCGATTGTACGCTGGATGGATATGATAACTGTAAAAGCAGTCTGAAATTGGGGTGGCACAGTAATTCATTCTTCTCCTGGTTCGATTCCGGAAGGTTCACATATTTTCCCACGGGTACCTTCTGCCTGACTTTAGCCATGATCTGCCTCTCTTGAGTCTACATCCTTTCTCCTTACTGGGTTCTTCATGGAGGGGATGTTCTTCGTTTGCATTGATTCTTAGATATGATCGAACCCTTCAAGTCTCAATTCTGTGAGCAATAGTGGGGAGGTCAAGAAGAATCTCATTGCCACTCCTGGTGTATCTTTGGTGCATCCCAGAATGATGCGCATAGCCTAATTCTGTATTCTTTCTAGTCTCACTGTTTGCGTAGGACTAATCGTTAAGATAGCGCATACATATTCTATACATGATAGAACGAAGGCTTGGTACAGGAGCACAAGAAGGTGTTGCTCAATGTTAGCAGCGGCCATGATTTTCAGAACGGATAGTGTGTTGCCAGCCTTGGCAATAACGTGGTCGATATGGTCCCTAAAGCATTGATTGCGATCAAACTTTATACCCAGATAGCTCATAGACGCTTTTCGAATGATTGTGTAACCATCTATTTTGACATTTGGTGTTTCAAATTTTACAATATGGTTGTTTGGAGAACATGATAGCACAGCTTTGGTGTGGTTTATCGTTGCACCAGAGACATCGCACCAGGCCATGATGCGGTCCAGCTCCTCCTGTAGCTTAATAGCAATTTCATCCTTGTTTCTCCCCTGTCTGTACACCATGATGTCGTCTGCAAATAACATTGTCCTTCACCTACCAGATAGTTGCTGCTGTGTAATCATTATGGTGCATACATTGAACAATACTGAAGATAGTGGTGATCCCTGTGATAGGCCCGGTGAAATTGGTGTCGGCACAGCGTACCAATTATCACACTTGAGTGTCATTTTTCTCTCGAACAAGTCGTAATATCTTAAGCTATATCTTGCAACTTCCTCCAATCTTCGGTATATTGTTAATTTCTGCATTCAAATCTCTTCTTTATGCATTCCCAGGTTTTTCTCTCTTTCGTCTTCCTGCAATTACAGTACTTGGCTCCCTCTTGTTATATTCCACACTGGTTTTCTTAATGTGTGTCTTATCCATCGTCTTTTTTTGTTACCTCGTGGTTCACTGGAATCTATCTCCATATACTCCTTATATGTGATCCTATTATACCATCTTAGTCCATCTATTCTGTGCAGACACCATTCTATGACTAGTTACAGTTTATTTGTTACTGTACTCGTTCTCCATGTAAATACAATTACATGCTCGTAAAATTTTCCAGTGGTTTGGTGACCTGATCTAATGTCGGAAATACAAAAGTTGTCATATAAATAAATAGCCTAGTTTGATAACGAAGAGAACAACAGATTAAATAAGTTTAGTTATAGATGTCTCACGATAGAGAGAATGGTTACACTTGTCTAGTTGTAGATGTCTCCGATAGGAGAATGGTTACACTTGTCTAGTTGTAGATGTCTCACGATAGTGAGAATGGTTACACTTGTCTAGTTGTAGATGTCTCACGATAGTGAGAATGGTTACACTTGTCTAGTTGTAGATGTTTCACGATAGAGAGAATGGTTACACTTGTCTAGTTTAGTTGTAGATGTTTCACGATAGAGAGAATGGTTACACTTGTCTAGTTTAGTTGTAGATGTTTCACGATAGAGAGAATGGTTACACTTGTCTAGTTGTAGATGTTTCAGATAGAAGAATGGTTACACTTGTCTAGTTGTAGATGTCTCACGATAGTGAGAATGGTTACACTTGTCTAGTTGTAGATGTCTCACGATAGAGAGAATGGTTACACTTGTTTAGTTTAGTTGTAGATGTTTCACGATAGAGAGAATGGTTACACTTGTCTAGTTGTAGATGTCTCACGATAGAGAGAATGGTTACACTTGTCTAGTTGTAGATGTCTCACGATAGTGAGAATGGTTACACTTGTCTAGTTGTAGATGTCTCACGATAGAGAGAATGGTTACACTTGTCTAGTTGTAGATGTTTCACGATAGAGAGAATGGTTACACTTGTTTAGTTTAGTTGTAGATGTCTCACGATAGAGAGAATGGTTACACTTGTCTAGTTGTAGATGTTTCACGATAGTGAGAATGGTTACACTTGTCTAGTTGTAGATGTCTCACGATAGAGAGAATGGTTACACTTGTCTAGTTGTAGATGTCTCACGATAGTGAGAATGGTTACACTTGTCTAGTTGTAGATGTCTCACGATAGAGAGAATGGTTACACTTGTCTAGTTTAGTTGTAGATGTTTTACGATAGAGAGAATGGTTACACTTGTCTAGTTTAGTTGTAGATGTTTCACGATAGAGAGAATGGTTACACTTGTCTAGTTGTAGATGTTTCACGATAGAGAGAATGGTTACACTTGTCTAGTTTAGTTGTAGATGTTTCACGATAGAGAGAATGGTTACACTTGTCTAGTTGTAGATGTTTCACGATAGAGAGAATGGTTACACTTGTTTAGTTTAGTTGTAGATGTCTACGATAGGAGAATGGTTACACTTGTCTAGTTGTAGATGTTTCACGATAGTGAGAATGGTTACACTTGTCTAGTTGTAGATGTTTCACGATAGTGAGAATGGTTACACTTGTCTAGTTGTGGATGTCTCACGATAGAGAGAATGGTTACACTTGTCTAGTTGTGGATGTCTCACGATAGAGAGAATGGTTACACTTGTCTAGTTGTAGATGTTTCACGATAGAGAGAATGGTTACACTTGTCTAGTTGTAGATGTTTCACGATAGAGAGAATGGTTACACTTGTCTAGTTGTAGATGTTTCACGATAGAGAGAATGGTTATACTTGTTTAGTTTAGTTGTAGATGTTTCACGATAGAGAGAATGGTTACACTTGTCTAGTTTAGTTGTAGATGTTTCACGATAGAGAGAATGGTTACACTTGTCTAGTTGTGGATGTCTCACGATAGAGAGAATGGTTACACTTGTTTAGTTTAGTTGTGGATGTCTCACGATAGAGAGAATGGTTACACTTGTCTAGTTGTAGATGTCTCACGATAGAGAGAATGGTTACACTTGTCTAGTTTAGTTGTGGATGTCTCACGATAGAGAGAATGGTTACACTTGTCTAGTTTAGTTGTGGATGTCTCACGATAGAGAGAATGGTTACACTTGTCTAGTTTAGTTGTAGATGTTTCACGATAGAGAGAATGGTTACACTTGTCTAGTTGTGGATGTCTCACGATAGAGAGAATGGTTACACTTGTCTAGTTTAGTTGTAGATGTTTCACGATAGAGAGAATGGTTACACTTGTCTAGTTGTGGATGTCTCACGATAGAGAGAATGGTTATACTTGTCTAGTTGTAGATGTTTCACGATAGAGAGAATGGTTACACTTGTCTAGTTGTAGATGTCTCACGATAGAGAGAATGGTTACACTTGTCTAGTTGTAGATGTTTCAGATAGAGAATGGTTACACTTGTCTAGTTTAGTTGTAGATGTTTCAGATAGAGAATGGTTACACTTGTCTAGTTGTGGATGTCTCACGATAGAGAGAATGGTTACACTTGTCTAGTTTAGTTGTAGATGTTTCACGATAGAGAGAATGGTTACACTTGTCTAGTTGTGGATGTCTCACGATAGAGAGAATGGTTATACTTGTCTAGTTGTAGATGTTTCACGATAGAGAGAATGGTTACACTTGTCTAGTTGTAGATGTCTCACGATAGAGAGAATGGTTACACTTGTCTAGTTGTAGATGTTTCACGATAGAGAGAATGGTTACACTTGTCTAGTTTAGTTGTAGATGTTTCACGATAGAGAGAATGGTTACACTTGTCTAGTTTAGTTGTAGATGTTTCACGATAGTGAGAATGGTTACACTTGTTTAGTTTAGTTGTAGATGTTTCACGATAGAGAGAATGGTTACACTTGTCTAGTTGTAGATGTCTTACGATAGAGAGAATGGTTACACTTGTCTAGTTGTGGATGTCTCACGATAGAGAGAATGGTTACACTTGTTTAGTTTAGTTGTAGATGTCTTACGATAGAGAGAATGGTTACACTTGTATAGTTTAGTTGTAGATGTCTCACGATAGTGAGAATGGTTACACTTGTCTAGTTTAGTTGTGGATGTCTCACGATAGAGAGAATGGTTACACTTGTTTAGTTTAGTTGTAGATGTTTCACGATAGAGAGAATGGTTACAATTTTCTCTATAGATCGAGTACTTAGTCGTATCGGAGAAGGATGATCAAAATAGGTCCCGTGTTTAATTTGAGCACTAAAAGAACTCTTGGCAGTTCAAAATCTAGAAGAGCAGGTTGGAAAGTCGCTGCCCAGGCAAACTTCAATAGGAAAGAGTCTAGTACTGTGAGGACTCAATTAATGCGCAAACCTGCGGAATTATAAGGTATAACACCACATTATAAGAGTAACAAGAAGGGACCGGTTGAGAAATGAAGACATCAGGACAAAAGTAGGTACACAACATCAGTACTAAACTGCATCAAGAAACAAGTTAAATGGTTCGGCCACATAAGCAGATTACCGACAGACAGTGCGACTCAAAGAGCACTGTTACATCGATAAAGTGGATACAAAGCTAATGGCCGGCCACGCAAAAAGGTGAACTCCGAGATAACAGAGGCGACGAAAGACACTATTTATGAAGCGCACACAAAACCCCGTTCTAGAAATCTCTTCTTATTCTGACGCTGTGAGGCAAAACAAGATTGGAGAAAAGTAAAAAGATATAACACCACATTTACATCAACCTTAAAAAAATAGACTCACGAGTACAAAATGTTGGTACTGCTCCATGGACAGATGATTTACGGAATCTAGACCAAACTTGTCTTCTTAAAATAAACCATATGCCAGTTTGTTCTTGTAGATCAGATAAGCTTAATGTACGTACGTCTGATTAAAATTAGAGCTGCTGGGTTAAAAATAGATACGATGATAGATTTGATGATACCGGCAGATTAGAGATAACAATTTGTGACCTTATGGGATTTGTGAAGGTTCTTACTTGCAACGATCTCTTTAACTGAAGAAATACGGAATACTTGTCTGTTTCCTATGTTAACCCTTCACACTTTGTGCCGATATATCGGCTCACAGTATTTTTAACGATTACCTAAAACCAGTAAACTGATAATTTAGTATATATTGCTAAATAAATTACTCTGGGGTTATTTTAAAAAACGAAGTGAAAGGGATAAAGCCTCTTTAAGCAGGTACGCTGCTTTCAACCAAAGGATAAACCTTGTTTTAGTTATATCAGAGCGTGTAGGCCAATATACATGAAAAATAAGAATTAACTTTTTTCGGGGAATCAAAGTTATATTAACACTTGATACAACTATTTGCTTGTGAACAGTGCGTGATGACTGGATTTGCCAGATGGCAAGTGGGTTCTTGATGAAGAGGGCCCATTTGGTCTTAAATAATATGTTAAGAATGAAAATGTCCAATATTATTACAAAAGTACATTATTACTGTATGCAGCTAAAATTTGCATTGTTTTACTATTAATTTAAATAAAGATGTGTTTTAAAAAAAATTGTTGTCAAGTATAAGCGTTAATAATACTAATATTTTTAAGTATTAAATTTAATTTGTGCAGTGTTATAACCTTGTTTTCACAAGTTATGTTGTTTTTTAAATGGCTTCATCTTAATCTAACAATACTGGAATACAAGTGTCACCAAATGGTTTGGTCATGTAACACGAAATTTCCGTCCAGCAGTACACCACAACGAGCATTACTCATAAGACATGTAGAGAAAATATATAATGGTTTCAAAGCCAAAAGTTACCCGCGAAAAAGATGGCTGTAAGAAATATTAGAGGAGGTATGAAACACCATGCACGAGGCGCACTCGAGAGCATTTGCCATAAATCTTTACATTTATTGAACGCTTAAAGGCACAACAAGAACAGAGGAAAAGAAAGACGTGAAGTGAGGGGTCCGATTTCCATGAATGTCCACTTCAACTGGACGGTCTTATGTTACAAGCGGCCATGAAACAACTAAATCAGAACTAATTTTCATGAACTATTTGAATCACTTCAGGGCATTGCTACAACCCATACTTCTCAAAAGTAATGCTTAGAAAATGACTTATTTTAACAGACCATATCTCCATGTTAAGTCTTCACCGTAGACTTACGTGCTCTGTCGGCGTCTGTACTCAGTCGACAAGTGTACACATCTGTCTCACATATTTTTTTTAGCTTTCTGTACATTTGACTTTCAGTCTGTTGTCTACTGTTATGGTTCAAGATAATATTATGTTCATTGCGAGAGAATAAGTGGTAGATGTCTAGAGTTGGGTGTGTCTGTTTACTTTGTTTCTTGAATTCTTCTTCCGATTTTTGATGTCTTAATTTGAGTGGAATTGCGCTGCAGTCTTATGTTAGGCCTGTCGGTTTTTTTTTAGTTTCTGATATCATCGGCATCAAGTGCCATGCCGGCTTGAATATCGATCATGTATCGCCATAAAGGTCTGTCCTTGTTATTGACTATCAGGTGGAATATTGACACTCTCCCGTGCAATGAAACCAAACTGTCTAGAATGTTCTCTTTGTCACCCTCTGTCTCATCTCCCATTGATTTTACGGGTTGTAAAACTGACTAATTAGCTTCTTCTCCTTCTGTGTTCGCTCACTATGAATTCAGACGTAATCAGTGCGTCTGGTATACGCGTCTGACTGATTTTTGCGTGAATGCCTGCTTTCCTTATTATCAGTGTCCCATACAAGCGAGTATTCTCCGACTTCAAATGTGAATTATTATCTATATCGGTGACTGACCAACTAATCGTATTAACTAATATAAATGTTAGCGTACAACACTGACTAGTTATTAACTTGTTATACAACAAAATGAGTCGTTGTGATATGTTAGCAGTTTCGTTTAGATCAAAACAAATAAATTAACGTTATATAAAGCAAATTTTAAAACTAAATATTTTCTGTTATTTCTTGTACGACAGGGCAGTCCTAGTTACATTAACTCCCGTGGGTTCGAATCCGGACCGAGCCCGTTCTGTTCTTGAGTGCAGTTTTTCCAGAGACCCTAAGATTGCTGCTGGAGCTACGGAGTTCGTGCTTTGTGCAATACTCTTGGCAGGTGGCGTGCCATTTCTGCGGAGAGGAACTGAGCCGTATGGGGTAAAACCCAGTGCAATAAAGTCAATCCTTCGGCTTTTAAACCCTTTAAACATTAACTCCTATAATACGACTAGCCACTTGATCAACCATTCTGACTGTATCAATTTTTTTAAATAAGCCACCTCCTGAGCCAAAACATCAAACAGAAACAAAATTGTTCACAAGATCCATTAACTATTTTATATAATTCTTTCACGCTCCATATCGTGCACTTGTTAAGCCACTCGTTGTGATATGTATGTGATCCGAGCCTAAGAGCGATTGTATGTTATGCCGGATATGCGCCTACAAGTAAGCCAGCACAGACGATTTCTTCAACGTTTTTATTTACTAGGTAGCTTCCTAGGCTGTTACATTATTCGCCTCTTAGACATGCCTTGTAGTCGCAGTGTTACTATTCGCTGCTCCCCTTGAGGGATCCTGCAACACACAGGCGGAAAACGCAGATGTATCTATAGAGCACTCTCTAGTAAAACATTAAAACGGTGCGTACAAATGTGGTTCTATTCTGCGTACATGCCCGTCTGCCCAGCGTGTTCGTAGCGCGTTGGACTACGGGTGACTATCCTCTGTGTGCGCGGGTTCAATTCCGCGGGATGGCAGACAAAGCCACAGATTCCCCAGATTTACGGTGTTCGTGGCACCGAACCGAAGGGTTACGATGTCCATGGCACTGAGCCGAAGAGCTAATAAGCTCAAGTGCTTCTGGATCGGAAAAAAATTGTGCGTACATTAAGAGTTTAAAAGTACAGATACAGCGCCCTGGTATGACTATGCGGCTGTGATCGTCTCTGTCAGCGATTAACTTATACACTACATTCTGTCAGATACAAATAAAGAGAGCACATGTATAAATAACACAAACATGGGGAGGAGTGTCTCTAAACAATTTGAGGCGTTACAAATAGTAAGCTGAATTTGCATGAAGTTCTACCCGCGTGTTGTCGGGCCTCTCAAGGGGAGCAATGAATAGTAACACTGCGACCTACAAGGCATGTCGTAAGAAGTGACTGAGATAGGGGCCTAGGTAAGCTACCCTAGTAAATAAAAAGCGTCACAGAACTCGGATGTGCTGGCCTACTTGTAGGCGTATAACTGGCCCACACACTGTAAATCGCTCTTAGGGCTTGGATCACATACAAATCACAAAGAGTGGGTTTTAAAACAAGTTGTCGATATAGTGTTCGAAGAAAAGGCTCAGATCACATACAAATCACAAAGAGTGGTTAACAAGTGGTCGATATGAAGCGTTAGAAGAAGACGAAGACGAATCATGGAGTTCACAATATTTTTAAATCGTCGTTCAAAGCTAATTCAGTTTCCAAAGAGGGACCAGCTTCGTTTGTTTTTATTTCTCGCAGAGGTGAACTATGTTTCACCAAATTACTTGTGTAATCCTGGCAAGATATAAAAGAGAAAAAGAACTCCAAAGATCACCGTTACGTCTCCAACGTTACGTAAGTAAATAAACACATATGCCAGTTTGGCAGCTATGCGTATTGAATCATCCAAGCAGGCAACTGCCAACTACAGTTCCAAAAATAGAGATGGTTATTTTCTTTTAAGTGTAGGAGCACAATCCGTGTCCTTATTTCAGGTTTTTATCTGAAGATAGTTCTAGACATCAAGGTCATAAAAGATCCTTCTGCTCAGGTCGTGCCGGATATATCTTCTGCAATGTCGAAATTTATTTTAGAACTAGTAAGCAAACAGAAAAGATTCAGTGTTTAAAATATTTCTTATTTGATGAGAAGATAATAAACTCACCTACTATTTTCATATCCTTCTTATCGGTGTCTAATATCACGCGTAACTTTCCATAACATTACTGCACTCACAGACTCATAGAACAGTGGTCCCTGAAATACAGGAAGAGGACGGCCATTCAAGCACTGGACTGGTGGAACAGCAGAGTCCCTGGAACAGAGAAAGAGGACATCCATGCAAGCGCTATACTGATGGAATAGAAGAGTCCCAAGCAGAGGAAGATAACGGCCATGCAAGCGTTGGATTGGTAGAACAGCAGTCCCCGAAACATAGGTCATCCAAGCAAGCGCTGGATTAATGGAACAGCAGAATCTCTATCACGAATAAGAGGACCTCTCTAGCACTGTACACTTCACCTCGACACCGCAGGGGTGCAAGAAGAAGATAATGAGATGAGTAATACTAGATCCATATTTATCACTTCTGTTGTTTACTTCTTCCATGAATTCTTGTGTTTCTTGTTCACTTTTAGTCAACAACGTTGTGTCTGCATTTCTGTGATTGTTCATTATTTTTGCCATTGGTGTGTAGCCATGGCATCTCTTCAGTGTGTTTGAAAATGTGATCACTGTATATGTTAAGAGATATAGTGACAGCACAAAAATAACAATATTAAACAAAAATGCAAACAGTTATGGTGGCAACAAAACCAACACAAACACCCACAGATCCCATCAGCATATTCACAGAAACAACACACAACAATCTTCCATCTCAGAACCAGACACTAAGGCTCCATCACAACATACACTAATAAATCCTGCTCAGACCACACAGTTTGAAGTTTAGACTAAAACACAGACTCCAGAGCATATTCTGCAGCCCTACCTATCAACCTACCCAACGAAACGAAACATGGACGTATGAAAGAAGAGCTACATGGCAAACTATACCCACAAGAAACTCTTAACTGACTTGCAGCTTCATAGAGGCAGGTCATGGCAAACTATACCCACAAGAAACTCTTAACTGACTTGCAGCTTCATAGAGGCAGGTCATGGCAAACTATACCCACAAGAAACTCTTAACTGACTTGCAGCTTCATAGAGGCAGGCAGCCCATCTCATTGTTTAAACTGGGCAAATGAAACTGATCGTAAATAAGAAGAAGAATATTGAGAAAAAAGATAACCCTTTCAAACATGTGTCATTATCATTCTCTCCCTTTCTCCCCGTGAGCTGTCTGTGAGAGAGAACGCTGTTTGTGTTTATTTATCAGAACTCCATGAAGCACAGCTTGATATCCGCTGGACAAATATCAATCAAAGAAAATGCAGAGAACAAAGAAATCTGATCAATTGCTAAACAATTCCAACAATTACTTTGCGGCAACAATTATGAAATGAGAATAATACTAATCCGTAAAGAATGCATTTTGTCATATGAAGTGCTTAAGTGTGAAAATACTCCAACATTGGCTCCGTCTCCTTCTAATGGTGGCACAGTCTTGCTGAAAAAATATAGCCGCATGTTTACGCATCTGCAAATGGTATGTTGATTTTTCTTCTTCCACCACTCATGAATGTCTGCTATTTATATTTGCACTGATGAAGGTCTATTTTTATTATGAGAAATTTATAGTTCTATCCTTTGACCTATGACCGAGCTGGGATAGTTTACGATCTGCATTAGTAATAACTGCAGCTATTACTTGAATACAGATGTTGCTATTTGGCAGCACATATTAAAATATAGATGAGCTGCAGTGCAGTTAAGATGGCATCTGCAATGTTTGAAACACTTCATTGAGTGATATTTCTTACTGGAATTCTTCTGTCACTCAATTGTTATTAGTTACAGAACCGGAGGCGTTGCACTCCGGGCATACCCACATGTGCTCATTCTCTCCAAACAGATGTCGACGGGTATGCCAACTGATGGTTCCGGTAGCTAGTTGGTTAAACACATCTCTCTCTCTCTGCCTCCATGCACCCCAATCCAGTTCTACTTGTACAATGTGTAATTCCAAACTTCGTTAAATCGCTGGATAGATTCAACATCAAGTTTAGTGTCCTCATTCAACAGGAAGTCTCCAGGAGGCCGAATAACATCCCGCTTATCCATCCTAAACTTCCCAATAATCCATGCTGTCGATGAAAGCCTGTTCTCTCTAATTGCTGCAAACACCCGCATGCCTAGGACAGTAGATCAACGTGAGCCTCTGGAGGTTGGAGACCTCTATAGACGACATCCATAAGGCAACTTGGCAGTCTGTCTGTCATCATAATGCATCGCGTGGCATCCCTGAACAACAACAATGATATAGGAAGGACAGTTAATAGATGGTGCATATATATCAACGTCATAAGAGGGTCAGGTCTTACAGATGACTTTATCCACCGTGAGTTGCCGGGGCTCGCAAGGGGAGCAGAAATAGTAACACTGCGACCTAAGAAGGCATGTCGTAAGAAGCGACTACGGTAGCGGCCAAGGAAAGCTACCATAGTAAATAAAAAGCGTCACAGAAATCGGATGTGCTGGCCTACTAGTAGGCGCATAACTGGCACAACGTACAATCACTCTTAGGCTCAGATCACATACAAATCACAAAGAGTGGTTAAATAAGTGGTCGATATAGAGCGTTGGAAGAAGAAGAGATGACTGAAAACATTTATAAATCTGAATCACTATCCAGGGGGAAGGAGATGGGAGTGAACCTGGGAACTGCCAGGCATGAACACTTTGTTAGAGGCATGACGAGACATTTGATTAATCAACACAGAACGGGTATGATTAGCCGTTAAGTGCTGGTAAAGATAGGGGGAAGGTAGGAGCAGATATTGACCTGTCTGGAGTTCTGTGATGATGATCCTCCGTAATCAATGAACTGTATGATTCTCCTAACGGACATAAGCTGGGCTACTCAGATTAAGAAGGTGACGTCTCACCAATGCAAATCGTTATATAGGTGTTATAGGTGGAACAGATGTCTAGCCAATTAAAACCTATATATGCGTGTTTATTCACAATGAACATGTATTTCTATCAATTTTAGCAAGCGTGTTGATTATGTAATTGAAGGGCCAAGGGCTAGACTAGAACCAAGAACTGCTTACACAGTGTCAGCAAGAGAATATGAACACCATCATCCACAAGAGACAGTGGAGATGGATCTGATTTTTGATACGCATGGAGAGAAACGCACTGCACTGAGATGGGTAACACCAGAGATGGTAACACCAGAGATGGGTAACTGAAACATGGAAGACCCAAAACAACCTGGAGAAGTAAAATAGAACAGGAATTGAAAGACATGAATCACAGCTGGAGCACAATACAGAGGACGGTCAGGAAGAGAAGAGAATGGCGTGCATTTGGTGTTGCCCTAATCGAACATGAACTGAATCACAGCTGGAACACCGCCCGAGTGGTTACCGGTGCCCAAATTTTGGGTGTGAAGAATAGAACCACTGTTACCTGCCACGCATGTCGTAAGAGGCGACTAAGGAGGTTTGGCTGAAATCGGATGCACATGTCCTAAACGTGTAGAAGTCTATGCGTTTAGGGCTCTACCAAACCAATGTCCGACGTGTACACGTACTTGGCAAAGATCAAACATATCGCAAAGAGTGATTACAATTGGTCGTAAAGAATGAACGCAAAGAAGAAGCTGGAATACAGAAGACGGCCAAGAATAGGACAGAATGGCGCGCATTTGTTGCTTTCCTACTAACCAAGGGCGTCACATGTTAGAGAGAGAGAGAGAGAGAGAGAGAGAGAGAGAGAGAGAGAGAGATAGAGAGGTGGTTTCGAAGTAATTCAAGAACCAAGGACTGCAACTATGCCAAAACAAAACACGATATATGTATGTGACATTATTTTATCACCATCTCCACTTCATAACAAAATGGGATTAACTAAATAAGTATTTATGTTATCATTCACATTGTAAACTGCTTACCGTTAACAGTAATCCATAACTCAAACAATTTAATGTACTGTAAACAATAACTCTTAATTGCAGAGATAAGCGCAACCCTTGACAATACACGTATACCGTATGGCAAACAAAACAATAAATATATTTAATCCTTTCACTCCGTAATTATTGTTTACCCCCACACGCACATATTGCATGCAATCTATAAGGAATAAATATATACTATATACAAGCTTTGAGTCTTCTTAACAAAGCACACAGAGCCAGTAAATCGGTTCGGAAGAGCAAATGGGTTAAAAGGATATTTGAGTGAAAACCAAATATCGCTAAACAGTTCATATCTGGTTTTGTATATATAAAATGTAATGGCGATTTCTTCTTCTTTGCGTTCGTTCTTTACGACCATTTTTAATCACTCTTTGTGATATGTTTAATCTTTGCCATGAACGTGTATACGTTGCACATTGGTTTGGTAGGTATGGCGATTTCAAAACATATAATGCCGTAGGGATATGGTGTTGGAGACCTCGCAATACGTCATTGTCGTCTGCTCTAGAATCTCAATTATTCTTCTACGATCAGCTTCCGGTATTCAAATGTCCAAACAGAGCTGATACGATCAGCTTCCGGTATTCAAATGTCCAAATAGAGATGATACGATCAGCTTCCGGTATTCAAATGTCCAAACAGAGATGATACGATCAGCTTCCGGTACTCAAATGTCCAAACAGAGATGATACGATCAGCTCCCGGTATTCAAATATCCAAACAGAGATGATACGATCAGCTTCCGGTACTCAAATGTCCAAACAGAGATGATACGATCAGCTCCCGGTATTCAAATGTCCAAACAGAGATGATACGATCAGCTCCCGGTATTCAAATGTCCAAACAGAGATGATACGATCAGCTCCCGATGTTCAGAAGTCCAAACAGAGAGACGAATCGACTCCATTATCTTTTCAGCAGAATGTCCTCACGGTTATCTCTCAGATTATCTTTACATTTAATCTCATGATGCCAGGCTTGAGACCTTAAGTATTGAAGAGGGGGGGCACGTTTTCGTGTTGTGTTCGAGAGTCTGGGGGTTATTATGGCATGTGCACTGGTCAGTATTCATCTTGTGAAGATTGTCTTGCAGTTTGCAGTGTGGAGTCTAAAGATGATGACTTGTTGGGTTTTATACAACTTAAGGATGGGCGTCTTGTTGATTATTGCTGCCTGGTCAACGGCACTTCGCGCGCATTTGTATTTCCTTATTGATTGATTGATAGGACCATCATCATTGCCCTTCAGTGAGTAACCATGTGTGCTACGATCTCTTTCTTGCACATGAAGATCTCAGCAACAGTACACGAGCTCCGCAGCACCGGCGATGGTCCCCGATGTAATCTAGAAGATGATGAAAAATCCCTCTGTGTGGCCCGTCTGCCCAGCGTGTTCGTAGCGCGTTGGACTACGGGTGACTATCCTCTGTGTGTGCGGGTTCAATTCCGCGGGATGGCAGAAAAAGCCACAGATTCCCCAGATTTACGGTGTTCGTGGCACCGAACCGAAGGGTTACGATGTCCATGGCACAGAGCCGAAGAGCTCAAGTGCTTCTGGATCGGAAAAAAAATTTATATTAGTCATATTCTGTGGTGAAATTGTTCACTTCTGGTACCACAACACTGTGTTTGTGGTATGAGCCATTTCAGCGAGTGCATATACCCCAGTCGGGGATTCCAAAAAAGGCGAAAAAGAGAAAGAATAGACTACATTACACATACACGTTTGTAGTAGTCCATATGAGACACAGATTAAGCGTGTATTAAGTCAGTCATTGTTTACATTGACATATCCGTGACTAGAAACCTTGCTTGTAGACGCCCACAGGTAAAGGTGGAGTCACTTGAAGGAGTGGAAGGTTAAGTAAGGATATAACAATTGGGAAACACTAAATTCAAACAAAAGGGGAAAGTAAAAGTATAAAACAAGGGGACAATACTGACATACTAACGATATACTACAGTATAATTGGATACTCATCATCAAGTGCCATGCCGATTAGCGTAGACAAGCATGGATTTTTTTACAAACGTTTGACCTGAGTATTGACCTAAGTTGGTTATTGATATTTTTACTGGCAATAAAGTTAGGCTGTCTAACAAGTGTTTTGTTTGTTTTTTGTTTGGTAGCCTTGTTTAGTTGTCCACAATTGATTTTGCTGGTTGTTACCAAGTGTTCTAAACCTCTTTCCTCCTGCTGTGTCCGACAAGTGATGATTGCTGTTTCCGGATAAAAACGTATCCGCTGTGCATTTATCACTTTGTTTCGGATAAGTACGCTGTGCATTGATCACTTTCAGAACATCAAGATCTTTATCATTCTATGTGATTTTTATTATTCTTATACACACGTGACTTTCAGACATTTTGCTGTTTGTTTATTTATAGTCCATGACTGACTTTCCCATGTCAGTATGTTTCTAAGTAGCACTTAATAACTCTATGACGGGAGAGGGGGTGGTTACGCCCTTGCCGCGCGAGTCGAAGGTTCGAATCCAGACCGCGCCTTTCTGTTCAAGGGTGCATTTGTTTCAGAGACCCCTAGGATTGTTACCGGTGCTACGGAGTTCGTGCTTTGTGCAATACTTTCGACAGGTGGCGGGCGAGCTATATGGAGTAAAACTCGGTAGACTGAAGCCAATCCTTCAGCTTTAAAAACTATATGACTCTCAAAGGCGACCACATATTTCGTATGTCTTTTATTTTCTGGAATGTTGTGTTGGCTTTGCCTATTCTATTCTCGACTACTGTATGTGTACGTCATATGTGTTTAAGGTCTCTTTGGTGTAGCGATTATGTGCTCGCCTCGCGTTCCACACGTACTCGGTTCGCTCCCTCGTAGAGCCATCGGGATATTTTTAAAGAGATCTCTGATCTCAGTGTAGGTGACGTTGAGTTTCTAGTCCTATCAGAGACGGACAATATAATGTTGGTTAAATTTGAGCACGTAAAAAATCCTTGGAGGTTTAAAATCGAGAATATTAGGCAGGACAACCGCAGCCCATGCAAAATTCATTAGAAAAGATTAAAAATAAAATTCCCACAAAATATCTTCAAAATTACATCGGGGCCCTCGTCGGTGCTAAGGGGTTCGTGAACTACCGCCGAGATCTTCTTGTGTAAGAAAGAGATCGGAGCATATATGGTTACTCACCAAAGTGCAATGATGATGGTCCTATCAATCACGTCGTAGGGATTTACCACACATGTAGATGTTAATATCAAAAACTATCCAGCCTGGATGATATCAATAAAGAGACACAAAAGAGACGAGGACCTCCTACAAAAGGACACACATTTGGGCACACGGGTTATTGAAAATATTTTACGAAAACAACCACATTTAATAGTACCACATCTACGAGTTAAACTGTGATATTATGATGTCAGGTGTGATGGGTCATTGGGAATACCATCAGAGCTGACTAAGGCCCTTCAATAACATCGCATTATGTGTAACTTATGTGCTAATCCATGCAGTGTATTACACATCATACAAATACCAATGTCAACTTTTTTTGCTTAATGTGACTAATCAAGAGAATTTGTAGTGTTTACATTTTTTTTTTTGTGGGTACATTTACCAATCGGTGAAAGAACATATGTATAAACCTATAAGAGAAAAAGAATAGACATAAACAAAACAGTGTGAAAAACAAAATAGACATCTACAAAACAGTGACATAACACATGACATATACCAAACTGGGAGAGAACCAAAACAGATATGTACAAAAAACAATGAGAGAAAACACATGAAGAACAATAAGCAGATAGAAATTCACAAAACAATTACATAACAGTACAGTTATCTTAACACACATGTACTATTAGGATGTACACAACAATGTCAATGATAGAAAGCATGTAACAACAATGCAACTATAATAATAAAATAATAAGAGAGTTTATAAACACGAAGACGTTACATATAAATATATAATAATATAAAAGTGCTACACTTAAAATGTAAACACGTAAAAAACGATAAGTAATGAAGTATTACAAAGTAGAAAAACAATATCGTTTTTGTATTTTGTAAAATTACATTATTTCGTTTTTACGTGTTTCGTCTTTGTAGTACATAGTTTTACTGCAGTACCTAAGGTAATGCAGGTAAGGTGTAGTACCCATACACCTAAGGTAAAATGCTATATATAATAGTCAGCAGAGTGGCATGCGGATTAAAGTTACAAGTGACTGTTCTTACCTGGTTCATCATTATGACTGCAGAAATTGTTCCTGTCATGCAATCAAAAATTAATCCTTAAGTAGAGTGAATACCATCTCAGTCTCAAGCAACTTTCCATGAATAACAACTTCGGTTTTTAAAATAACACACTCACTATAACTTTCAGTTACTGTAGTTTACGTTTGATAGTTTTGTTTCAGCTCAAAGTTCTTCATAATTATGATTTATATTCGATTACAAATTTGAAAAAAATATATGATTAAATTAAATTAACTTGTCGACTTCTATCTTGGGTCGTCGTTGAGAATTCGTATTTGATTAATTAGTCAGGTTTAAATTTGTGATTACAATAAGTTATAACAGCGAACATTTGTTGAACGAATCGAAAGACTTTGGTTACTTTCACATTTAAAAATCGACACGAAGATAAGTTAAAACTTAATAAAACACAGACTAACAAGTTACTACAGTTAAGTATTAACAACAACACACAGGATAGGCTTTGGAAACTGAACACTAGACCTGTCTTTACTTGGTCTAAGTGGATTCATCTCTGTGTGTGTTGTAAGTTGTACACGGCAAGCCTAGCCTGAGCCACAGATAAAAACATTCGTTTGCACCTTGCTCCCTAAAAAAGCTTCCAATGAAAATGTTAGGAGTTTCCCGAGGCTATCCAATCGTATATGAATGATTACAGACTCGCGTAGAAGGGGGTTAACTCTGTGTTTCAAGGGTTTCCACTCACATCAAAGATATTACAGAATATATGTTATACTGTATATGGTCTTTTTCGTCTTTACAGACGGTCAATTCGCAAGTGTTTTATTTTGACCACTTCTGAGTTTGCGATTGTCTCTATTGATTTTCATCTCATCACTAAATATACACCTACGGGATTTAACACAAGACCGTACTGAACATCATTACGCCCGTGTGGTGCCGGGGCCACAAGGGAAGCAAATAATAGTACCACTGCGACCTACAAGGCATGTCGTAAGAGACGGCTGATGTAGAACATAGGGAAGCTACCCTAGTAAATAAAAAGCGCTGCAGAAATCGGATTGCTAGCCTACTTGTAAGCGCAAAACTGGCACAGCGTACAATCGCCATAAACCTCAGATCATCTACAAATCACTCAGAGTTGTTAACAAGTGGTCGATATGGAGATTTCGAAGAATAAAAAGAACGACATTAGAGAGGAATAGTTGTAGGAAGAAAGTGGGTGAGTGACGATATCGAATAACGGGGTTTTAACAAAATATATCAATGTTTAATTATAGTATATATTTGTATATTACACACATTTCCTTTAACAGAATATATCAATGTTTAACTATAGTATATATTTGTATATTACACACATTTCCTTTAACAAAATATATCAATGTTTAATTATAGTATATATTTGTATATTACATACATTTCCTTGAACAGAATATATCAATGTTTAATTATAGTATATATTTGTATATTACACACATTTCCTTTAACAAAATATATCAATGTTTAATTATAGTATATATTTGTATATTACATACATTTCCTTGAACAGAATATATCAATGTTTAATTATAGTATATATTTGTATATTACACACATTTCCTTTAACAAAATATATCAATGTTTAATTATAGTATATATTTGTATATTACACATATTTCCTTGAACAGAAATGCCATCATCTCAAAGTTATTGGTAATTGATTTTTCTCCATAACAAGTTACCGGCCTTCTGTCCACGATCAAAGTGTAGTACTCACTTGATCGCTGTCAAAATGGTGGGAGTCAATAGGCAACTTAACAGTAAAACAAATGCCTAATAGCTCTCATTCTAAAGATCGACGACGCTCGGGAGTTTTACGCGTAATTCAACCGTAACTGGGTCTACCCGCTGTGGCACTGCGGGGTCAGAACACAACAATAACAAAAACGCTTGGATCCTCTCCGATCGCTTTTCAGCCTTTTGGCTAAGATCAAAGTGTAGTGCCCACTTGTTTGCGGCTACAGGAAGGGGGACTTTCATAGAGCCAATAGACAATTTAAAACATTTGAACAAATTCCAGCAGCTACTATTCGAAGGAATGACGACGCTCCTGGTTTTTACACGTTCAATCGTAACTGGGTACACCCGCTGCGGCGCTGCCGGGTAAGGGCACAATAAAAAAAAATGTTTAACGCTTGGATTCTCCCACAGTCAACTGTTGCTGGCGACAGATTCTCCGATCGCTTCTCGGCGTTTTGACTAAGATCAAAGTGTAGCGCTCACTTGATCGGGACCAAAGGGTGGGAGCCGTCAAAGAGCAAATAGGCAACTTGAAACATTTTTAAAAAAAATTCCCGCAGTTCTCATTCGCAGGAATGTCGACGCTGCGTGTTTTACACATTCAACCGTAACTGGGTCCACCCACTGCCGCGTAAAAGCCCAATGAAAACAATAATAATACACTGTACTTGGATTCTCTGCAAAAAATTAATTCTTATTCTTCATGTTTGTTGGCCTACACGCTCTAATTTAACCAAGAAAGGCTCATCCTTAGGTTGAAAACGGCGTGCCTCAACTTAAAGAGGCTTTACTCCCCTAAATAACAAGCAAACGATTGTGATGTTTAGCTATCTAAATGCTCCTCTCCTTCATCCCACCCCCTTCCTCCCACCCACCCTCTCCCCGTAAAAACACCAATTTGTTAGGTTGAATTCGACGTGTCTCGGCTTGAAAATGGAAGAATTCCATAAAAAATAAACATCGACATCTCTGAAAAACTGAAACTATTATTAGAACTAAAGTACCTAGCGGCGTAGTCATGCAAGGGCGTACTATTATAGTGTGATTCTTCTGTACTTTTTTCTAACTATGTAATCCGGGAAAGCCCTGTCTCACAAATTAACATTGAATATTTAGTTTTTAAATTTGATTCGTTAACATAAACAAAACCTAACGCATCATAATGACTCTTTTGTTGTATCTACATATATTCACTTTGTGTCACGTTTGTTACATACGACTTCTACAAGAGATTCATATTGTTGTCGTTCTGCCGCCTTTCTATATACCAGTTGTTTTCTGTCACTTTTCTACCAGTTGTTTTCTGTCACCTTTTATCCACTTGTTTTCTGTCACCTTTTATCCACTTGTTTTCTGTCACCTTTTACCAGTTTTCTGTCACCTTTCTACCAGTTGTTTTCTGTCACCTTTCTACTAGTTGTTTTCTGTCACCTTTTACCAGTTTTATGTCACCTTTTACCAGTTTTCTGTCACCTTTCTACCAGTTGTTTTCTGTCACCTTTCTACTAGTTGTTTTCTGCCACCTTTCTACTAGTTGTTTTCTGCACCTTTCTACAGTGTTTTCTGTCACCTTTCTACTAGTTTTTTGTCACCTTTTACAGTTTTTATCACCTTTCTACTAGTTGTTTTCTGTCACCTTTCTACTAGTTGTTTTCTGCCACCTTTCTACTAGTTGTTTTCATGCCACCTTTCTACTAGTTGTTTTCTGTCACCTTTCTACCAGTTGTTTTCTGTCACCTTTCTACTAGTTGTTTTCTGTCACCTTTCTACTAGTTGTTTTCTGTCACCTTTCTACCAGTTGTTTTCTGTCACCTTTCTACCAGTTGTTTTCTGTCACCTTTCTACTAGTTGTTTTCTGTTACCTTTCTACCAGTTGTTTTCTGTCACCTTTCTACTAGTTGTTTTCATGCCACCTTTCTACTAGTTGTTTTCTGTCACCTTTCTACCAGTTGTTTTCTGTCACCTTTCTACTAGTTGTTTTCATGTCACCTTTCTACTAGTTGTTTTCTGTCACCTTTCTACCAGTTGTTTTCTGTCACCTTTCTACCAGTTGTTTTCTGTCACCTTTCTACTAGTTGTTTTCTGTCACCTTTCTACCAGTTGTTTTCTGCCACCTTTCTACTAGTTGTTTTCTGTCACCTTTCTACTAGTTGTTTTCTGTCACCTTTCTACAAGTTGTTTTCTGTCACCTTTCTACCAGTTGTTTTCTGTCACCTTTCTACTAGTTGTTTTCTGTCACCTTTCTACCAGTTGTTTTCTGTTACCTTTCTACCAGTTGTTTTCTATCACCTTTCTACCAGTTGTTTTCTGTTACCTTTCTACCAGTTGTTTTCTGTCACCTTTCTACCAGTTGTTTTCTGTCACCTTTCTACCAGTTGTTTTCTGTCACCTTTCTACTAGTTGTTTTCTGTCACCTTTCTACTAGTTGTTTTCTGTCACCTTTCTACCAGTTGTTTTCTGTCACCTTTTACCAGTTTTCTGTCACCTTTACAGTTTTCTGTCACCTTTACATTTCTACCATTGTTTTCTGTCACCTTTCTACTAGTTGTTTTCTGTCACCTTTCTACTAGTTGTTTCTGCCACCTTCTACTAGTTGTTTCTGTCACCTTTTACAGTTTTCTGTCACCTTTCTACTAGTTGTTTTCATGCCACCTTTCTACTAGTTGTTTTCTGTCACCTTTCTACTAGTTGTTTTCTGTCACCTTTCTACCAGTTGTTTTCTGTCACCTTTCTACTAGTTGTTTTCTGTCACCTTTCTACTAGTTGTTTTCTGTCACCTTTCTACCAGTTGTTTTCTGCCACCTTTCTACTAGTTGTTTTCTGTCACCTTTCTACCAGTTGTTTTCTGTCACCTTTCTACCAGTTGTTTTCTGTCACCTTTCTACTAGTTGTTTTCTGTCACCTTTCTACTAGTTGTTTTCTGTCACCTTTCTACCAGTTGTTTTCTGTCACCTTTCTACTAGTTGTTTTCTGTCACCTTTCTACTAGTTGTTTTCTGTCACCTTTCTACCAGTTGTTTTCTGCCACCTTCTACAGTTGTTTTCTTACCTTTCTACCAGTTGTTTTCTGCCACCTTTCTACCAGTTGTTTTCTGTTACCTTTCTACCAGTTGTTTTCTGTCACCTTTCTACCAGTTGTTTTCTGTTACCTTTCTACCAGTTGTTTTCTGTCACCTTTCTACCAGTTGTTTTCTGTAACCTTTCTACCAGTTGTTTTCTGTCACCTTTCTACCAGTTGTTTTCTGTCACCTTTCTACCAGTTGTTTTCTGTCACCTTTCTACCAGTTGTTTTCTGTCACCTTTCTACCAGTTGTTTTCTGTCACCTTTCTACCAGTTGTTTTCTGTCACCTTTCTACCAGTTGTTTTCTGTCACCTTTCTACCAGTTGTTTTCTGTCACCTTTCTACTAGTTGTTTTCTGTCACATTTCTACCAGTTGTTTTCATATCACCTTTCTACCAGTTGTTTTCTGTCACCTTTCTACTAGTTGTTTTCTGTCACCTTTCTACTAGTTGTTTTCATGTCAGGCCACACAATCTTTCAGCTTACTTTCCACAGTTCTTCTCCATGTTTCATTTGGATGTCCAGGCCTTCTTTTCCCATCCGCTGTCTTAGCCAATCCACTTACTTCCCAGTGTCTCTCTGGTACCCAGGGGCGGCTCGTGATTAAGTTCCAGTGGGGCTTAGCAACAACAAAAACCGAAAAGGGGAATAACTTCCCGAAATAGACAAATAATAGTAAATACTAAAAATAAACATGATTTTCCCGAAAATGTGTGTCTGGCCCCACGACGAAAAATGACCACGAGTCCCCACTGTGAAACGGTGAGTCCAACTGCGCGCCTAAAAAATGAGCGCATTAACCACTACGCTGTCGCGATTCTTTTGTTGATTGATGGATTGGCATGACTATCATCATTGCACTTCGGTGAATCTGTGCTCCGATCTCTTTCTTACACAGGAAGATCTCAGCTGCAGTGCACGAACCCCATAACACCGGCGAGGTCTCCGATGTAATTTAGAAGATGGTAACAGTATTTTGTATACATTTTTATTTGTAAATATTTCTATTGAATTTTGCTTGGGCGGCGGCTGTCCAGCCTGAACTTCGCGATTTTGAACTGACAAAGGTTCTTTTACGTGCTCAACTTGAACACGGAACCTACGTTTTATCGTCCGTCTTCGATAATACTAGAAACTCGATTTCACCTACCGCCCGTGTGATGCCGGGGCCTGCAAGGGAAGCAAATAATAGTATCACTGCGACCTACAAAGCATGTCGTAAGAGGCGACTAATGTAGGCACCAGGGATTCTACCCTAGTAAGTAAAAAGCAGCGCAGAAATCGGATGTTCTGACCTACTTGTAGGCGCATAACTGGCACAACGTACAATCGCTCTTAGGCTCAGATCACGTACAAATCACACAGAGTGGTTGACAGGTGGTCGATATGGAGCGTTCGAAGAAGAAGATCTCACCTCTTACCTACTCTAAGGTCATAGATCTCTGAATAAATATCCCAATAGCTTGACGAGGGAGCGAAGCAAGTATATTTGGTATACTAACACTATTTAACAATACGGTACCTCCAACTGAGGTCAAATATATGGAAGTCCAATTCACTCAGCAAGCACTTAAAATTAAAGATCTTTAACTCTTGTGTGATTCCAGTATTAACTTATGGATGCGAGAGTTGGAAAGCAACAAAAGCTCTAGAAAGAAAATTAGATAACTTTTGAGAATAAATGTCTTAGAAGAATACTGAACCTCAAATGGTCAGATTTCAGACCCAATACACAAATAAGACAAGAGACCAAGCAAGAAAATGTATCAAATTTTATAAGAAAGCGCCGCTGGAACTACATCGGCCACACACTTAGAATAGATGAGAGAAGACTCCTTACCAATCCTAATATGGACACCAGAGGGAAAAAGAAAACGAGGAAGACCAAGAGAGACTCTGCGTAGAACCATCACCAGAGAAGGCTCAACGATGGGCCTAGTAAACATTAAAGACTTAAAACAAATAGCAACGAACCGCGAGACATGGAGAGCTATGACCTCTGCCCAATGCGCCGCCCACAGGCCCAAGAGGAAAGACTACTACCTCCAACTGAGGTCAACTATCATTATTTTTTGCTTGTTTACGTAAAGAAACTGTTTTCATACCATGTAACATATTGGGTACTACATTGTTAGGCCTGTATTTTCTTGATTCAACGGCACACGATGGGTGATGTGGCCAACATCAGCCCGCCCGTCTTTACTCTCCAGTGTTCTCTGGTATCTTTTTTTCGTCCGCTTTCAACTCAGACGAAGTTTCATCTCCGAAACTGATTTTTGCGTGAAAATCCGTTTTTCTAATTTCTTACAATGGCAGCAGCGTGCACATTGTAAATTACTTTACACCGGCAGCCGTGTGCTCAATGTACTCGTAATTTGTATTCCCTCGTCATACAGGCAGATTTTCTCCGACTTCAGAGGTACTCACGTTATCGTCCTGAGTAAGACCAGGGACTCGAACAAATGCCGGACAGTAGGCCGAGCTACTATCAACTACTCTAGGCAGCCCCCCACTCTCTGGTACCAAATTGACGATAAGACGATCTGAGGATAACTCTTCTTCCTCTTCACCTTTCAACTCCCAACCGAGTGCTCTATCCTGTCATCCTTTCCTATTCTTTCCATGTTTTACCTATTCTTTCCATGTTTTACCAATTCTTTCCATGTTTTACCAATTCTTTCCATGTTTTACCAATTCTTTCCATGTTTTACCAATTCTTTCCATGTTTTACCTATTCTTTTAACTGATTCAGTACCAGGTTTGTTTCACCTCTGGACGGAATTATTTTTTTAGCTTCAAAATATTGCACACATACTTTAGTTAAATTAAAATATTGTTTCTAAATATGATTTAAAGTTGAACTTATTATATATCAAATTAAAGATACATGATTGTACTTTCATAAAATATTTATTGTATGCGAAAATATAATGTTGTGTTGACTGTGCATGACAAATATTAGCATGTAATAAAAAATTAATTGAAATTGTGAGAACAAAAATCCAACTTACCAAGGGCCTTGAGGAACAATATGGTGAATAAGTCAGTGTAACTGCTCTCTTTATATAAGTAATCCATTTATGAATACACAAAAATTAAGAAAATATTGATGGAATATATGGTTTACTAACTGTTCGCAAATTAGCAACACGACCATCTTTGAAGAAATTTCCATTAAAAATTGTCAAATTGAAGATTTCACATACTAAACATTCATGTCTCATAATATATAATCACATACAGTGGAAATTATAGCAATATTTACAGGAATAAAGAACTAAAGTATATGAATAATAGTCCTAACATAGCAACTATATAACTTCTCTCCAAGTAGACTGTGTAGGTTCTGTCTGAATCCTTCTTCTTTTGTTGCAATCCTACTGGAACCTGACTGGGGCAACGCCCTCTCGCAGCTGGTTGGGAAACACTACTAGTATTATTTAAATTATTAATAATCGACGTATTTAAATCACAAACTTCTGTGTCATCAGAAGCTTCACTATCTTCACTATCAGTATCTACATCTTCATGCAACAAATCTCGCGCTTCTGCAGCTGTAAAACGTGCAGAACGAGCTGATAACAAACCATTTCTAGACTCTGAATTGTTAGACATTATTTTTTAATCACAGGGTAACTTGAAAACGAAAATTAAACTTGGTTTCACTTCTGATTCTAGTCAAAACCACGATGTTGTGATTTGGTTATCGTTAGTACTTCCTTTCTACTTAGTTTCCGGTTGATATAAAACTACAATCGGAGTGAAAATTAATAAAACTCAACGCAATAGTAGCCGTCTTTTAAAAGACGCTTGGGACGCGCAGATAAGAAATATGTGCACTACAGTGTTCCACGGGACCGAATCAGTTAATATCAGTCTCCAGCTTTCTTCTCCAGGTTTATCTAGACCGAATTTCTTCTACTCCTCTTTTCCTGTGGGTTCCAAAACAGTGTATGTCTTGCTATGCTTCAAGTCGGTCTTCTGAATGTCTGTCCTATCCGTCGCCAGCATCTCTTCCGTAGCTCTTTCTCCACATGTATCTGCTTAGTTCTTTCTCTGAGTTCTTCGTTCGTAATCGTATCATGCCATCTCAGTTCCTCTATTCTACGTAAACATCCATTTATGTAACCATCTATCTGAGAATAGTTACGATCGAAAAAATGTTCCTTTCCAGTTTTGAGAATTTGATTCTATGTCCACTGGCTTACATAACAAGTATCATTTCTAACCACTTTACCACAGATGCTCTCAATGCATAATACAATAAGTCGTGTAAAGAAGCCATCTGCAGAAGTGAAAATCTTGTTAATTAACAGCACAATTTTCAAACATTTTGTTCAACTACAGACGCCCCCTTTCATCTCAGAACTAAAAGAGAACGTGGATGTTTTACTACAGACTATACAGAGGCCGAGAGCCGCTGTAGCGTAGTTGTTAGTGAACTCGCTTCGCAAGGCTGGTGGTCTGGGTTCAGCTCCGCAATGCGCGTGGAATTTTTCCCGACCGCGACGGCCTCAGGTCGACCCAGCCTCAACTGGGTACCAGACATGCTCTGGGTAAGTAAAGGCGGCTGGCGTGATGCTGACCACATCACCCATCGTGTGCCGACGGTCAATGAAAAACACACTGTATTGACCTATATACCACGAGGTATGAAAGGGTTCCTTTCCTTTTTTTATACAGATGCCTCCATTAACAGTCTCAATTCAAATATGGTATCACAAGCTGGAGGTATAGCTTTCAGGTTTGTTGTATCTTCTTCTTCAAACGTTCTATATCCACCACTTGTTAAACCACTCTTTATGATTTGTATGTGATCTGAGCCTAAGAGCGATTGTACGTTGTGCCGCCTATGCGCATACAAGTAAGCCAGCACACCCGACTTCTGTGACGCTTTTTATTTACTATGATAACTTCCCTAGGCCCCTACTTCAGTCGCCTTGTAGGTCGCAGTGTTGCTATTCCTTGCTTCCCTTGCGGGCCCAGGAAACACACAAGCGATGGTTGTTGTATAGTATTATAACTATAATATAGAGACTATCGTGTAGATTTTTGTTCCCTGATCCAGAAACACTTGAGCTTTCAGCTCTGTGCCATGGACATCATAACCCTTCGGTTCGGTGTTACCAACACCGTAAATCTGGAGAACCTGTGGTTTTTCTGCCAGCCCGCGAATTGAACCCACTCACAGGGAGCTTGTCACCCGTTATTCAACGTGCTACGAACACGCTGGGCAGGTCATGTAGATAAGATCATAGACTTCATTGTAAGCTGTGTCTCAGGAATATTCTGGAATCATAAATACACATTTTAAAAGCCTTCTTCTGTATTTGCTCTACACCAACCACTCTGTGTGGCTGGTATGTGATTTGCGCCTTAGAGAGTGTGTTTGTTGTGTCAGAAGCACACATACCCGTAGGCCAGCATATCCAATTTCTGTATGCTTGTTATTCGGACTCGCTTCACTATGTTGGACCCAACAAAAAATAGAAATTATAAATTTGTTAAACTGACCTAGGATATTATATCCTCCTATACGACCCAGAGCCATGCTAGCCTTTGACCTCGTGATCAAAGTTTCCCGGTCTACACCACTTAGAGGTAGGGTTGGCTTGTGTGTTCTACAAGTCATCAGCAGGCTACTCATTTTCACTTTTCGTTCTACCTAAGAAAATCTAGCCGATCTCAACTCTGCTGGATGCAGAGCCAGGGATAAATCAAGCCTTTAAAAAAAACAACCACAAATTCAGTACAGTCATTCCAGCTTTGGAAAATCTTAGACATACTGGCAATACACATCGATAACACCGACACAAGCAAAGTTACAATGTCGAATGGTCTACCTGAGGCGACTACACCTCGCTGGACTATTTTACATTGTTCGGCTCAGTGCTTCTATCTTACATTTGCGTTACGCTTTCTTCTTCTTCGGCGATCTCTTGTCATGAGCTTAGTTTACTGTTGACCTCAAACTGGGCAGTCAGCTTCAAGTCTGTCAGGTTTCTACAAAGCTTTGTTTTTAGGTTCGACTGGGTGTGGCCATATGTTGCAGGACACGCCCCGATGTCTGTTCCGCTAGCTGACACTGGCAGAGAGCTGTTTGACTTATTCCTAGTCTATGTAAGGTTAGGATTTGATGGCATAATCCCATACCGATCTAAGGATTGTCCGCAAGGCAACGAAAAATTGAGTTAATGTTTTTTTTTTATTTTCAGATATGACTCGTCATTTAATGTTAACGAGCTCCAAATGTCAAGAGTTTGACATGGGCGGGGAATTTCCATTCACTTAGAATGCTTATCATACAGTTTTTTGTCACCGGAAGAATAATGTTGAGGCTTTTCCTTTTCCCACATTATCCACGTGGTAGAGATTAAATACTCTGCCTTTTACTACCATTTATAGTTGTTAGTGCGTTGAGTGTGCCCTACTGCAAGTACATGACCTGTAGAGGTGCCCTACTTAATCAGACGTCATGTAGAGTTGCCCTACTGCAAGTAAACGACATGTAGAGATGCCCTTCGCAAGTAAACATGTAGTGGTGCCCTACTTAAACAGACAACATGTATAGGTGCCTTACTTAAAAGCAGAAGACATGTATAGGTGCCCATTTATAACGGTTAGTGCTCGGTATAATCTGCTTTTCCTTAATACTTGCAATTCAAGTGATGAACAGTTTTGTGTTGCTACATTAGCGACGGCCATATGCATTTTATGCGGTGCAGGTTTCTTTTGTGGCGGTACGCGGCTGTTTCATTCTGGAATTAGTTCACACAGGAAACATTTCACAGTTGTTGGCATTTTGTGTGATTTTCATTGGCACAGGAACGGAGCAATTATGGGGTGACCCGTTGCAGTGAAGTTGGAACCGTACTTATGAACTATGAGCTTTCAATTTCTAATTGCACACATGGCTCCGACTGCGACTTATGACTAATATTTTCTATTTCTAGAGTGTCTACATCGCTAGAAACGAGGGGGTACTGCTGTGGTTACCAATAGACTCTACCTGAGTAGAAGTTGCCGCAACACTAAGCGTAGCACTACACGCCTAGAGTCTGTTGTGTCTGTAAGAAAGTCATGTGCTCTATCACGCTCAAAGATAGGAGAAAGGGTGAAAACCCATAACTCCTGGGGGCTCGACAACAACAACATCACCAGTGGCGGCTCGTGATCATTTTTGTTGGTGGGGCCAGACATTTTTCCGGAAAAATCATGGTTTTTGGTTGCTAGATTTTAATTTATAAAAAAATTAATACACGTTATACATTATTTTTGGTGGTGCCCGGCCCCACTGGCCCTTAATGACGAGTCGTCACTGAACATCACTATCATTGATATGTTTTCAGTTCAGCGTTCTTATTAGAACATAATGATAAAATTGGGTATCTGTGGTTAAGCCCATGTCTTGCGATACGAAGGTCGTGGGTTTGAATCCGGACAGCGCCGTTCTGTTCACTAGTGCATTTTTTCCAGAGACCCCGGGGATTACTGCCGGAGCTACGGAGTTCGTGCAATACTCTCGACAGGGGGTGCTATTTCTGTGGAAAGGGTCAGAGCCATACGGGATAAAACTCGGTGCAATGTAGTCAATCTTTCAGCTTTTTTTTTCGATCCAGAAGTACTTGAGCTTTCAGCCCTTCGGTTCGGTGCCACGAACACCGTAAATCTCCAGAATCTGTGGCTTTTCTGCCAGCCCGCGGAATTGAACAGCACTCACAGGGTGCTTTCACCCGTCATCCAACGCGCTACGAACACGCTGGGCAGGCGGACATCTTTCGGCTTTAAAACCTTTATTGATAAAATTGTTCACAACATTGCCAGTTTTTCATGGCAGTTTCGGCCAGAAGGCGATTCTTTTAGATTTATGCTGTATGCCTAACCAAACCCTACAATAACATGCGGGAGAATATTGTATTATGCTGTAGCAGGATGCCAGATCTGATTTGAACGTATTGGAAGCCGTTAGACTCATGTCTTACAGCAATATGCTATATTATTTTAATATTCTTTTTTTATTTTGTAATAAAGGTTTATATTTTTATTACCTCCATTTCAAATGATCGCATGATGGATTGTCCTCCCTGTTCATGTTTGCATCTGGTAACCAGAGCAACAATGAAATTTGACATTACGATACGTTTACATTCTTATTTGTTTTCTTTCTAGTAATCAACTAAAAGAATTCTTGAGAACTTATCAAAATATCTTGATCTGGAGGCTGAGACCGTTACTGATGACCTCCAGCGGCTCTCTGTGACTCATCATCGGGTACCGTGCCGGATGGCGTAGGCGATCATAGATCTCTACAACTATACGTCTCTGATGTTTGTTATTATCTCAGATGTTGACACTCTTCCGTGCCTTGAAGTCAGGCTATCCAAAATTTCTATCTCTGTCTTCCTCTGCCTCGTCTTCCCTCGATTTTACCAGTTGTTGCAATATGTTCTAAATCTCCGTTTTTCATCACATGCCCGAAAAATGATGACTGCTTCTTTCTTATATTGATGATTAGCTTTCTATGTATCTTGACCTCATTCCACACCTCAACATTAGTCATGTTAGCAGTCCATGGGATTCTCATCATTCTTCTGTTAAACCATATCTCTGTGATCATGCAATAGTTTAAGTATTCACGAAACTAGAAAACATTATGTCTGAAGTATCTTTTCTCCTCATGTGAGATCGGTTTCATATGCTCTGTCTAAACTATGAGATTAGTTGCCTGCCTCTATGAAACTGCATGCCAGTTGGAGTTCTTTGTGGGTTCCCCATAGCTTGCTCTGTAAGCTTAGTTCATGAAACCATGTTTCGTTTTGTTGGTGTATGTATGATGGACATGACTGTAGGATGTGCTCTGGGATCTGTGTTTCAGTCTGACATGCACACTGTGCAGTATGAGTAGGTTTTAGTCTATGCATGTGGTAGTAGAGCTTGCATTGTGTTGTTCTGAGACAGAAGACTGTTATGAATTGTTTTTCTGTTAAGTTTGCTGACTGGGTCTTGTGGGTGTTTTCTGTTGATTTGTTGCATCCCCCAACTGGTTGTATTTTTGTTTGATATGTACTTTGATCTCTAGTAGTGACATTGGTTATTTGGGTTGTATCAACTTTATTCCCGCCTTAGCCAGTTTGTCTGCTCTCTCATTTCCTGATATGCCACAGTGAGCTACTTTTTAAAAATTGGGCCTTTGCGAAAGTGCCACAACGAGTGAACCCAGTACAGTCGAATGTATAAACTCGGAACTCTTGCCAAGCTACAGACTAGTTTATGGTTTTTGGATTTTGTAGCTAACATTTTTTACCGGATGAGGTACCCAGGCCCAAGCCAAACCCTACCTTGGTTGCCTCTAACAATATGCCTTGTAGATCGCAGTGTTACTATTCTTTGTTCTACTTTAGACCCAGGAAATAATGGATGAATAAATTTATTGTTTTACTATTTGAATTAAATTTAACCCACCACGCTTTTACTCTCACGTCAAAATGCCTAAATGCATCCTAATCTTGGATTACTATTTGAGATCTATATTATAATGGAACACTTAGCACAACAATTTATTGAGTATCCATATGTTCTGAAAACGTGGAGGCTGGTGGGTGTGCAGGCAATGGACTGAATCACTACAAGCATCAAACAATTTACAGAATTACATTCATCTTCATTCTGGGGCACATGTGTGTCGATGGCAATGAGAGAGCAGACAGGTCGGCTGACTCTGCCACCACATCAGAGGGTCAGCCAATGGATAGCGCTGACATTCTGAATGACCTCATAGAGTGTGGTGGCAAAGAGGATTTTCATTTAAACCAATCCCCGTCAAATGTTAAAATGCAAGAGCTGGGATTGAAGATTGAAATGGCCAGAAAAAACCCCACAGCAATACAGGTATATGAGTATGCTCATCAATCAACATTGAACTAGTATGGTTAGTCGCTGGCTGGACACTGTTAGAAATACTGCGATGAAAATCAAATCGGAGCACCTATGGACATGTCCAATGTGCAATGAAGATATTGCAAACTGAAAGGTAGCACAGCAATAGAAACCTAAATTGTTTCACAACTCTTCACTTGTTAAGTGGTTAGATAAGGTAAGACAAGACTCAATCAATCAATCATATGCCATCTTCAAATCAAAGGTTGGCTGTAATGACTCTTAACAGGTTCTATTGCATGTCCACTACTGATGTCTCCCCAATTCCCTCCTTATAGTCAACCTTGATATAAACTTCATTGTCTTTTGTAGCTCACACAGAGGCATGTGCAGTCTTCATTCCAGTGTTGTTTCATTTCTCCAGTAAGTTTGTCTCAGTATATCATATTTGGTGCAGTCTTGACCTGTGTGCTCTACAGTCTGGGGTGTCTGTCCACATCTCTGAATGATAATCTTAAATTGTTTATGAATGTGGCTGTGGATTCGACTGTATCCTGCTTTGAAGCACAGAATAACAACTTGTGTACCAGTATTTTCTGAAGTGTTATACAGTGATACCAGCCTCGTGCAAAGCTGGTACAACATAAATGAACACCCCTAATGGCAACTCCCCTCACATACATCAATACACCCTCTAAGAAATAAACAACACAAAAGAACTAACACCAACGTCACGATTCAAGAACAGTAATCATAAAGCATCTATTGTAGATTAAAATTTACATAATCATTATTCATAAACATAATGCACCATAATACAAAAATAATAAATCACATCTCACATAAATCAAACTTATTGAAAATTGCCAAATTTAACAGTTAATAATATTACCTTAAATTAATCTCCTGGTCCATATTCCTTGTCCTTCGTAGCACGAAGAGCCTCACAACAACAAATACCAGTCTTGCAGAACTTTAGGATCACACCGTGGCCTAAACAGTACAACAATCACGCTGACGACATAAGACAGTGACTCACTACGAATTCAGTCTTGTAGAATATATAACATCATCCTAGATGCCAAAATAGTAGGAACAACGTTGTCTAACCAAAAAGGACAGTTGACCCTACACATAGATGTTCACAGTCTCTAGAATATTTAAATATCATCACCTAGATTGCCAAAACAGTAGATACGACGTTGTCTAACCAAAGACAGTGACTCACGACGATTTCAGTCTTGTAGAGTATATACATCACCAGATTGTCAAAACAGTAGAACGACGTTGTCTAACCAAAGACAGTGATCACGACGTTTTTCAGTCTTGTAGAATATAATACATCACACAGATGCAAAACAGTAGAAAGACGTTGTCTAACCAAAGACAGTGACTCAGACGTTTTTCAGTCTTGTAGAATATAATACATTACACAGATGCAAACACAGTAGAAAATTGATCGTTACGTTGTCTAACCAACAGACAGTAACTCAGACGTTTTCAGTCTTGTAGAATATAATACATACACAGATGCAAACACAGTAGAAATGACGTTGTCTAATCAAAGAAAAACCATCACGACCGTCTTGTCCCTTATTCATTTTCTATGCCTGTCCTACTGTCCAGTCCCAGCCTCAATCATCAATCGACTACTTCAACAGTACTCCTCGTTGTACAGTCCCAGACTCAATGTGCAATCCGACTGACCACTCAAAATATCAAAAACCCCGAGTTCGTTCACCACTCAGGTAACCTTCGTGACAACTGATGAGCTGTCATCAACTGTCATCACAACAAAGGGAAATCTACAACTAAAATATATTCAGGAATTTATCCCCCTTATCCCCCAGGAACAGTAATACTGTTACACTTGTTCTTATCTGTTCATATTTTGGTAGTTATTGAGTGTTAATATAATTTCATTTCTAATTAAATCCTCATCTTTTGGTGGTTGGTTACTGGTACATCCGGTTGCTCTCCTGCAGCACCTTACTTGACTAGTCTGCTGTCACATTTCTTGGTATTCCACAGTAAGACTGTAATTAAATTATTATATCAACAATCCAATTATCTGTCAAATAGTATATTGGATAATGTATATTACTTGATACCTACTACTTCTTCTTTTGTCCTCACATTGCTACCGGAATGTTGTCGAGTGTCATGGTTTTCTGTTTTTGTCTTGGGCTGCTCTAGTAGCTTGTGTGGTAGCTATTTTTGCTTTTTGACAGGATTCTGCTACGCCATCTTTGGTTTCTTGGTGGCCTTGTTCATGGTTTTCCTATCCCCTTCTTTCCTGATGTTCTGTTGTAGAAGACTGTATACAGTGGAGTTTGTTTGCATTCTTATCAAGTGGCCGAACCACATCATTCTTTGTTTCTCGATGTAATTCAAGCAAGGTTCTGTCCCAATTTTATTTCTTATGCTGATGTTGGTGACTATTTTCTGTCGTTGTTGGTAACCTTCTCATGCACTTGATCATCACTAGATCATAACTTGATCATCTGTTGTTTAGCTGTCAGTGAGATTTTTGAGTGCTTTAACAATGGGGCTGGCTGGTAGGTTAAAGCATTTTTAAAAATAATATATTGGATGACGTATACTATTTGATACCTACTGCAAACATGGGGGAAAACTAGCAGATGACTGAGCTATGTGAAAAAGAACATTATGCAAAGGTGCAGAATCTTTTGAAAAGAGACTTAGGGATTAGCTGGAAGACAAGAGAGACAAGTGAAAACTCGGAAGTTGTCACAGTAAAACACTTGACAATTGACTGTAAAGACAAAAAAGGCCATAAACTACAAACAATGCAAACACAAACCTGATCAATGTGTGATAAAATTCTGGCATTCCTCTAGAGGTGTCTGCGCCATTGTTTAAATGCTGCTGTCGGTTTAAATGTTGGTTTAGATGCTGCCGTACAGGCAAAATTCATTACTACCAAATCAAATAAAATTGTTACTAATTTTCAAAGTTACACTGAGGACCCCTCATCGATACTTACATAGTTAATGCACTGCTACTGATATCTTCTTGTGTAAGAAATATTGGTTATTACTTATTGATTGGTCACAGCACTCCGGGCAGACCCATAGGTTCTCAGTATCCCCAAACAGATATAGAAGGGTATGCATACTGATGGTTCCTGTAACTAGCTGGGTAAACATACTTCTCTCTCTGCCTCTCAAGCATCCAGTTCTACTTGTATAACATGCAATTCCAAACTCCTTAAATCGCAGGATTCAATGTCAATTTTAGTGTCCTCATCCAACAGTAGGCCACCAAAGAACATCCTCCTTATCCATTCTAAACTCCTCAACAATCGATGCTAGACTGTCCACTTTCTCGTTGCAGCGAACACCCTCATGACCAGGACATAGATCCACGTGAGTCTCTGGGGGTTGCAAACCTCTATAGACAACATCCACTCATACCGAAATCTGCCATTCTGGATCTTCCGAAGCATAGACTGAGTGTAAGAAAGATATCAGAGCACATATGGTTATTCACTGATGCAATGCTGATGGTTCTATCAATCAATCAATCAATAATTGTGTTTAAAAATAATTGAGTTCCGATCGCAGTAACATACATGGTATGAGAAGTGTCAATCTTACCCTCCTTACTAAACATATCGTCCTAAGACAGAGAGCCGCTCCTGTAACAACAAGGAGACTTCCAAGACAAATAAGAACAATCTCGACAATGTTTATGATGAATAACGGGGTGAACAGTTGGTCTATCAGCATGTTAGCATGTTTGTCATCTGTGACAGAGCTCTGTAAAGAAATAATCATGAACAATATGTTACTGATCTAAGGGAGGTAAAAAAGATATTTTTAAAAAATATTTCAGCCAAAATTACATATTATGGAAACTTTTTTATCATGAATTACTTTTCCTTTCTTCTTGTCTAGTCACTTATGCTGTGAAATATTGTGGAAAGTTCAAGTTCTTATTGTTGTGTCAAGTGTGATTTGCTGTGAGCCCGTGTTGTCATACTAATTCTTTGGTGTGCCTCCTGGCCCTCCTTAAACTCTCAGACATGGTCTGCTACTGCTGTAGGTGCAAAGGGAAAGCTGTCCTAGTTTCATTCTCATAAAATGGCTGGGGGAGTACAGGTTGCTAAAAGTCTCATCAAACGAGAAATATCTGCAACCAAGCCAATTTTACCTTCTAGAGTGGTCAGTTATTGCATCCAGTGCTTTCTGTTTCTATCAACACAGCTCTGACAATAAACAAGCATCTCAAGCTAAAATACCAGATCCTTGAAGTCTACTGATGTTAAACTCTAGACCATTGCTATTCAACGTTTTTATATATTGGGGCACATCTGACTAATGACTGTGGGGGTACAAGCGGCATGTGAAATAATAATACTCATCATCACATAACTTGTCCTGAGCAGAACTTTGCCACCCAAACAGTTCTTTGGAATTTCTCCTCTCGTAGACCAGATGTCCTGCCTCTGCAGCCGTTATGTTACATCCTGAATCCATCTTCTCTATGGTCTTCCTCTTCTCCTCATTGCTGAGATGCCTCCTTCCATGATGATCTTCTCCAGCCCTTCGTGTCTTTTTATATGTCCAAAATATTTCAATTTTCTCTTTCTTATTTGTGCCATCAGCCAGTTTTTCTTTGATTTTGAGCTCCTTTTGGATAATAATACTAACAATAATAAAAATAACAACAGATGAAAACCTAATCCTGACTTTAACATTAAAATATTTCATTTATTGTGCTTACAAAACAAACTAAAACACACTGTGACCCTGAAATACATTTTTTCTTTACATTTTTATTAGCGTTAAAGTCGGCAGAGAAAAATTGGGCGCCAGGGATGTATCAAACTGACGCCATGGCAACGGCGAACATCACGTTGGACAGCACTGCTCTAGACTATGGGTGAGGTAGCTTCTTCTTCTTCTTCTTTGCGTTCGTTCTTTACGACCAATTTTAATCACTCTTTGTGATATGTTTGATCTTTGCCAAGAACGTGTATACGTTGCACATTGGTTTGGTAGGCCCCTAAACGCATAAGACTTCTACACGTTTAAGACATGTGCATCCGATTTCAGCCAACCTCCTTAGTCGCCTCTTACGACATGCGTGGCAGGTAACAGTGGTTCTATTCTTTACACCCCAAATTTAGGCCCCGGTAACCACTCGGGCGGGGTGAGGTAGCCATACAGAAACCTCTGGTAGACAAACACTTCAACAGCAGTGACAAATGCTGGGCTCACAGCTACATGGACATGTTCCAGTCCTCATCAAAACTTGCCCAGTAAACAGTTCATCATCATCATGTGCCATAGCGAAGTTGATAACACTCTGCACTAGTGACCAGGTGCCAGTGTTTGAGCCAACTTGGTCAAAAATTCTCAGTGTGCACATGGTATGCAGTAGGACTACAAGAGACTTTGACATTTACTTGAAGATTTAAATTACAATCCATCTCAACTCAGCGACAATCGGTGCTACTGATGTACGCCTGTCCTTTCATTACCATAAATACGTGCATGTCCAGAATGTAAGCCTCTTTAGATCGGAAGCCTTAATAGATGATGTCAGCTCATACCGCAATTTGCCGTTTTGGACATTCCAAAGCATCGAATGAGAGTCAGAAACAACAACATATTACGCTTCATTGACACCTGCAAGCGTGATCTAACTTCATACGGCATAGACAAAAAACACTGGGAGTGGCTGGCCAAAGACAGGCAAGCATGGCGAGCGGCAGTGAGGGGGCGGCTCAAAAAGAAAAGAAGAAAAACAACATCACATGTGGAGGCAAAAGAGAGCACAGAGAGCAGAGAGAACATCCCATGCATCGGCTCTAGTCTCCAGTTTTACCTGCAGCAACTGTGGCAAGGATTGTCACTCCAGAATAGGCCATTACAGCCACAGGAAACGTTGTGATTCAGCACAGAACATACTACATGACGCAACACCTATTGTCTCCTGAGACAAAGAGGCCAATGATGATGATAGTTCATTAAAAAATTTGTGAACACACTAAGGTTTAATTTTAACGAAATCTATTGAATGCATAACAGTAAATTTTTGCAGGCAGTCTAATATACCTCACGACCTTACAAATTCATGTTTAACTAATTGGCAGGTAACTAGGTTGATGCACAGAGCATTTTTTGTTATATAATTTTGCATAAGGAGAACAAAATGATAACCAAAGTTTAGAATTTACAGTAATACACAAAATGGAGGCAAATGTTTGCAAAGGCATATCCCTATTACATATTATAGTAAGCAATGTGACATAGTGAACAAATGATACCTTCCACTTCTATCAATGAAAATAAATGTTGTGTACATACGACAATGACAATCGTGTGGATACAGTGTGAAATGATTAATTCCACAGGATTCCCAATTTTCACTGGTGCTGAATTGCATGTGATGCAAACAAATGCGCAATTACAGGAATACTTGACTATTATACTGTTAAAGTTCTACATGTATACCAAATCAAGATTGCTGGTATTTTACTAATAACAAATAAGTAAAATCTTATAGCACTAAAGGATTGGGTGAGTAAAAAATACTTTACGAAGGTGGTGACTGTTATCAATAGCAAAATGTAAAAGGCAATCATTTCTATCAAGTGGATGATTTTATATCAGTTGGTAAAGATGTTCAGGAATTTTAGAACGAACTCTAGTAGTAGAGCTACACTGAGCTTACCTCATTCAACCAGTATATAGGAAAATACATTGTCCTTATGTTCTCAGTTTGACTGCAAAAATAAGACATGGAATTATTATAAACAGTGCCATGTGAGATTATTGTAATCTTTCGCATCCAAACAGGAAAAGATAATGCCCCATCTTTAACTCTCATTAGTAACTGTTTATCATTGTCCATTCTTTCTTTCATATTAACCCTTTGAGACTTTTAAGCCAATATACTGGCTTACGACTATTTTTAGAATGTCACTAAGCTGATATGTTAGCTTTTGGGTGTCTGTTGAAAGAAGTGAATGTTTCTTTGCACTAACGTTGCTGAAGTTTTTTAAATCTTTATGAAATGGAAAGCACTTATATGTAGAGAACATTTTTACATCTTTTCAAAAATATTTGTAAGCGGAAAAGTATGTGTTTTTGTAATAAAACTGAAGGTGTTTAAGTATCCCTTTTTTCATAAGAAATATGAATATAGTAAGAATAGCCAAAGTGGGGGAAAAATCTACAGGTAAAATAGCTATCATCACAAAAACATTTTACTTCTTCTCTCTTAATCCTTTCTATTTGCATAGAGCGGTATGAACTACTAACATATATATATATATATATATACATCATCAAATAACTTGCAAGGGAAGCAAAGAATAGTACCACTGCAACCTACAAGGCATGTCGTAAGAGGTGACTAATTTAGACCTAGGAAGCTACTCTAGTAAATAAAAAGCAGTGCAGAAATTGGATGTGCTGACCTACCTGTAGGCGCATAACTGACGCAACATACAATTGCTCTTAGACTCAGATCACATACAATCACACAGTGTTTAATAAGTGGTCGAAATGGAGCATGCGAAGAAGAAGAATAAGGTAATAGTCTTCTACAACCCATTGTGTCTCTTTATATGTTCAAAATACTTCACAGATCTTGGTGGCTAGCTCTAACTAACCCCAACAACCTGAACAAATATTGTTCAATAAGACTCAAATTTGTATAGATGGGTTGAAATGAAAATCCTGGCATATCCTTTACAGGATGTCGCTATCAACCACAATAAATGAGTCATTGATTTTCTAGGCACCACTTATACTTTCAGTAGTTTGCCATTGCTTTCTGAATTGTTAGATCTATTTTTACCGTTCGTAAAAATCCACGGGAACAAATTTGCTTTCAAATTGCTGCAGCTGAGCTTAAACCAAGCCCTCTTAGGTTGTGATCGAATTCACTAACGCTAAGATACAGCCGCCCACATAGATGGGTTACTACCACTGAAGTCGGCGAAGACCCGCCTGCATGGCAAGGGACACCAGTCAAATGGTAAAGCAGGCTTTCACGCAAAATCAGTTAGAAGCACCATACCAGGCATCATGGCTAACGCCCTAATTCAAAGCGGAAGAATAAAGAGGAAGAAAATGGGTTACTGGTATGATTTTATGACTATAAAGTCTTATTTTATAGTACCACATTTACTAAGTTATATTGTAGCATGATGTCAGATCTGATTTATCATAGGAGAGGTCATCAGCTGATTTGTGTCAAATGTATTCATACCTGATGCTATCGACTTTCTCTACAAACATATTGACTTGCATCCGTCTGACAACTTGCAATACCAGACCTGTCCACTGGAAATAGAAAACAGCAACTGTGAAGGAAACCCCATACTGTATAGAGGTGGTAGTTGTTAGATATCTCAATATTCTATCCATAACTTAGAAAGTAGGATACACAAGTTTTGCTGTACCGACTCGCCCGTGTGTTGCTGGGACTTACAAGGGAAGCAAAGAATAGTAACACTTTGGCCTACAAGGCATGTCGTAAGAGGCGACTACGGTAGAGGCCTAGGAAAGCTATCCTAGTAAATAAAAAGCATAGCAGAAATCAGATGTGCTAGCCTACTTGTAGGCGCATAACTGGCATAATGTACAATTGCTCTTATGCTCAGATCACATACAAATCACAAAGAGTGGTTTAACAGGTGGTCGATATGGAGCGTCAAAAGAAGAAGAAGAAGCTGTACCGACTACAAAATGATTACATTAAAGAACAATTCTGGAAACTTATGAATCTGAAATCGATGCTTTAACCACTTTACTTAGTCAGTGCTCTAACCACTTGACTATTCGCTCACTCCAATCACTCGAATATGCTAGTGTCCAGGAAACAGAAAGGGATGACCACATGATTTTTAATCTGCTGTTAGCAGAAATCAATGAAGATTCAGTTCAGTTCTCCTGATTGACATTCTCAAAAATTGAGCAAACCTGTGAATGTTTTGTCCTCCAATTCAGCAGCCATTTCAATGTTCACACGCTTATTGTACCCAAGAGGTGTTAGTTTGCACATCTTCACTCTCTCTCTACTCTTCAGACAACACCAAGATGTTTGTGGTCACTTATCCCCATTGCAATGCCCCTGACTCTATTTCTTTATTGAAGTATATTATATTATTAACAGAACATCAGGAAAGAAGGAGAGGTTAAGACCACGAAAAAGATGGTTAGATGGCATAGAAGATTTCTGTCAAAAAGCAAAAATAACTATCACACAAACCACTCGCCCTTTGTAGTGTCAGGGCCCGCAAGGAAAGCAAATTAACAGTACCACCTCAACCTACAAAACATGTCGTAAGAGGCGACTGATGTAGGGGCCTAGGGAAGCTACCCTATTAAATAAAAAGTGTCACAGAAATCGGATGGGCTGGCCTACTTGTAGGCGCATAACTGGCACAACCGCCCAAGTGGTTACCGGGGCCCAAATTTGGGGTGTAAAGAATAGAACCAGTGTTACCTGCCACGCATGTCATAAGAGGCGACTAAGGAGGTTTGACTGAAATCGGATGCAAATATCCTAAATGTATAGAAGTCTATGTGTTTAGGGGCCTACCAAACCAATGTGCAACGTATACACGTTCTTGACAAAGATCAAACATATCACAAAGAGTGATTAAAATTGGTCGTAAAGAACAAATGCAAAGAAGAAAAAGACTGGCACAAAGTACAATTGCTCTTAGGATCAGAACACATACAAATCACACAGAGCGGTTAACAAGTGGTCGATATGGAGCTTTCGAAGAAATAGAAGAAGAAGACCCAATCCACTAGAGCAGCTCAAGACATAAACAGAAAACCACAACACTATGCAACAACTCTGTAACAGTGTGACGACAAAAGATATCATTATTATTGATGGATAGTGATTAACTAAAAACAAAAATTCTCACAAGTCGGAGAAACTGTGGGGACGAAAATAAGTATTATAGGTTGTTAGTTTTTACAAGAAAGCTATATAAAAACTATCCATCTGTCTCTATCTAGTCCTGTCTTTTCACTTCCTGTACTTCATACTGGTTATTCATTAGTGATTAGCAGAGCTGACATCACTGCACTAAACTGCTGGAAGTCTACTACTACAGAGAGCTGCAGTAGCACATGGGTTAAGTGCATTGGCTACCTAGATGGGCGGTCTTGGTTCGATCTTCAATTATAGTGGATTTTTCTGGCCATAAATAACTTGTTGTCAAAGCAACATCAGTTTTTAAAATATGAACTCCAAGTTATATAATTTTAAAACTAAATTACAAATTTTCACTTCCAATGTTGTTTCAATCATAACATAGGCCAACAAGAGTTGAAAAATAACTAAAGATAAAGAAAGTCAGTTAAAAACATTTGAAAATAAAAGTCTGCAAAAGATAATAAAATAAAACACTCACAGGCTCAATATCAATATAACTGCCATGTTCCTCAGTGTTTGGCTGCATGCCATATATACTATTTACTACCTCTGGTTCCGAATACAGGAAATGAGGAAATGAGAAGATAACCGGAACGTCAAAGCCATGAACTATAAGAAAAATATATTTATAATCAAGTAACTGACTGACATGAAGGGGAAAATATTGTTCATCAAGTAACTGACATGAAGGGGAAAATATTGTTCATCAAGTAACTGACATGAAGGGGAAAATATTGTTCATCAAGTAACTGACATGAAGGGGAAAATATTGTTCATCAAGTAACTGACATGAAGGGGAAAATATTGTTCATTAAGTAACTGACATAAGGGAAAATTTGTTCATCAAGTAACTAACTGACATGAAGGAAAATATTGTTCATCAAGTAACTAACTGACATGAAGGGAAAATATTGTCATCAAGTAACTGACATGAAGGAAATAGTATCAATAACTACATAATGGGAAAATATTGATAATCAAGTAATTGACATGAAGGGGAAATTATTGATCATCAAGTAACTGACATGAAGGGAAAATATTGTTAATTAAGTAACTGATTTGAAGGGGGAAAATGTTGATAATCAAGTCATTAACTTAAGATTTCAATGGAAAATGTTATGAATACAATGAGAATCTAAAATTTTAAATGAGGTGTACTGAAGATCAATATGGGAAAGAAATTAACAGTGCATCAGGAAATAAAACCTATTTTGTAGCATGCTAAAATAGGAATAGGGTTGAATATATTATGAAGTCTGTTTGAGGATAACTCCAAGGGAGTACACGTTTTTCACTTCCATGACATGACGATAAATATGTTTCAAAGGATTCTTCTTCTTCTAAATCGCCATATGAACCACTTGTTAAACCACTCTTTATTGTCTGTATGAGATCCGAGCCTAAGAGACATTGTAAGTTGTGCCAGTTATGCGCCTACAAGAAGGCTAGCACCTGTTCCAGATATGCGCCTACAGGTAGGCTAGCAATTTGATTTCTGAAACACTTTTTATTTACTAGAGTAACTTCCCAATGTCCTATATTGGGGCAGATACATCTGTTGGGGCATATACATCTGTTGGGGCATATACATCACTCTCATATATTGTAGGGTCTACAAGGCAGTGAATGAGATAACAAAAGTCAAATAAATCAGAGATAACTAAGACCCTATTTCCCTTCCCATAGTGCCTTGGTTGAAGGCTGTATTACTGCAGTCTGGCTGAGAAGGATTAAAAAAGGATGGTAAAACTGATTCCAAAATAACCACTAAAAGTGTGTCAGACAGAAAGGAATGTCGGCTGAAAGTTTATGTCTGTGACAGAAAGGCAGATATCACAGCCTCATCATAAATTGTGACACAGCATGACAAAGGTACTTTTCATGTTGAAAAATTGAAATAGAATACAATGTGATAATACATAAAATTAATGATAAGAAGAGACAATTAGAGAAATGTAGAAGCTTAAAGACTGATTAATCTTGTGGCATGGAAGAAAGTCAACAATAGACATGTGCACCAGCAAAATGTATAGGAAGTTATGGATGTCCTAAATTATCTACACCAACCGGCATGGCACACAAAAAGAATTAGCAATTATATATTATTTTCCTTCTTCGTATTCTTCTTCCTTCCTAGGGAGACATAGGTCCACAACCAAAGTCTTCCAAGCCCTCCAATCCAAGGTCACCTTTTCCAGATATCTCTACTATATCGCCATTTTCTTGCATTCCATCTCCAACTCCCGCATCCAGGCGTTCCTGGGTCTTCCCTTACCTCTATTACCCTGGGGATTACATCGGGGAGCCTGTCTTGTGATGTCGTCAGGGGGTTTCCTCAGTGTGTGTCCTATCCATCACCATCTTCTGCCCCTTATTTCTTGTTTTACCTGTCGTTGTCCTGATCTATCCCATAGTTCCCTGTTTGTGGTCCTGTCATACCATTGTAGATGGAGTATCCTGCACAGGCATCTATTGATGAATGTCTGCAAATGCTTTGGTGTTCCCCTTAGTTGTTCTCCATGTCTCTGCTCCCTATAGAGGGACATTTGAGTTAAATATCATTATCTTAATTTTATCCCTGATCATTTTTGAGCTCCATATGTTCTTCAAAATGGCAAATGCTGATCTTGCCTTTTGTATTCTAATCCTAACATCTTCATATGTGCCACCTTGAATGTTGATAACACTTCCCAGATATGTAAATGTGTCCACCTCTTTTAATAGTGCTCCTCTCAGTATGATTGGGTCTCTAGAATGGGCATGTAATCTCATGATCATTGTTTTTTCTCCATGAACAGTCAGGCCCAGTTGATAGTGAGATTTCTCTCTTCTTCGTATGCCCTAGTATAACTATATACAAACGACTCTTTGAGATTTAAATTATTTAAATGCAAGCATGTTGTACTGCTAGTTTACAGCAAAGCTATGACATTTGTGATTTTTTGAGTCGCATATTTGATTTCAGTATAAATTTTGAACCATATTTAATTTCAGTTTCAATTTTGAGCGTCTGTAGCTTAAGTGGTAGTGAGCTTGATCACAATGCACGTGTACCTGGTTCAAACTCCACAGAGGGCAGATTGGAAGCAAATTTGTTCCCGTGGTAACAAACGGTAAAAATAGACCTCACCGTTCAAACTACTGAACATATAAGTGGTGCTAGAAATCAACGACTCGTTTACTGTGGTTGATGACTACATCCTATGAAGGATGTGCCATGATTTTCATTTTTATCAATTTTGAGCAGCATATTTGATTTCAGTATACATTTTAAGCTGTCTTCAGAACATTATCTGTGGATGGACTATATAATTAGTAATCATTAAACCATACCATATTTTTGACACTCAGCTCCGTTAAGCAAACCAGATGGAAGGCAATTGTTTTCAGGTGTGCAGAATCCAATGTTGTCTGGATTAGCTGTTGCATTAAGCATGTCGTAAGCATTCCCACTATATCTCCGCACTGCTATAGCCTGAGGTGTGTAGACGTCACCTTCGTAAATTGCTCTTACAGATCTGTAGATCAAAAGTAATGTTTCATCATCATCAAGTAGCTTGTCCCTTCCGGAACTTGGCTCCATGACAGCATCCCTAAAAAAACTCTCTGTTCTGTGCAAGTTGGCTGACGTCAGCAGCAGTCATTCTCAGATTGTCAATGACATCCTGCACCCATCGTCTTCTAGGTCTTCCTATCGTTCTTCTTCCAGGCACCATTCAAATGTATACTTAAAATTTAAAGTTTATAGTGTATATAAAACTGAATTACTTGCTTCTCTTCTTCCTGATAGCTTCCTTGTGATATTCTACAAGTCTCTCATATTTCCTTTTTCTTCTGCTTCTGCCAAAATGGCTTTCTCTGCAATACATCATTTGCCTCCCAGTTGGGGACCTTCCCTGGTTCGGATGGTTGAGTAAAGTTTTTGTAGTTGCACTATCCATATTTGTTGACGTTTTTGGCACATCTTTTCTACGAGGTGAGGTAACCAACCCAACATTTACTTGCTTTAGTCGCCTCTTGCGACATGCTTGGCAGGTACACTTGGCAGTTCTTTCCTGTCCTTTGGGCTCCGCAACACACGGGGAACTCCTACCTGAGTCATCTCTTACGGCATGTCTTGTAGGTCGTAATGTTACTATGTTGTCAGAGCTTCAATGAAGTCAGTCCTTCAGCTTTAGATTCTTTATCCTTCTACCTTCCTCTGGCATTCAGATCAGATCTTCTACAATTGTAAGTGAAATGAAAAGTAGCAATCACAAATAACTAGAGAAATGACTGGGCACCTTACCTGCAAATATCAGGTATGAAAGCTTCAAGTACTTCTTCCTCAAATGCAAATGGTGAATACAATGATCCGTCTGAAGAGTAATTAAACATACAGGTTAAACATTAGACATTTTAAACTAGCATACTTGCAAATGTTCTTGTTTGACAACTCTCAGTTTACAATAAGAAGATTTTTACTTGTACTATTGTGGGCGTCTGTGGCTTAGCGGTAGTGAGCTCGATCACAACTCGAAAGTACATGATTCAAACTAAGCTATAGGCAGAGTCTCTCTGAATTCGAGAAGGCTCGCCTGTATGGTGATGTAACCAATAAAATGATAAGCAGGCTTTCACGAAAAAATCAGTCAGAAGCGCCACACCAGACACAATCGGTACGCCTGAATTCATAGCAGGCGAATGCAGAAAAAGAAGAACTACGGGCAGTTTGGAAGCAAATTTGTTCCTGTAAATTTTTACGAAAAGTATAAAAAAATAGACCTCAACATCCAAAAAAAAAGCAATGGCAAACTACTAAGGTATAAGGATGCCTGGAAAATCAACAACTAGTTTACTGTGGTTGATAGCAAAATCCTGTAAAGGATATGCCACAATTTTCATTTAACTGTCACAACTTCTAAAACTTCATTCCAAGTGTCTTTAAATACCTCCAGCTTTCATCATGTCAAGTTTCTTCCCAGGATCATGTAAGAATTCATTTGAAAATATTTTATTTCAAGAATTAAAGATTACATATTAGGGAAACAAGGCAATTAGAGCGCCGATGTCTTGGCTAAGGAAGACAGCAATGCCAAAGAATAAACATACTAACCAATGTCCCCAAAAAGAGGTCAAAATCCTCATAAAGAGAAAATTAGCAAGACTGGAAGATAAACAGTGGATATGATTATGGAGAAAGACTTCCACAAAGACCTCAGCAGAACAGACCAAGTAATTCTGCTTGTCATCCTTCCTGGAGACTGCAGACTCAAAAGACACTTACATAAACAAGGAAAGAGTCAAATAATTCTCAGCCTGCGCCTAACAGCTGTGTCAGTGCTGATTGCCAGAATTATTATCTCCATGGACACAGTGCCGGATTAGGCTAGCGCGGGCCCGTAGCAAATTTTAGCGCGGGGCCCTAGGTTTTGTATGATAATAAAATAAAACACAACTTTTACAAACAAACTTTTCTTGATTTAATGTGAGCAAATTTAGAGATAATACTAGACAAATCAATTTCTCTAAGTAAATTACTTTCAATGTTCATCAAGGTGAGGTTATTTAGACGATCTTGTCCCATCATGTTCCTTAACTCACTTTTTATACACTTTAATGTTGAAAAGAACGTTCTCCGCTGCAGTTAGTAATCATTAAAAACTAGTAAATTCGTAAGACTATTTCTACATTTGGGAAACACGACTCTAATAAATTTTCCATTATAAGTTTATAAAATTGCAGTTCTAGAGCCTCATGCTTTTCGTTGCAAATAGCAGCAGCTACATTAGTTTTAAGAAGTTCAGTGAACTGCATAAGTTCGTCGCCTAGGCTTTCTTCCAAATCCTCTTGGTAAGAGCTGACAATATTTGGAGTTCTTTTCAAGATCTCTTCCTCTGTAATAGATTTTAACTGCCGGAGTATTCCAAATACACCAGTCACTCTATGGTACAGCCTAAATCAATAACTTTTCAAACAAAACAGAACAGTTGTCCTTTAGTTTCTGTATAACACAACCAATCTTTCACGTGAGTTTTGTTTGTTGGTGTATGTGTGTATGTGAAAAACGACTTTCGACAAAATCGTGGATTGTTTGAAGTTGTTTGGCCATTCACCAATATCGTTGGAGTACATTTTACTTTCGTTGTGTTTTTGGCTTGTAGATGATGTTGCTACATTAGAAGCATGTGCTGTGCTTTCTGCCTCTCTTTGGCTTGAAGATGATATGGCTAAATTGGGAGGACTTGTTGTACATTCGATTTCAGTTTGTGTTGTGAAAAATGTGGCTAAATCGTGAAGAGTTGCTGATCTTAATGGTAATATTGGTAATGATGATTCTTCTATAGCACTGCTTTCATCTACTACACAGTAGGACACGTCTTCTGTATTTTCTGCTTCGATTTCGTTGGATTCAGCACCATCACACACGACATTTAAAAATTCAGACAGCTTGCGTGTTTTTGATATAACATCTGGTTATTTTTCCATTTTCATCTGTCACATAGGCGCGGGGCCCCCTAGAAGCGCGGGCCCGTAGCATTTGCTACTTCTGCTACTAGGCTAATCCGGCTCTGCATGGACAAACATCTAAAGCAAGTCAAAAACTTTACATACCTTGGGAGAATTTTTTCAGCAAATGGAAGAATAACTAATAAAATTCAACATAGATGTAATAAAAATAATCAAATCATAGAACAAATGGCACCAATTTTTAAATGTAAACATGTCCACCATGAACACTAAAAGAGCATTAGTCAACATAATATTTCTCCCAACATTATGCTGTCAGCGCTAAACCTGGACACTGATTCAAACAATAGAAGAAAACTACTCACGATTAGATGAAGTGTCTATGCAGAATGCTGGGAGCATCAAGAAGAGACCGGTTTAGAAATGAATACATCAGGAAAAAAATGGTACAACATCAGTACTGAACTTCATCAAGGAACAACAAATTAAATGGTTTGGCAACATAAGCAGATTGCCAACAGACAGTGCACATCAAAGAGCAATGCTACCTCGATACAGTTGATACAAAGCAAAAGGTCATCGATGTAAAAAGTGGACATTAGAAATAACAGATGCAGTGATAAACACCATTTATGAAGCGCATACAAAAGCCTGTTCTAGAAATCTCTTCTTATCCTGATGCAGTGAGGCAAAACAGTATTAAAGAAAATAAGAAAAAAAAGGATTATCTTACCAGTTCCATTCACCATTCCTGCCCATTTTGTGGTCCAGATGTCTATAGTGCTAATCATGATCAAATATAATATTAAAAAAAATATTATACAATGAAATAGCAATATATTTCCATGATTTAAATACAAGAAACATTAATACAGTTTATAAAATGCAAAATTACTTGCTTATCCGGTAGTTAAGCATAAATTATCATTTATATTCTGTTGACTTCTGTAGGGGTCTTGCTTATCCGGTAGCTAAGCATAAATTATCATTTATATTCTGTTGACTTCTGTGAGGGTCTTGCTTATCCGGTAGCTAAGCATAAATTATCATTTATATTCTGTTGACTTCTGTAGGGGTCTCTGTGTGGTGTAGAGGTTAGGTGTTCGTCTCTCATTCCAAAGATGTTCAGTTCTCTCATCCATGGATTCATCTGGATATTTTTCTGGAGATCCTGGACCTCAGTGTAGGTGAAATCGAGTTCCTAGTCTTATCAAAGACAGACAATAAAAAGTAGGTCATGTGTTCAAGTTGAACTTATAAAAGAACCATTAGCAGTTCAAAATCGAGAAGAGCAGGCTGGAAAGCCACTGCCCAGGCAAAATTCATTCGAAAAATTAAAAATAAAATTCCTACAAAATATTTTTACCATCTTCTAAATCACATCGGGGACCCTCGCCAGTGCTAGAGAGTTTGTGCACTGCCGCTGAGATTTTTTTATGTAAGAAAGAGATCAGATCACACATGGTTACTCACAGAAGTGCAATGATGGTGGTCCAATCATTCAATGACTGCTGCACTTCTGTTTTATAAATTAGCTGTTTCAAACCAGTGAACTACTTTAATACAATGAACTACTGTTAACAAATGGTCTATTATTAGCCAGTGTGAAAAGTGCTGCCTCAGTGGTTAAGGCCCTGGCCTCCTAGATGGGTAGTCACATTTTGAATCCCAATGTGCATTTTCCTGGCACAAATGGCTCTTAGATCACCTCAGCCTCATATGGGCACCAGAACATCTCTGAGTATTAAAAGGGAGCCTGTGTGATATTTACCCCATCACCCCTCATGTGCTGTTTGTTAAAGAAAAACACAGGTCTAACACTGTATTTCCCAAAATACCACACAGTAATATACTACACAGTAATATACTAGACAGTAATATACTACACAGTAATATACTACACAGTGATATACCACACAGTAATATACCACACAGTAATATACTACACAGTAATATATATATGTATATATGGCCTTTTTCGTCTTTACAGACGGTCAATTGGCAAGTGTTTTACTGTGACAACTTCTGAGTTTCGCTTTTCTCTCTTGTCGTTCAGCTCATACATAAGTCTCTTCTCAAAAGACTCTGCGCCCTTTCGTAATTTGGCTTTCCACACAACTCTGTCATCAGCTAGTCCTTCCCATGTGCTGGGACGTATAGAAATGTTTTTCATTGAGACTTTGCAGACATCTATCTCTTTTTGTCTAGCCTGGGCAGCTGATATGGAGAATGTGCCTTGCCCATTTTGCACAAACCCCCTCTCTACCCTACTGTTTCATCCAAAGGAAAGACAAAGTCTATACGTTTGGAATCAAGCAGGGTTTGCAAGAGATGCCAGAAGATGGCAAGGAATACACACTTAACCATCAACTGCCTTAGGTTCCCTCCCTCCGGATTTTTGGTCAAGGTTTACTCCTCTACCCTTCTGCAGTACCGTGCTGACTCACAAGGCAGTGGGGATTTTTGATCAGGGTTTACTCCCATACCCTTCTGCAGTACCGTGCTAACTCACAAGGCAGTGGGGATTTTTGATCAGGGTTTACTCCCATACCCTTCTGCAGTACCGTGCTGACTCACAAGGCAGTGGGGATTTTTGATCAGGGTTTACTCCCATACCCTTCTGCAGTACCTGATTAACTCACAAGGCAGTGAAGGGATTTTGATCAGGGTTTACTCCCATACCCTTCTGCATACTCACTAACTCACAAGGCAGTGGGATTTTGATCAGGTTTACTCCATACCCCGAGTACTGCTAACTCACAAGCATGGGATTTTTGATCAGGGTTACTCCACAGCCTTTAGCTCAAACATGAATACATGATTACATCCACAGTAATATACTTTGTATCCACAGTAATATACACAGTAATATACACAGTAATATACTACACAGTAATATACTACACATAATATACTAAAAGTAATATACAACACAGTAATATACACACAGTAATATACTACACAGTAATATACAACACAGTAATATACAACACAGTAATATACACACACTAATATACAACACATAATATACTACACAGTAATATACAACACAGTAATATACATATCTACACATTAATATACAACAGTAATATACTACACAGTAAATATAAACAGGATATACTACAAGTAATATACTACACAGTAATATATATATGAGTAATGTGCCTTCACATTAATATGCACACCCGTACTCTACTCTACTGTTTCATCAAAGGAATAGACATACAGTTACTATACAGTTTGCAATCAAGCAGGGTTGTCAAGAGATGCAGAAGATGGCAAGGAATAACACTAACCATCAACTGCCTTAGGTCCCTCCCTCCGGTAATTTCTTGAGACTCATAGGTTTACTCTCTCCCTTACTCAGTAATCGTCTAAGTATCACAAGGCAGTGGGATTTTGATCAGGTATTACTCCACTAATATGCTTCTGCAGTACGTGCTAAATCACAAGGCAGTGGGGATTTCATGATCAGAGGTTTACTCCCACTTAGTCCTATTACTGCAAGTAAATCCAAGCATACTATCACACAGAATTTTACAATCAGTTTCACATTATCCATAAGCCTATTAGCCGTTCTAAACATGAACTATACAATGAATAAATACATCTCACAGTAATATACTCACTATAGTATCTACACAGTAATATACTACAAGTATATATACTACACACTAATATACAACACAGTAATATACACACAATAATATACAACACACAGTAATATACCACACAGTAATATTACTCACACAGTAAATATACCTTACACAGTAATATACCACACAGTAATATACATACAGTAATATACTACTACAGTAATATCACAATACACACACAGTAATATACACACAGTAATATACACACAGTAATATACTACACATTAATATACTACACATTAATATACAACACAGTAATATACTACACAGTAATATACAACACAGTAATATACAACACAGTAATATACTACACAGTAATATACAACACACTAATATACAACACAGTAATATACTACACAGTAATATACTACACAGTAATATACTACACAGTATGAAAACATAAATTTCCTTATACTTTTAAATACTTAAAATCAAAGGAAAGTCAAGAATATGTTTTACTACTTGTAATATATTAGGAATGCAGTGATAGGTCATGATTTGTCTTTGATCAACAACACACGATGGAAGAATGTGGTCAGAATTATGCTCACTGTCTTTACGTCCCAGAGCTTTTTTGGCACATAACTAAGACTGGGTTGGCATGGACATGGCCATTGAGTCGTTTGTATGTATCAATCCATTCCTTCCTCCCTTTCCCCAATAATAGCTGCAACAATAGTTGACGAAATCTATCTTCCTGGGTTTGTTTGGAGTTATTCTACTCTATGTAACTACAGCCTTATGCCGCCGGGCTCAACAACCCAGACTTTAATGCAGGATGTGTTCACTGGACACTATAGTTTAATCTCCATATACCTGGGTGGGGGAAAGTGTCATAGAAGTGGAAGGCAAGACAAGAAAGATAGAAGGAGAGAGAGGACAACTGCTATTTGTCCCATAGCTAGGGAATGGGTTGGTTGCAGCCAGAGCATTTACCACTGCATTACCAGGGCATTCACCAGTGGGTTCTGTGCTGTCACGGTATGATGTTCCATTCTGATCCCCGCTCTTTGGTCTGGCCTTTCACCTTTAGTCTGTTCAGCTTGGTTGGACCTGCCAGGAGTTAAGACTTCCGCCGGCATAGCCTGATGGATCATAGAAACACACAAACCCTCCAACCATTATAAGGTAAGCTAATGTGGAGGGCTAAGACTGGGTTGACCTGAGAGAAATTACAGTCGGAAAAAATGCCAGCTTCAACTAGAGAATTTGATCCTGGCACCCATGCCTATGAAGCAAGTGCACTAACGACTATGCTATAACAGCTATTTTAAAAAAAAATATACTTTACACATAAATAATAAACCTAATGCAGAATCTGAATAAGTCAAATATACTAATTTCTCTACCACAGCAACAAGGAGATTTAGAAAGAGAAAGAACATCAAATATCCTACACGTTACCTTTTGCCATTAAAATGACTGATTGTTCCTAGTCTTCCAATGTCCTTTTCTCCAGTGACAACAGTGTACAACCCATCGTCTGTATAGTTTTTCTGTCAAGTAGTCAACCAATGACAGCTAACAAAGTTCACATGAATTTCCATGGTTTAAAAAAATGTTTAAATATATTAATTTGAAAGCATTTTTTAACGACAGATAGACAGATCATCAACAGATCATCTGGAAAGCAGTTTGATGCATGTGATGTAGTATCCTCATAGTTTAAGTTCAATTTGTTTTGCAGGAAACAGCTTTATACCACCGGAAGACTGTTTTTATATCCTTTTATCATGTCCAAAACATAATTATCTTTATCTATTTATTATTTGCGCTCTTTGAGGTTTGTGGGATGTATAAACATAATGTATAAGCGTCGCTTATCTACTTGGACACAAGAGAGTTGTGGGTTCAACCTCCCACTCGATGTTCCATGCGTGAGGAAAGGAATTGGCCCTCCTGCACACTAGGGTCTAGAAATATGAAGTGAAGTGTGTAAAGGCTATTGCAAATTTTAATTTTATCTTCAAAGTCTAGAAAATGAAGGACATTGCAAATCTTAACTTTCTCAACTATACCTAGATACTGACCATCTTGTTACATCCCAAGACAATAAAATAGCTATGCAATGGATTCCTGGATATGTAAGAACATTCAAATATTATAAAGCAGATATTAGTTATTGATTGATGAACACAAGAACAACCATTCACAGCAACAATCTTCCAGACATTCACACAAATCTTAGAAATAGAAAATAAAGAAATTTAGATGAATAGATCAGCCTTAGGGGAAAACTAGAAGAGAGGTATTTATTAGCCTCTTTGTCTCGGGAGACAATAGGTTGTGCGTCACGTAGTGTGTTCTGTGCCAAATCATAACGTTTATTGTGGCTGTAATGGCTAATAGTCTATATGTAGTATGCTGTGAAATTCGTCACTCCTGTTGTATTGTTTGCTTGATAAAGGCTTTTTGGTGTGTATTGTCATTGTTATTAATTTGTAAAACTACAGTACTTTGTTATTAAATGTTTCGCCAGTTTAATGGTCTATTCTGGAGTGGCAATCCTTGTCTCAATTGCTGCAGGTAAAACTGGAGCTGAGCTGACATAGGATAGTCTCTCTGCCCTCTATGCTCTCTTTTACCTCAATATGTGATGGTGTTTTTCTTTTTGAGGCATCCCTCACTGCCACTCGTCATGCTTGCCTGTCTTTGACAAGAGAGGTATATAGGCATCACAAACCTGAACTACAACATCATCTACCTTACAATAAGAGATCAGGGCACCATTTTTCGGCTTGAATCTAACACATACCACTTAAGCAGAATCTAACCACAACACACTCCAAAGTGCCAGCTGTGTACACAACATTAAGAAACTGTTGACAACGACTTATTCAAATGCAAAGTGTTGGAGTATATCAGGAAGATTCTCCTTTCTCTATGGCTAGATAAATGGAACACAGCATCAACTTTAAATACATGCCAGTTCTGCTACATGGAATCATTGGACAGAAAGGCAAGAGCCCAAGCACTACTGGATCATTTTAAAAAAGGAACTAGGTCTCAGATGTTTTTTGTGTTAAGTTAAGTTAAGTCGTAGTATCATCATCACTGCACACCAAACCATTAGTTCACAGGTGCTCCAATCTCCTCCTCAGTATGTTTTTCAGCTTGTGACAACTAAAGACACTGGTTCTTTGTTGGTTGCTATTCTTCTATGGCTACCAGCAGTGGCGGCTCGTCATTAAGGGCCAGAGGGGCCGGGCCCACCAAAAATAATGTGTAACGCGTCTTTATTATTTAATAAATTAAAATATAACCTAACCCAAAGCAATGATTTTCCCGAAAATTTGTGTCTGGTCCCACCAACAAAAACGATCACGAGCCGCCACTGGCTACCAGTATAGTGCTCTTGTCCAGCTACACCACATTTAACTTAATATTCTTGCAGTCTGGTTAGGGTTGTAGATTCGCCACTATTACTTGAATCATTTACACATCCTCTCTCCATTAGGAATTCAGAATATCTGTTTGGTCCATTGCATGCTTGCTTTTTACAGCAGCCATACCTGCAAGCATAAAGTTAGCAACATCGATAAATAAAAACAAGGGCAGGCGATTGAAGAGAGGCCGATCCTGGATGGCCGAGGCAGAGGATGTTATTAAACAGGTCTGTAGGTAATAAATGGCCAAACACTGGAGAAAGTTGAACATTTTACATATTTGGGTAGTAAAGTGTCAAACAACGGAGACACGATGAAAGAAATAAACTCTCGTATTGCTATAGCAGCTAGTGCCTTCACTAAATTAACGAATATCTGGCAATCTCAAGACCTTAGTATATGCACAAAAGTTAAATTATTTAGGTCATGTGTGATTCCTGTACTGACCTACGGTTGTGAAAGTTGGAAATCAACAAAGAAAATTGATAAGAAACTGGACAGCTTTGAGAATAAATGTCTACGAAAATTATTAAAAGTAAAATGGAGTGATTTCGTTTCTAACAACACAGTGAGAGATAGAACACACCAACAACCCGTATCAAATATTATAAGGAAACGAAGGTGGAAATATTTAGGTCATGTTCTTAGAGCAGACGAAAAGAGACTAAATCGACAAGTCCTTATGTGGTCACCAATTGGGAAAAGAAAACGTGGAAGACCAAAGACCACTCTTCGAAGAACCATCCAACAAGAAAGTAAACTATTGGGATGTAAAACCATACAAGATCTCCAACTGCTAGCAAAGAACAGCATCACATGGAGATCTAAAACCTCTGCTTCTATGTGGCCTTTGGCTCGAAAGGAATAAACTAAACTAACTAAGATGAGCTGAGACATGGTGAAGAATGGATGCCTATATCAAAGGATATGACTGCTTACACCATGGTTGTCAGTACACTTGGGAGACGCTGTAGAGAATGGGCCCCGGGCGTCGTCAATGCGGAGATTCTTGCACTCGTGGATGAGCACTCCCATCCAGATGATATCATTATCTACACCGATGGCTCTGTCAGACGCGGAACCAGATCATTGTGGGCTTATTCAGCACAGCGAAATGGTCGCACACTTCATGAGGACTGCGGCGCTTTCGAGACAACGACATCGAGCATGACTATGGAGATCACTGCTGCCTCCAGGGCTCTGTCATGGGTGGCTGAGCAACAGGTTACCCATACGATCATCGTATCAGACTCGATGAATATGCTTCAACTGATTGAATCTGAAGTATGCGTGTGAATGGGTGGACAGCATTCGGAGATCACATCTCAAGAAAATGACACCTGGACATGCTGGAGTGCAGGGTAACGAGCGTGCAGACTTTCTTGCAAACAATGCCCTGACTCAAATGGGCAGAAGTATGGACAGAGCCGATATCATCAATGCGGTACGCTCCCAATTATGTGACATGGGCAAGTCTCAGACACTGGAACGAATAGGCGTTAATGTGGACATGCCAGACAGTGTCGTCTTCGTGGTAGAGAGAGAAGATATAGTGATCAACTTCTCATGGGTACGGTGAGCAAATGGACTTTAGGATGGCTGCTGCAGCGGAGGACAGGGCATGCATGGGAATGCCCAATGTGCCGTGACGTCGATCGCATAACATAACATAACATCAGTAAATGTGATTAACATCCTAACTTACTTGAATAAAATAACCAATTCTTGAAAGAGGAAACAATGATGGAAGATATCTGTTAAGCTGGATAAGTGGTGGATCATCATAGCCCCAAAGTAGTTCTGCCACTGGCCTAGAAATGAATAGGACTTGATCAGTTACCATTCCCAATGCCATAGAGATTAGTCTCTTAATGGTTGTTGGAAACCACTGGAAGCCTTGAGCAAGTGTCTGTAAGTGAAAACAGGATCAGATGATATTAAGAATACTGTGGTATTTAAAGTCATGTGATATTAAGAGTCAGTGATACTAATGATCTTGTGACATAAGTGTCATATGATATTAGTCATATGATGTTTATTGCCATGTGATATTACTAGTCGTGTATTACTAAAGTTCCTGTTGTGTTAAAAGAGTCAAATGATATTTAACAAATTTTTTTTCGATCCAGAAGCACTTGAGCTTTCAGCTCTTCGGCTCGGTGCCATGGACATCGTAACCCTTTCTTTTCAGCAAATCTGGAGAACCTGTGGCTTTTCTGCCAGTCCGCGGAATTGAACCACACTCACAGGGGCTTGTCACCCGTCGTCCAACGCGCTACGAACACGCTGTGCAGGCAGGCAGTCAAATGATATAAAGAGTCATATGATGTTTAGCAACATGTGACAATAAGTTAAGTTATATTAAGAGTCATGTTATACTAAGAGGACAACAGTGCTTCTACTATACCTTACAAATTAAAAAGTGAATCATAAAGTGTTATATCTTCTCTGCTTCCTTGGTCATGGATCAACAAAGCAGTCAATGGTTAACATGCATTGTCACATCTTGTAAGGCATCAACATTATCTCTTCACATTGTTCAACTTTGAAATTCTTCCTAGAGTTCCCTGCAACTCTGTCTCCACTGTTTTCTATCAGTTTGTGGTCGGTCCATAGGAAGACAGTGTAATATCTTTCTATCATAGGCCCAAAATATAATTCTCTTTGCCTATTTAATTTAGGTTCTCAAGCTCGAGAAGATAAGTGAAAGTGCAATTGACCTTCCCTTCAATGCCCTCTCCCCTTACAAGTCTGATATTTCTCGCCTCTCTCAGTAAAGTTCACTTCAGGGTTTTCCTAATATGTCCTTACTTTCTTGAACCATTTACTCTTTACACCAATATCTTCTTTGTGATTCTTTGATCATTTCTTGTCAGAGTATGCCCAACATATCTACATCTTTTATTTCTTATAATAGTTGTTGCGAGTGGTTGATAAGACATTTCTCTGATTTCATCACTTGTTTTGAATTCACCCATTTTATGTCCATTATTTTCATATGCATAGAACTGAAAATTATTTTCAAAATCTTTCTCGCATATGTTAGGATTGAAACAACGTTGAAATTGAAAAAATGTAATTTAGTTTTAAAACTATATAACTTGTATAAATATATAACAAAACAATTACTTGCATATGAATATGAAAACTGTCTACTTACAGCAATCAGTGGATTGAGGGTAGTTATCATGTCTGTGTCATTTCCAACAGACATTTCAGGGATGAAAGTAAATGTTCGATTTTGTCTGTAGGTGACCGTACCATTTGAGTTCCAAACTATGTCAAATTTAATGCGTCTCTCTCTAACGCATGAAAATTGTTAAAAAAGAAAATAATTCATTTCTAAATGAAACATTCTGAAAATAAAAGTAGCAGACTAAGGGCGGATTCACTGACGTGCATTGCTGCTGGTGAAAGTTTTCAAATAAATTATATATGCAATAATGGTTGGTGGAAGATGTGAATCAGTCTTAAATTAACATATAGCCTGTGTGTTGCCGAAGCTCTCAAGGCGAGCAAAGAATAGTAACAATGCTACCTACAATGCATGTCGGAGCGTTCTGAGAAGAAGAGAAAGGCAAGAACATGTTACAATTATAGACAATCTTTGATACGGAGACCAGGACAAGACACATAACTTGTTGAAGAGCCATTATAGATATTATGCAGACATTTTAAATGAAAACTAATATTAAGTGTTGTGTGCACCATTCAATCTGTTATGTTTCTCGATGTAATTCAAGCAAAGTTCTGTCCAACTGTCTTATGCTGATGACTATCTTTTCTTGTGGTGTTGGTAACTTTCGTAGGCATCACATGTAATTATTTTTGCAACTGTGCTTTGCTCATTGTCCAATGTTATATACAACATATATACCACATGGAACTAGGTCAAATGTCAAGATTCTAAGCGCTTGTAGCCACTGAAGAAGAAAATTAAACATGTGATATGTGTAATGTCTAGATGAGGTTGTCGATGAGTGTTCAGTATTGTATGTCAAAAGTATCATTTGTGCTTGAGCTGACGCACCTCAGGAGACAGATATTTTCTCGTGAGTGTCACTACAGAAATGGCTTCATCAATAATAATTGCCTAACTAACGGTATCGAATGGAAATATTTGTCAGTCAGATCAGACGAAAAGAAACTAAACGACAAGTCCTAGAGTCACCAGTTAAAAACGAAGACCAAAGTCCACTTTGAAGAACCATCCAACAAGAAAGTAACATTGGGATGTAAACCTACAAGATTCAACTGCTGTCAAAGAACCGCATCACATGGAGATCTAAAACCCTGCCCTATTGCTCCTTTGCACCAAAGGAACAAACTACAACGTATGCAATGACAATGTTTGAACTGTGTACGAGTCAGCTCAAAATTAAAGTTACAACTGTATAAAGGTAGATCCAATGATTGACTTATTGCAAAGGTTTGATCCATGGATTCGGTCCTCTTCGCAGAAATGGCAACGTACCTGCGAGAGTTGCAGGCAGAACACATGACCCAGAACAACAGGAATCGAAAAATTTACTTTACCTTCATAAGCAAAACGTGCAGCGGTCGGATTCGAACCAGGGTTGAGACGCTAGAGACAGCTATCCTAGCCACAGAAACCCGGATGGGTCTAGAACAACACCATTATACGCATACATCCAACAACTTCACACACTGCTGATATTAGGATTCTGTTAAAAATCATCGTCCTTTGCAGAGAATACACTTATATCGGCACGCCATTGTATCAAGTCGGTAGCCAGGGTCTGTAGGGAAATGTAAGATGGAATCTGTGTGGCATAGATGTTCGTAGCTGTTCAACGTATGCGTATGTGAGTCAATCGGATATTTTCAACATCTATGATCTCAATGTAGTGAATGAGTTCTGTCCATCAGACGGTGACAAAAGTAGGTCGTAACTTGAGCACTAAAGAAACATTGGACTTCAAACGAAAAGAACATGGTGGAAACATCGGCATCTATAGAATATTAAAAAAATTTAAAAATATTTCACATCTTCTAATCATCGAGACTCATCGATATTGAGTTCTGCAGCCGTGAGATCTTCATGTAAAAAAGGGGATGACATATAGTTACTCACCGAAATGCGATGATGATGGTCCAATCAATCAATCGGTGCAATTTACATCCAATCATCATCATCATCAGTGCCGTACCGGCTGGCGTAGGCGATCATGCATCTTTACAAATCTCTGTCGTTGGTGTTTGCTATCAATTCAGATGTTGACGCTCTACCGTACCATGAAGTCAGGCTATCCAAAATTGTCTCACTCTGTCTTCCCCTGCCTCGTCTACCCTCGATTTTACCGGTTGTCACAATGTGTTCTAAACCTCCCATCCACATCACATGCCCGAAAAATGATGACTGCCTCTTTCTTATATTGATGATAAGCTTTCTCTGTGTCTTGATCTCATTCAACACCTCAACATTAGTCATTTTAGCAGTCCATGGATTCTCATCATTCTTCTATAAAACCACATTTCTGTGGCCCTCAGAGATTTTTCGATAGTGTGTTCATTGTCCATGACTCGCATCCGTATGTCAGTATTGGTTCTATATAGCACTGAATAACTCGCATTCTGATCGGGATTGACAAGGACTTGTTACAGATAATACTTCTCATTTTCAGGAATGATGTTTTCGCTTGTCCTATTGTGCTCTTTATTTACATCCAACGCGAAATTCAAAAGGCAAATGCAGCATTTTGGCTTCAGCATAAAATTGACATGTTGAAGTACATGTTCGGCATTTTCATGAGCTTTGTTACAATGGCACATCTCTGAGCTCCTTACACTGACAGTTCTGAACATATGTTGTTTAAGTCTAGAATGACCTTTCTCAGTCTGAAGACAATTCTTTGTTCTTGTCTAGAATTGGGTCATGTGGAGAATATTTGACATGTTAATCTCCCCATCGTTTCTGAACACGTGTTTTCAAAAACATCTTTGTTTCTTGATGAGACAAGTCTACATTTGTATGTGTCTTAATACTACAGTTTTTGTCTAGTCTACATGCCTCTTATTTGTTCTTAATGTTGCATAACCCAAGAACACTTCAATCATGTCTTGTCTTATCCGCATGTGCCGTGAAGCGATGTGGGAAGTTTCAGTTTCTATCCTGTGCCAGGTGTTACATCTATAGCTGTTAGTCTTTGATGTCGCAGGATATCTGTGATACCATCTATCCATCGGGTTCCTGATCTTCCTCGGGCTCTGCGTTTGCTTTGCCGGTTGTTATAGGCGCGAGATGGTGGAAGATCTGGTTTCATTCTCAATAGGTGTCCGAACCATTTTATTTGTTATCTTCTAATATGTTGGATGCATGGCGTGATTCCAACGACATTTCTAATGTTCTCATTTCTCAATCTATCTCGTCTTGTAACATTGGCGGCTTTTTTTTAAACAGTTCATTTTACACGTTGTAATCTTTCTTTCGTGTATTTTACTTAGGGGCCATGTTTGATATTGATAGTACCGTTGCTAGCAAGTACAAAAGGACAAACTGGACATTTTAGCACTCAAAACCAAGGCCGTGACGAACCTAAAACAGGGACGCATTGTCATTCAATGCCATCAGTTGGTTCTGTCTCTCATCATCTCTCATGAATGGATATACAGTTCAGTAACGGTATATTAAGAATAGCCACATGATCACTAGGTCCGGGTATACACCGATGAGTCAGCAGAAAAAGCATTGAAGAATGGAGGAGCAGGCGTGTACATAGAATACACAACTTAGATACGTTTGTATTTGGTCGTCCATTTGTGTTTCATTTTAATTTGTCACTCCTGTTAGTTCGTTTGCTTGATAAAGGCCTTGCTGGTCGAAACGTTGCTGTTTATCGTCACTGTTTCTGTATTTTGTAAAACTATAGTACTTTGTTTGTACGTGTTTCGCTAGAATACACAAACAACGTTAGAGATGCGATTAAAGTACCAACAGGGAAATTCTGTCACAATTATGATGCAGAAATTCAAGCAATCAAGATGGCAACTGAGAAACTGTTGAATACCAGACTCGATCCTCAAGCTGTTGTATTTTTGACGGAAGCAAAATCAACACTCCAAGCACTCCAGAAAATATACCCTCTCATTGTGGAATACCAGGAAATGAAACAGCAGACCAAGAGTCGTACACAAAACTCCATAGCTCCAACAACAATCATAGTGATCTCCTGGAAAAACGCACACGTGAGCTAAACAACGCGATCTAAATTCGAACCCACAACCCCCAGAACACGAGGCAAGCGTTTTAACCTCTTCGCCACAGAGACCCCTGAAAATAAAAATCCACCAAAAGTAAAGAAACGTTTCTTGATGAATGAACATATAGCACATTACTTGAATTAAGGTAGATCTATCCTCACCAAATGAAGAAAAAAAAATGCCATTTGCCATTTTTAGTTTATTGCATTTTTAGAAACTACATGCATTTGACTACAACTTCAAATTGTTTTTGAACGTCTAAATGCCTTCCTGTTTTCATTACATGCATGTTTATGTGATCACCCTCCTCACAATTTTCCTTAGCAACCATTGTTTACACTTAGTTACTATGTTTCTACACTCCACCCCTTCACATAAAATGCGATTTAATTCTGAAAATTGATTTATAACAAGAACGATGACATATCCACTAAGGGACACTACTCTAATAATGTTAGATTCTCGCCAAAGTTCTCATGAAGACTGAATGAAACTAGTGGACACTTCTGAATGTAAAAATATTTTTTTAAACTTTTGAGGCATTGCTTTTGTCATTTGAAATGAACGTTGATTCATTGTTTGGAAGGTAAATTATACTAGCTAGATATTAATATTTAATTAAAAGTAGAATGGGTAACAAACAGAAGTCTGGTAAATCAAATAAACGAAGATTCTGTGGCAACAAATATTCAAGGAAAAAAACATGAGGTTTCCGTACCTGTTATTGATACAGCTGTAAAACCTTGCCCTTCTGCAGAGAAAGTTTCCCCACAAGAACAATATTTATTGAATGAGCAGAATAGTAGACATAATGGGTTTATCCTTATTGATATGGATCATCTCTTCAACTTTCTTACTTCTACTATAAGATGTGATGTGTGCAGTCAATATACTGTGTCATGTGAACTGAATCATAAGTCACGAAATGGATTCTCACATAACACTAAGGTGCACAAATTGTAATGAATGGGAGACAAAACTGGCAACTAGTGGAGAAGCAGAGACAAGTGGACACAAAGAAGTGAATTTGAGATGGTGCAGCATCAATAATCAAGTTATTTTCTAAACTTGGGCTTCCCAGTGGATACTATTCTGTGGAAAGCTGTAAAATCAAGGACACCATTCGAATAAATTGTTCGGCGGTGAAGACATCAAAAGCAACACAGAAAAGAAGAAAACACTGAGAGCCATCAGAAAAGGCTTCCTAGATACCACAGAAGCCAGAGAAGGAGATATGTACACAACAGGTGGTCATTAGTAGCACTCTGGTAAGTAAAATAGTGGAAAGTTTTCGTTTTTTCAAGTTTCCGTCAATTGTATTTGTTGTGTTGTTGTCAAACTTTCAAACATGATATCTCAAACATTTTTTGTCTAATTGACTTGCAATTTGGCACATATATTCTTAGATATGCAATGCTTAATGTGAAGTAAAATAATCTCAAACCAATAAAAATAGCTATATTTTCTTAAATTTAAGCAAGTTTGAACAATGGAAATTTTACCACTTTTGGGAGTGGTATATCATTTAAATTCATTTTAAAAAAAATTTCTTTATGAAATTCAAATATTTTACTTCACATTAACCAACTGACTGTTGCGAACATGTATGCTAAAAAATGAAGGCTTTCAAACAATTGGCTCCTGAGTAATCTTGTTTGAAAAAGTATCTATTTTAGTAACGCGGCCATATTGTAATATAATTTGTATATTAAAGAAAAAATTTTTTTCATCAGATAATTTTTAAAACCCTATTAAGTGTAACTGTGTGGTTTAAATTAAGCTGGGAACTATATTAACAATTATAGCCTTCCTGAGGATAGATCTACCTTAAACATTACCCTTAAACGGAAGTGTAATATAGTGATGCAATATAATGAATCGATAGGTGTCACTGTAACAGCTTCATTGGCAACCAGTGGCGTGGCGCAAAAATGGTTGAATTCACAAAGACTGGATCATACTTTGTTATACTAGAGTTAGCTACATAGAGCCAAAACTGGCATATCATTGACAACAAATCAATAAATAGCAAAAAAATCTGGAGGTCACAGATGTGTATTTTGTCATGAGAATGCTAAGAATCACATGGACTACTAAAATGACTAATGTTGATGTGTTGCAAGAGATCAAGGAACGGAGAAAACATATTATCAATGTAAGAAAGAGACAGTCATCAATTTTCGGGCGGGAAGAGAAAGAAAGGTTTAGAACACATTGTGACAACCGGTAAAATGAATGCGAGGCAGAGGAAGACAGAGAGAGAACGTTCTGGACAATCTTGTTTTTATGGTAAGGAAGAGTGTCAACATCCGAACTGATAGCCAGCACCAAGGCAGACGTCTGTGAAGATATATGATCATGATCGTTTATGCAAGTTGGCATGGCACCGGATGTTTATGATGATGGTAATACTAAATGTTGATGTGGCGAAGTCTTTCAGTTCTGACGAAAGAAACGCTTAAATACATTTTAAAGTGCTAACTTTGATAGACACTGAATCAGACGCAATGTGCCTAACACAAGAGGAAGCAGGAAATCGTCGCAGTTGAGGCATGAATCTGGCGCAAGATCCCAAATGGCTCTAACAACAAGAGGAACTCGCAGCGGCGCTCTAAAACAAGAGACTGAGCAAGCTGGCGCTCAACAACAAAGGAACTCGCAGCTGTCAAAAAGAGACTCAGCAATAACACCAAAGACTCTAGCTTCTTAACAAAGAAAACCAATAGCGCCAACAACACAAGAAACTCCATATGGCCTGTAACACAAGACAACTCATACGGCTAAAAAAAGAGAACTGCAGCTGGCGCTCTAAAACACAAGACAATCCAGCGGCGCCTAAAACACAAGACGAACTCAGCTGGCTCTGTAACACACAACGAACCGCATAGTGCTCGTAACACAGACGATGCGCAGCTGGCCTAACAACACAAGAGGAACCGCATAGCTGCGCCTCACAAGACGAACTCGCAGCTGGCAACAACCAAGCGCACAGCGCGCCTAACAACACAAGAGAACTCCCTGCTGGCGCTCTAAACAGACGAACCGCGCAAGGCTAAACACAAAGACGAACTCGCAGCATATGGCGCCTAACACACAAGAGGAACTGCATAGCTGGCGCTCCCTGCCAACAACACAAGAAAAATCGCAGCATAGCTGGCGCTCTAACAACACAAGACGAACTCGCAACATAGCTGGCGCTCTAACAACACAAGACAAACTCGCATAGCTGGCTCTGTAACAACACAAGACGAACTCGCATAGCTGGCGCTCTAACAACACAAGAGAACTCGCAGCATAGCTGGCGCTCTAACAACACAAGACGAACTCGCAACATAGCTGAGAATCGTCGTGCAGTTGAGGCGCAGAGAAAGAGATACGCGAAAAGACAAACACACAACACTTGCATGTCTAACCTGATCATGTATGCCCCACCTGTGGCAGGGTATTGTGTTCGAAGATTGGTCTCTACAGCACACACCAGAGAGGTGATCAGCAAATGTCTGAGGCTGTTGTTATCAGCGCTTGCGATGGCCGGCTATTATTATTATTATTATTATTATTATTATTATTGATACTAAAGTGAACGAAGCAGATGAAAAAGATTGTTAGAATGAATTTTTTTTAAAAAAGATTGGTCATATAGATAAAATTAGAGGACAATTAAAATGCCCAGTAGATATTGCAGATCATATGCTATAAGGTTTGAAATGCTTGTCGCTTTCCATTTCTAATAACAAGTATGCAGAAGGTAGGAGGACCAATTTCTTTCCTCATTTGTAAAACGTCGAGTGCAGAAAATGAACCCACAGCCGCTGTATCCGATTCGAAAGTTCAACGGTCTGTGCATTGCGCTGCTTCGCCCGACCCTAAACGAGAGCACATACACATATATTTTTTCAATAACATATATCAAAGCACCTGTATGTATATGGTCCATGCTGATCAACATATGGTTTCTCCCCTGACAGAATCTCTTGTACGTTGCAGACGTTGAAGAAATAAAATTGCATGTAGACCGGCACGGGAACGTCCTGCCAAACATCATACAGCTCGCTTGTGTTGGAGAGGATGACTTTCTGCTCATTAAAGACAAAAAACAACAATAATAAATGTGTGTCTGATGAGAAAATGTATTTCAAAATCTTCTGATAAGAAAAGACAATTAATATTTTATTATGTTTGTAAAAAAAACATCATTGATGCATATGTATATCCAGACAAAAATTGTTTAAATATCCAATTACAGTAGAATGTGCTTCATAGATCTGAAGGAAATATATTTTATGTCAGTGGTTCCCAAATTGTGCTCATCGGTGACGCAAGATAATGCACAATTTTCACAAAATTATGAAAATATTTTCGCGGCGACTGCACTAACCATGCAGCCATGCCGCGTGCCCAGCGTGTTCGTAGCGCGTTGGACTGCGGGTGACTAGCTCTCTGTGTGTGCGGGTTCAATTCGCGGACTGGCAGAAAAGTCACAGGTTCCCAGATTCACGGTGTTCGTGGCACCGAACCGAAGGGTTACGATGTCCATGGCACCGATCCGAAGAGTTGACTGCTTAAGTGCTTCTGGATCGGGGAAAAAAACAACCATGTGGCCATTAAATCCTCATGCTCTGTACTTGTCCTACACCGCTCTAAAAGCGGTATTAAGGCAGTAACGACAGTTCATAACATTAGAAAACACTCGTCCCCTTGTAGCTAGTAAATCTCGTGCCTACTTTAGCAGGAAGCTAATAGAGTTAAATCAAGAAAAGGGTAGATTGTACAAGCAGGCAACAATACCAAGAAATGCTTTGCTAGCATTGTACATACCTTGTACACACGATTCACACATAGAATCGCAAAATGTAAGAAGCCATACACAATTGCAGAAGAACTCATTCTACCTGCTACTATAGATATGATGAACATTGTGATTGGGGAGTCTGCAGGGAAGTTACTTTCAAAATTGTCTTTGTCTGATATCACCATCAACCACAGAATACAGCACATGGCAGAGGGAAGGGGGTGTCAATGATTAAATAATTAAAAATCAAAATGTCATGAATTTGGCAGCCACTAGTTGGATAATGCCACATATAGCAATAATGAAGTTCATTTGATTTGCTATGTACATTTTATAAGTTGGATGATGCCACATATAGCAATAATGAAGTTCATTTGATTTGCTATGTACATTTTATAAGTTGGATGATGCCACATATAGCAATAATGAAGTTCATTTGATTTGCTATGTACATTTTATAAGTTGGATGATGCCACATATAGCAATAATGAAGTTCATTTGATTTGCTATGTACATTTTATAAGTTGGATGATGCCACATATAGCAATAATGAAGTTCATTTGATTTGCTATGTACATTTTATAAGTTGGATGATGCCAAATAGCAATAATGAAGTTCATTTGATTTGCTATGTACATTTTATAAGTTGGATGATGCCACATATAGCAATAATGAAGTTCATTTGATTTGCTATGTACATTTTATAAGTTGGATGATGCCACATATAGCAATAATGAAGTTCATTTGATTTGCTATGTACATTTTATAAGTTGGATGATGCCACATATAGCAATAATGAAGTTCATTTGATTTGCTATGTACGTTTTATAAGTTGGATGATGTCACATATAGCAATAATGAAGTTCATTTGATTTGCTATGTACATTTTATAAGTTGGATGATGCCACATATAGCAATAATGAAGTTCATTTGATTTGCTATGTACGTTTTATAAGTTAGATAATGCCACATATAGCAATAATGAAGTTCATTTGATTTGCTATGTACATTTTATAAGTTGGATGATGCCATATATAGCAATAATGAAGTTCATTTGATTTGCTATGTACATTTTATAAGTTGGATGATGCCACATATAGCAATAATGAAATTCATTTGATTTGCTATGTACGTTTTATAAGTTGGATGATGCCACATATAGCACTAATGAAGTTCATTTGATTTGCTATGTACATTTTATAAGTTGGATGATGCCACATATAGCAATAATGAAGTTCATTTGATTTGCTATGTACATTTTATAAGTTGGATTATGCCACATATAGCAATAATGAAGTTCATTTGATTTGCTATGTACATTTTATAAGTTGGATGATGCCACATATAGCAATAATGAAGTTCATTTGATTTGCTATATACATTTTATAAGTTGGATGATGCCACATATAGCAATAATGAAGTTCATTTGATTTGCTATGTACATTTTATAAGTTGGATGATGCCACATATAGCAATAATGAAGTTCATTTGATTTGCTATGTACGTTTTATATATATATCGCAACAACGACCATCTCTTCTATAAAAGTATCTCTGCTAGTACTAAGGCTAAAAAAAAATGTAGATTTTTGATACTTTTATATCCGAAAACAATTTGGAGTTGACAAAGTGCGTTGATATCTGTACTGATTGTGCACAGTCTATATCCGGCTGTTGTGGAGGATTGCAGGCTTATTCCAGCAAAGACACAAAGCCTTGTGGACTCGCTTCGTTATTCACAGTGAAGCACTCGCGACAAAATGTCTGTGTTCTACATTGAACCAAGTCTTAGAATATGAAGTGAATGTAGTAAACTTGATAAAAACTCGACCGTTGTAGTCATTTATTTTTCCTTCAAATTATGGGAGGATATGAGATCCAAACACATGTCTTTGTTGTACTATAACACGCCGTGATCACTTTCTCGTGTCAATGCATTATCTCCTACGTTTGAAATGCGACAAGAAATGTGTATTTTTCTTAAAGGTGTACCACATGTATACCAAACATTTTGTGAATGAACATGTTTTGGTAAAACTAGCACATTTATGTGATATTTTTTGGGGAAAAGCTGAATGCTCTGAATCTTTCCTTGTAGGGAAGCAACATGTACTTTTTAAAAGTCAATTGAGAAAATGTTAGTAATTTTGTTTTCTAAACGTACAGCTACGGAAAAGAAAAATGAATGAAGACAGGTGCAAGGAATGTTTACCTTCTTGCATAAGTTTCTGAGTTCTAATGAAGTTGATTTCTCTCGAAGTATGAAATCCATTTTTAAAGAACCCTTATCACAACTTTTCATCTGGTTTAAGAAATATGTTCAAAATAATAGTATCGAGAAATGTGCGTGGGTTCAAGATACGTGTAATGTCACTGATCCATCTTGATTTACTACTGCAGACGAAGAGAATCTGATTGAGCTGTTTTGTAACAGAACGTTGAAAACAAAATATAGCAGCACGGAATTAAATGAACTTTAGATGTCAGTACAAGATATTATCCACTCCTTTATCCACTCTGATTTCTAGAGATCCCTGATCTCAATGTAGATGAGATCGAGTTCCTAGTCCTATCGGAGACGGACGATAAAACGTAGGTCCCGTGTTCAAGTTGAGCACGTAAAGGAACCCTTGGCAGTTCAAAATCGAGAAGATCAGGCTTGAACGCCGCTGCACGAGCAAAATTCATTCGAAAAATATTAAAAATAAAATTCCCACAAAATATCTTCACCATCTTTTAAATTACATGGGAAACCATCGCCAGTGCTACGAAGTTCGCACACTGCCACCGAGATCGTCCATTGTAAGAAAAAGAGATCGGAGCACACATGGTCCCTCACCGAAGTACAATGATGATGGTCTTATATATCTATCAATCAATCCACTCCAAAGTGGTCAAGCTAAGAGATATTAATTTAATTTAGAACTTATTTTTTGTGTGTGCGAAGCTGGATTTTCAACATCTGCTGTAATAAAATCTAAGTATCCGGTGAAAGTCAATGGGGAGAAGAAAATGAGGATGACTGTGTCCAGTTTGATTCCCCAATTTAAGAAAATGCCCGGAGATCAACAGATTCATCCATCCCACTGTTTATTATAATTAGTTGCATTTGTTTAATTACATTAAAAAATATATAATATGCTTAATTTATTTTTACCTATCATCGCCAAAAAAAAATTGGCTATTTTGCAAAGTGTATTTGCTAGAATTTAACATAAGGTGCCTTGGAAACATCTGGATTCAGCAAGGGCGTTGCGAACCGAACATTTTGGAAACCACCGTTTTATGTGCTTATTTTTAATAACTAGTAACAAACTAGCTTCTAAATCCTAAGGCTTGCATCCCTTTTTGTTATGAATATCATGTCTTTGTTGCTGCCATGTCCTAGTCAAACTATCCTAGTCAATAAGTAGAAATTGTCAAAACCAAGCTACGCAATATATCTTTGCTGAATGGGCTGGGAACATGCATTCATAGAAATCATTGTTCCTTCGTTTGCACAAATAGAACTCTGACAAACAAGTAATTTCTCTTCTGACAAATTGATTTAGTATAACACAATTGAAACTAAGTAGCGAAAGAAATTAAAGACGGGTATCTTACATCACCTTGAACTTTACGTGGTTTCCGCACGAAGCATATTTAGGGAGTAAACACGAGATGTAATCTCGAATTGAATTGATTTAATAGTAATAATTTTTTTTATATTCTAAACATGTAAGGACCAAGATCCATTCATCAAGGACACGTAATTGACTTACCATGCCCAGATTTAAGATCAGTTCAAGTCTGCACTGCATAGTTTCCTGACCGACCTATTTCATTTCGGGACAGTATTAACAATTTGTAAACACATCTCTATTCAAAGTTACTGATGATGTAAGATATGCTTCGTTTGGGAATCAAGTAGAGTTATATATTTTCTTCGCTACTAAGTTTCATTTGTGTGGTATTATATATATTTGACACACGAGAAATGAATCTCAAATCAGAACTTTGAAGGCATTCTGCAGATGAAAGGGTTGATTTCTTCCTAGCAGTATACACAAGTTCTTGACGTGCTTCCCCACGTTGGAGAAAATGCTGATTCTTGCTTGTTAGCTAAACAAATTATGTTATCAGCATGCCCCATGAGGAGGTGAAGCAAGATCTTGGCCAATCAAAAGAGTTAAATTTTAATCTATCATTATTACTTAACGTTGAATAACAGATGGCTTATGGAAATCTTGTTGGAATCTCAGAAATATATAACTTTTGATTGTTTAACGATAATGCAACAGATGAGCAACAGCATTTTCATGCCTACTTTGTGTTACCAGAGCCAAACATGGACAATAAGCAAAGCGCAGTCACAAAAAATAACTACATGTGAAATGCGCTGCCTGCGAAAAGCTATCACCAACACCAGAATATACAGAGTCATCAACATCAGTATAAGAAAGAAAGTTGGCATAGAACCTTGCTTGAATTACATTGAGAAACAAAGAATGAAGTGGTTTGGCCACTTAATAAGAATGCATCCAAACTCCACAGTATACAAAGTCTTCTACAACAGAACATCAGGAAAGAAGGTGAGAGGAAGACCACGGAAAAGATGGTTAGATGGCATAGCAGAGTCCTGTCAAAGAGCAAAAATAACACTCACCCAAGCCACCAGAACAGCGCAACACTGGGCAACAACCCGGTAGCAGTGTGACGACAAAATAAGAAGAACGATAATGTACATAAGCGCATTGCAACGGATCCTCTCAATCAGATCAGTTCAAGTAGTAGCATGTCCCTTGCGAAACGTCGCTTTCATAACTCTGTCTCTAGGAATTTCTCCCGCCTCCTCCAACTGAATATTTCTTTGATGTCCTGATGCCACCTTTGTCTTGGTCGTCTCTGCCTCGTACCCCAGGAACCATACTTTCCATTATCATTTTCTCCAAACCACTGTGACGTTTAACGTGGCCATAATATTTCATCTTCTGGGACATGATGTTATATATGAGCCAATGCTCCTCGATATGCAGGTCTTGTGGGATATTCTGTTTTTTCTCTTCTCTGTCCAGGATGTTCTAGTAACTTTTCTGTAACATGTTATTTCAAAAGCTTCAATTTTGTTATACACAATGCGCTGATATATACGTCAAGCATTTTAAAAAGCTAAATTTGAAACCGTATTTTTTAAATAATAATGTTTATATATTATTATGATTGTTATATTATTATCATATAATATTTATATTTTAGTGTTAAATATTCAACTTTCAAAGCTAATCAGTGTCAAATTAACAATAATAATTACGAACAAATTTAAAAAAATAATATGTCCACGTTAATTATTTTTGGTTTGGTAGTCCTGTTCTTACTGGCCCCTAATGACCATGGGTGTATACTAATTAGAGGAAAAATATGCTGAATTTTATAGTTCAGAATGTGTGTGATATTTTAGCGCTATATATCAACTTTCAAAGTTAATCAGTATCCTGTTGAAAGTAATAATTATAAACAAATAATGTCTGAAATAATAAGTACACGATACTCAATATTTTTGGTAGGGCCTGGCACACTGGCCTTAATGACGTGCCGCCCTGTGTTCTGCATTAGATAACATTCATTTTACCAACTTAAATGCAAAATAGATACAAAATTATGGCCTCTTAAATAGGTATGTTGCATCGATCATAAATGATCGAAATCCCATTATCCCAATGGTTAAGGGTTAACTAGTCTACTGCATTGGAAAAAACACCAGTCGTCGTAATAACTGGTGTTCACTTTTTCATTCCGCATATATATGTACTAATTAAAATGTAGTTTTTTTAAAAGGAAATTATATGAGTAGCATCGCCTAGTGGTTACTGGGCCAAATTTGGGGTGTAAAGAAAGAACCACTGTTACCTGCCACGCATGTCGTAAGAGGCGATTAAGGAGGTTTGACTGAAATCGGAAGCATGTGTCCGCTAAGGAATGCTAACCCGAAACAAATGCTGCAGAAAACGGATGCACCAGGCCGTAAGGCGCATAACATGGTGCAACGACCCTCACAATGAGCAATGGGATAACGGATTCTATGGTCGCCAATCTGCCTCGGAGATTTAGCCACGCAGTAAGAATGTCAGACCTACCATCACGAGGGTGGCCAAAACTTGATGCTGAAGAGGTCGGCACAAACGGGGAAGCAGAAATCATAGGAATTATATCCTACAGAACTGCCCCCAGTATGCAGACTTTAGAAGAAAGAGGTGTCCACTTACACTAGCGTCCAAGACAAACTGTATGGCGTGGCTGATAATCTGAGGCAGACGGCGGCCTTTATTAGATAATCCGAAATCTCAATCTAGTGAGAACGTAGAAGACAAACTGTATGGCGTGGCTGATAATCTGAAGCAGACGGCGACCTTTATTAGAGAATCCGAAATCCCAATCTAGTGAGAACGCAGAAGAAAAAGAATACGAATAGCATTTAATTTTTCTGATAAATGAATGCACTTATGTAGCAAACTAATAAAATAAAACAGAATACATTTAGAACCGGTAACGAATGCATTAAAATAAATTTAGAGCGATTTTTACAATGGAACAAATCATGGCAAAATCCGCAGCAACCTGTCAAAGTGGACAAACAAACCGTCGCCGTTTCTATCATTTGTAGTTAATGTGTTAATATCAAAGACAAGAAGGTAGTTTTACAAAGTACAGCAGCAGATTAATTGAACTTCTTTTTTAAAAAACCAAAAAAATGCGTTTAGGCAGTAAAGGAAACCAGGCAAATTAAGGCTTAACAAATAGCACTACATGACAAACTGATGGCGGTTTTATAAACATCTGGTAGAAAGACGTGGCCACAAAACAGAAAATCTGGTTATGGAAAGAAAACGAAAAGATGTTTGGAGTACAACCGACAAAATATAACTGAATTAAATCTATTTCTGTACACATATGAAACCCAGTATAACTGAATTAAATCTATTTATGTACACATATGAAATCCAGTATAACTGAATGAAATCTATTTCTGTACACATATGAAATCCAGTATAACTGAATGAAATCTATTTCTGTACACATATGAAATCCAGTATAACTGAATGAAATATATTTCTGTACACATATGAAATCCAGTATAACTCAAATAACTGAATTAAACGGTTTTTCTGTACACACTTGAAAATTTCTTTAGATTAAACGAATTCTTCTCTGAACATATCAGATACATTTCTCTATACGCTATAAAAGGTTAATTAAACGTATTAAAACTATATATACCTTCTTAATCTGCTCAGTGACAATGTGGTCAACAGTTGGAATCAAGATCACACCGATGGTAGTGATCAATGCTCCTACCGCCATCAGAGCAACAGACTTCCTGCTCACTGTCATGTTGACACAAACCTAAATGATATGACGAACGAATGATCTAAAATATTCACAGCTCACAAACAGAAAAACTGCGCATCTGCGCAAACATAATATAATTGTATAAATTGCCACTGCATGTATTTTATTACGGGCCAGTTACATTACATTTCTGTCTGTATGTCAGAAACATAGTGTTTAACGTAGGGATCGCCCAAGTGGTTACCGGGGCCCAAATTTGGGGTGTAAATAATACTCACAAAATAGATGAGACTGCAGTAAAACTATTTGATTGGCAAAATACGTAATCACAAAGTACTGTAGTTTTACAAATTACAAAAACAATGACAAAATACAGCAACGTTTCGACCAACAAGGCCTTTATCAAGCAAACGAACAACAGGAGTGACAAATTTTAAAAACAAATGGACAACCAAAAACAAACGTTTCTAATGAAAAACTGGAAATAAAAACGAAAATCTGGAAATAAAAACGAATAAGGAAATAAATGTAACACAAAAAACACACATAAAAACTAGAAATAGAACGGACGAGAAACAATGAAAAATCTAGTAAATATATAACTTGAATACATGCAACATATACCATATAGATTACAAGGCATGGGAAAAGAAAGTACTAAGAAGCATAGGAATGTAATACGTTGAGCCCACGTGGTCGCAAGGTACCATACAAAGAAATCAACCGATTCTCCAGAGCAAATCGACTGTGATCATCCGAGGAACACGATCGGATGGCTGTGACCTGGACATCGTGAGCACCTAAATGCCAGTATCATTGAAATGGGTGACTACAGGGGTCACAGAGCATTGGCGTATGTCGCGCAAGTGTTGGGCGAATCGGTCACTGAGCCCTTGCCTGTCTCGCCGATATAAGCCTTGTTACATCGCTTACAGATAATGGCATAGATAAGATTACGGGACTCGCATGTGAAACCATCGTCAATAAGAAACGTGGCTAAAGAAAAACATACAGTTCGCGTCTGTATCACATAAGCACACGTGTTGCAACGCCGACGGCCACACTGAACAGTGCCAAAATGAGTCTGGATATTGGACTTAAGGCGACTGTGTACCAACATATCCTTAAGACTTCTGTCCCGTCTGTAAGCCATCAAAGGATAGTTGGGAAGACAGAACGGGTCTCAGGATCTGACTTAAGGATAGACAAATGATGGAATAAAACATTTTCACCAGTGAACTATGGGGGTGGAAAGTTAAAATAAGTTTTACTCTGTCAGAGTTAGTGGTCCTATGCTGGCTGGTGAGGGCCTGCTGGCGAGTGATTTTCTGAACTCGATGCATAGCCCAGACAAGAACCCTCTCTGGGTATAGGCGCCTGCGAAAAAAATCGAGCATTTCTCTCAAGAAAATCATCGTCCTCGCTACAAAGGCGACGAAGGCGCAAGTGCTGCGAGAATGGCAAAGAGTCACGAAAAGCCCGGGGATGGGAAGAAGTATAAAGGGAAAACTATGTGCATCAGTAGGCTTGTAATATACTGATGTAGTGATAGTGGATAGGCGTATGGAGATAGTAATGTCAAGAAAGTTAACACAAGTAGTGGAGATGTGAGAAGTAAAACGAATAGAAGGGTTGAAAATATTAATGAAATTAATGAAGCGTGATAAATCGGCTTCAGGCATATCAGTAATACCAATACAGTCATCAATGTATCTGTGATAGACAGACGGAAGGGGGCCATCATATGTAGTCCATACTAGGTGTTCAAGATAACCCATGAATAGACAGGCATAACTAGGTCCCATTTTAGTACCCATGGCAACCCACTGATCTGCTCAAAGAATTGGTCATTAAACTGAAAGGTGACGAATGGATGCCTATATCAGAGGATGACTGCTTACGCCAGGGTTATCAGGACACTTGGACGCCGCTGTAGAGAATGGGCCCCGGGCGTTGTCAATGCGGAAATTTTTGCACTCGTGGATCAGCACTCCCACCCAGGTTATATCATTATCTACACCGACGGCTCTGTCAAGCGTGGCACCAGATCATCGTGGGCTTACTCAGCACAACGAAACGGTCGCACACTTCATGAGGACTGCGGGGCTTTTGAGACAACGACATCGAGCATGACTATGAAGATCACCGCTGCCTCCAGGGCTTTGTCATGGGTGGCTGAGCAACAGGTTACCCATACAATCATCATATCAGACTCGATGAATATGCTTCAACTGATTGAATCTTGAAGTATGCGTGTGGAATGGGTGGACATCATTCGGAGATCACATCTCAAGAAAATGATTTGGCTGTACACGCCTGGACATGCTGGAGTGCGGGGTAACGAGCGTGCTGACTCTCTTGCAAACAGTGCCCCGACTCAAGTGGGCAGAAGCATGGACAGAGCCGATATCATCAATGCCGTACGCTCTCAATTGTGTGACATGGGCGGGTCTCAGACACTGGAACGAGTTCGAGAATTAGGTGTTAAGTTTGGACATGCCAGACAATGTCGTCTTCGTGGTAGAGAGAGAAGATATAGTAATCAACTTCTCATGGGTACTGTGAGCAAATTGACTTTGGGATGGCTGCTGCAACGGAGGACAGAGCACGAATGGGAATGCCCAATGTGCCATGACGTCGATTGCATAACATAACATAACATAACAAACTGAAAGGAGTTAAGGGTGAGAACTAGTTCCGCAAGATGAAGGAGAGCAGAAGTTGACACAAGTGGATGAGTTCTCCTATCGAGAAAGAACTAAAGAGCTTTAAGGCCGTCAGGATGAGGTATAGAAGTGTACAATGAGCACACATCAAGGAGGAAGAGACGGTAGGTTCTCTCGGGTAGCAACTCAACGGAAGAAAAGACAGACAAAGCGTGGTTCGTATCTTTCAAAAATGACGGAAGTGTGGTGACTATGGGATTAAAGATACTATCAAGGAATTAGGAGATGTGTTCCGTAGGGCAAGAGCAAGCAGAAACGATAGGCCTACCGGGATTGTGGAGTTTATGAATTTTGGGGAGCATATAAAAGGCGGGTTTACCTAAACAGCTATCGATCACACAGAGTGATGATGCACTAGTAGGAAGGTCGATCGTGGTAATTAAGTCCTTAATGACTCCACGAACCTTATTATTATTAGATAGAATGACATCAGTAGGGCTGTTTTTATAAAACTGAGTGTCACGCAGTTGGTTCTGAGCTTCCTGAAGGTAAAGATCTTTGCTCCAGACGACTATAGTTCCGCCTTTGTCGGCGGGTTTGATAACAATGTCATCACGTCGAAGGAGGTGTGATAGAGCACGATGTTTGCTGCCATGCTCACGGATGTCTTTTGGGAAGGCGACGAACATGGGGTAAAGATTAGATACAGGACAGACGGTAACCTATTCAATCTTCGGAGGTTAAAATCCTCCACCAAGGTAAAAGAATCAACTATCTTAAACCTGTTGTTTGCTGATGACTGTGCCCTCGCTACCAACTCTGAGGAAGAAATGCAGACTTACATGGACAAGTTCTCAATGGCCTGTGATAGGTTTGGCCTCACCATTAACACCAAAAACAGAGGTCATGTTCCAGCCCGCCCCTAGAGAACAGTATTACGATCCAGTCATCAACATTAAACACCAGCGTCTCCAGTCAACGGACAACTTTGCTTATCTTGGCAGCCTCCTATCCAGATCGGCAAACATAGATTCTGAGGTCCACAATAGGATATCCAAAGCCAGTGCTGCGTTCGGAAGGTTACGTGTCACTGTGTGGGAACGGAAGGGATAAGCATAGTCACAAAGCTGAAAGTTTACCAGGCCATAGTGCTAACCACGCTGCTGTACGCAAGCGAGACATGGACAGTGTATAGCAGACACGGAAGAAAATTAAACCATTTCCACACAAGCTGTCTACGCAGAATACTAAAAATAAACTGGCAGGACAAAATTCCAGACAGCGAAGTCCTCACAAGAGCAAAGATCCCAAGCGTCAACAACCTGTTGCAGAAGGCCCAACTGAGATGGGTCGGTCACGTTGCTCGAATGCCTGATAAACGCATCCCAAAACAGTTGATGTATGGCGAGCTTGAAGGGGCAGACGTTTAGCTGGTGGACAGAAAAACGCTTTAAAGACACTCTTAAAGTGTCTCTGAAATGCTGCGATATAGACAATACGTGCTGGGAATCCCTTGCACAAGATCGCCAAATGTGGCGCTGTAACAACAAAAGAGGAACCCGAATAGCTGAGAATCATCGTATTGTTGAGTCACAGAGAAAACGAGCAGCGCGAAAAGACAGAGCACACAACACGCACATGTCTAACCTTGATCATGTATGCCCCACCTGTGGTCGGGGATTCTGTTCTAGGATTGGACTCTACAGTCACCTCCGCACACACCAGAGAGGTGCAACAGTACACGTCTGAGATTGTTGTCATCATCGCTTGCGATGGACGGCTATTATGTTATGTGATAGAGCACGAAACTCCGACGGTGACATGTTAGAATGACCTAGGCGTTTGGGGTGGAGCAGTCCAATATCATGTATAGTATTCTTGATGTAGAGATCAAGAGCGTTAGAGGCACCAGGTTAGAGACCCCTGTAGCCACCCATTTAAATGATACTGGCCGTTTAGGTGCTCACGATGTCCAGGTCACAGCCATCCGATCGTGTTCCTCGGATGATCGCAGTCGATTTGCTCTGGAGAATCGGTTGATTTCTTTGTATGGTACCTTGCGACCACGTGGGCTCAACGTATTACATTCCTATGCTTCTTAGTACTTTCTTTTCCCATGTCTTGTAATCTATATGGGTATATGTTGCATGTATTCAAGTTATATATTTACTAGATTTTTCATTGTTTCTCTTCCGTTCTATTTCTAGTTGTTATGTGTGTTTTTTTGTGTTACATTTATTTCGTTATTCGTTTTTATTTCCAGATTTTCGTTTTTGTTTCCAAATTTTCATTAGAAACGTTTGTTTTTGGTTGTCCATTTGTTTTTTAAATTTGTCACTCTTGTTGTTCGTTTGCTTGATAAAGGCCTTGTTGGTCGAAACGTTGCTGTATTTTGTCATTGTTTTTGTAATTTGTAAAACTGCAGTACTTGGTGAAAATAATAGAACCACTGTTGCCTGCTACGCATGTCGTAAGAGGCGACTAAGGAGGTTTGGATCAAATCGGATGCACGTGTCCTAAATGTTTAGAAGTCTATGCGCTTAAGGGCCTACCAAACCACTGTGCAACGTATAGACGTTCTTGGCAAAGATCAAGCATATCACAAAGAGTGATTAAGATTGGTCGTAAAGAACGAACGCAAAGAAGAAGTAGAAGAACGTATGGATAAAACAATGTTAATCGTTGAATTTCAAGAATTAACAATCACTGTCATACAGGAAAAATATTCTGCAAAATCTTGGAAAATAGATTACGATCAATCATAGAGCCGCAACTAAATAAAACACAAATTGGCTTCAGAACGAAGTTGTGCCAATGCAATCTTTGCAATCAGCCATATAATTGATAGGATAATAGAATACGATCAGGGGCTACATTTTGTACTTGTAGACCAGGAAAAATGCGTTGCCTGCGAAAAGTTACCAATAACACAAGAAAAGACAGAATCACCAACATCAGCATAAGAAAGAAAGTTGGCACAAAACCGTGCTTGAATTACATAGATAAACAAAGAATGAAGTGGTTTGGCCACTTAATAAGAATGCATCCAAACTCCACAGTATACAGAGTCTTCTACAACAGAACATCGGGAAAGAAGGCAAGAGGAAGACCACGGAAAAGATGGTTAGATGGCGTAGCAGAATCCTGTGAAAGATAACAATCACACAAGTCACCAGAACAGCGCAAGACAAAAACAGAAAACCACGACACTGGGCAACAACCCGGTAGCAGTGTGACGACAAAAGAAGAAGAAGAAGACCAGGAAAAAGTTTTGTACCAGGAAGATAAACAACAGCCGTAGAAAATCTTAGCACTGCACGGAGTTAACAAACACCTGACCAATCTATGACAAAGTCTTTATGATAACAGCCAGTGCTCAGTGAGAACAAGCAATGGTGTCAAATAACTTTACTATCAAATCCGGAGTAAGACAAGGATGTGTACTGTCCCCATTATTCTTGACCACAAATATTGACAACATATACAAGACAGCCAATTCAGACGACGATACCAATAATGATGAGGCATGTGAAGATATCAACATTGGTGCTTGTCTAAATGAACTAATTTGTGCAAAGACCTAGTTATTGTTGGCACTACAGAGAAACACTTTCATCAGCGCATCAAAACAAATTAAATAGCATTTTTTTAAACCGATCCAGAAGCACTTGAGCTTTCAGCTTTGAGACAAAAAATAAGACTCAGCTAAAAAATGGTTTAATCTGCTAAATATCAAGCAACAAACAAACAAAGCTCTCCAGAAGGGACTATGTCATCATTTGCCTGACTACAGACAGGACGCTTCTTCTTCTTCTCCTTCTCCTTCGAACGCTCCATATCGATCACTTGTTAACAACTCTTTGTGATTTGTATGTGATCCTAAGCCTAATGTGTGAGCCTAAGAGTGAGATTGTGTGTTGTGCCAGTTATGCGCCTACAAGTAGGCCAGCACATCCGATTTCTGCGACGCTTTTATTTACTATAGGGATATGGTAGCTTCCCTATGCCACTACCTCAGTAGCCTCTTACGACATGCCTTGTAGGTCGCAGTGTTACTATGCTCTACTTCCCTTACGAGTGCCGGCAACACGTGAACGCAGACAGGACACTGCGGACTTAGACACCATCTATAGAACAGATTCAAGATTAACACATCAGATTTATGTATCTGTGGTACCAGCTATATTACAAATGACCAGCGATGCAGACGTATCCAGCGTACGATAGTGGATAGAGAAGCACAAGATCTGGTCATATCTATTTTCACGAACACCTGTCCTCAATATTAATAGCATATGGATGACCGTTACATTTGTTAATGGATGACCGTTACATTTGTATATGGATGACTGTTACATTTGTATATGGATGACCGTTACATTTGTATATGGATGACCGTTACATTTGTATATGGATGACCGTTACATTTGTATATGGATGACCGTTACATTTGTATATGGATGACCGTTACATTTGTATATGGATGACCGTTACATTTGTTTATGGATGACCGTTACATTTGTATATGAATGACCGTTACATTTGTATATGGATGACCGTTACATTTGTTTATGGATGACCGTTACATTTGTTTATGGATGACCGTTACATTTGTATATGGATGACTGTTACATTTGTATATGGATGACTGTTACATTTGTATATGGATGACTGTTACATTTGTATATGGATGACCGTTACATTTGTATATGGATGACCGTTACATTTGTATATGGATGACCGTTACATTTGTATATGGATGACTGTTACATTTGTATATGGATGACCGTTACATTTCTATATGGATGACTGTTACATTTGTATATGGATGACCGTTACATTTGTATATGGATGACTGTTACATTTGTATATGGATGACCGTTACATTTGTTTATGGATGACCGTTACATTTGTATATGAATGACCGTTACATTTGTATATGGATGACCGTTACATTTGTATATGGATGACCGTTACATTTGTTTATGGATGACCGTTACATTTGTATATGGATGACTGTTACATTTGTATATGGATGACAGTTACATTTGTATATGGATGACTGTTACATTTGTATATGGATGACCGTTACATTTGTATATGGATGACCGTTACATTTGTATATGGATGACCGTTACATTTGTATATGGATGACTGTTACATTTGTATATGTGTTACATTTGTATATGGATGACCGTTACATTTCTATATGGATGACTGTTACATTTGTATATGGATGACCGTTACATTTGTATATGGATGACTGTTACATTTGTATATGGATGACCGTTACATTTGTCATTCATTTATATGAACGTTTGATAGCTAGCGACAGAAAACAAATACACTACACACCTTCCCCCACCTCAGGTGCCCAGTCCTACAAGTATATCACGTAGTCACTTGTTTAGTATGGTACATTGCTTTTTCTTCTGTCACAACCCCGCGGGTCTTTAGCTCCTCAACTAACCGTGTCAAATCAGTTCTACCCTGTGAAATCCTCTACAGTATTTCTGCTCCAACTGTTGTCCCCCAGCTGCTCTCTAGCTGTTTCCTGCTCTTGCAGTATCAGCTTTTAAATAGATAACTGCTTCTGTTTATTGTTATTGTTGTATGTAAACCATATACTAATTAATATGCATATACATGATATCACGAACAATAATCAGTTCATCCATGGTTGAATTACCTTTCACGAAAAAGAAAAAAACGCCTTATGTACTTATCTAACATCAGCTGAATGGTAGCATCACATTTATTTTTCAATGTCACATTTATTATGGACCGTATGTTACAAAAATGTAAATGATGCAGCTGAACCAGGTAAAGTAAAAAGGACTCCACAATAAATGCACAAATTATATTAGATTTAGTTTAGTCCTTCGATCATCATCACTGAACGTCGAACCAATTAGTCCATAAGTGCTCCGATCTCCCCTTCATTATGTTTCTCAGCGTGTGAAGATTAACGACCCGGGGTCTTTGTTGGTTTACTATTCTTCTTTGGCTACCAGTATAGTGTTCTTGTCTAGCTACACCACACTTGACTTGGGATTCTTGCAGTCTGGTTACTGTTGTAGATTCTCCACTATTACTTGAATCATGTAAAAAAAAGTTATATATATATATATATTTCTTATATAAGTTATAAATATATATATATTTCTGGGGAGCATTTTTTCAGCAAATGGAAGAATAACTAATGAAATTCAACACAGATGCAACAAAGCAAATCAAATGATAGGCAAATGGCGCCAATTTTAAGATGCAAACACGTCACCAGGAACACAAAAAGAGCAATGTTCAACACAATCTTTCCCCACATTATGTTACCAGTGCCAAACCTGGACGGTGACAACAAACGATAGAAGAAAACTAGTGACAACAGAGATGAAGTGTCTACGCAGAATGCTGGGTGTAACAAGAAGAGACCGTTTGAGAAATGAAGACATCAGGAAAAAGTAGGTACAACATCAGTACTAGACTTCATCAAGAAACAACAAATTAAATGGTTCGGCCACGTAAGCAGATTACCATCAGACAGTGCACCCCAAAGAGCAATGCTGTTCCGATACAATGGGTACAAAGCAAAGGCCGGCCACGCAAAAGATGGACCTCAGAGATAACAGAGGCGACGAAAGAGACTATCTATGAAGCGCATACTAGGGCCCGTTTTAGAAATATCTTCCTGGCCTGACGCTGTGAGGCATACATGATTCGAGAAAGAAAGAAGAAGAAAGAAAGAAAGAGAAATATTTCTTTTTCCTCCAATCATGTTTTGCAACACACCGTAAGTAAAAAAAAAAGATATCTGGAACTGGCTTTTTGTGTGGGCTTCAAAAATAGTGTATTTTACCGCCTCTTATTTATAAGTCCAGCTTTTGCGTGGACGACCTTTTGCTTTGTATTAACTGTTCAATCTAAGAGCGAGTCTTGCATTGGTTATATTCGTATTGACCAACAAATTAAAAAAAAGAATTATCTCCTTGCGGAGAATCCTATTATTTTGCGTAATTCTGGAGATCTAATAAAAAAAAGAGGAGATGGAAGTGGTTGACAAACATTTAAAATGCAGAAGACCAGACACCTACACGTGGCTCTGAAATGGAATCAGGGAGGCAAGAGTGGTAGTGGACGACTTAGAGAGAGATGGAGACCAACTGTAGGCAGAGAAAGAAAAGAGGTGGGAAGACCTGAATCAGGACCGTGCCGTGCTATGATACAGAGAGGCAGCTGCATCAGGCACGATCGTACGGGTAGCGGCATAAGCAGCAAAATCAAAATTACAATTGAAGGTTATTTTACAGAAAAAAAAACATTTAAGGGGCGGCATTTTGAAGACTTGCATCATACTGAGAAAATATACTGCACGTCCCTGCCTGGAATAAGCTAATCTGGCTTGCTCAAGACAGATCTGGTGGGGAAATTTGGTGATGCCTTATGCTTCAAGGTGAGTTAAGAGAAATGGAAGAAAAAAGACATAATATTATTTATTAGACCGGCTTACTTGTACGTGTGGGCTCGTTCAAATTTTGACGTGCCTTTAACTGAATATTTATTGCCTCTTTGTTTAATCTCATGTTTGTTTGGTCGAAACGTTGCTGTGTATTGTCATTGTGTTTATATTTTGTAAAACTACAGTACTTTGAGATACGTTTGTATTTGGTCGTCCATTTGTGTTTCATTTTAATTTGTCACTCCTGTTTGTTCGTTTGCTTGATAAAGGCCTTGTTGGTCGAAACGTTGCTGTATTTGTCATTGTTTTGTAATTTGTAAAACTACAGTACTTTGTAATTACGTGTTTGCCAATCAAATAGTTTTACTGCAGTTCCATATATATATACTGAATACTTTGTCATTACGTGTTTCGCCATAGTTTTACTGCAGTATCCCCCTATATCGAGATTTAATCTCATGCAACGGTCTAGCATCGTGGCTCAGTTTATTGGTTTATGCGTCAATGTCTGTTTTCTTTTTTTCTGCTGGTTTTTCACTGCTATTAGAAATTATCGCTGTTCTATCTTAGAGACAGTGGATGTTCCAGTTGTACATTTCTCTACCGCCCGAGCATTGCCGGGGCTAGCAAGGGAAACAAAGAATAGTAAAACTCCGACCTACAAGACATGTCGTAAGAGCGACTGGTGTAGGAATCTAGATTAAACGGGACCCTCGCCGGTACTACGGAGTTCATGCACCGCAGCTGAGATATACCTGTGTAAGAAAGAGATCGGAGCACACATGATTACTCACCGATGTACAATGATGATGGTCCTCTTAATCAATCAATCAATCAATCAATAGCCTAGTAAATAAAAAAACGTGGCAGAAATCGGATATGCTGGCCTACTTGTAGGTGCATAACTGGCACAACGTGCCCGCCTGTCCAGCGTGTTCGTAGCGCGTTGGATGATGGGTGACAAACCCCCTGTTAGAGCGGTTCAATTCCGCGGGCTGACAGAAAAGCCACAGGTTCTCCAGATTTACGGTGTTCATGGCAACAAAATGAAGTGCTACAACGTCCATGGCACCGAACCAAAGAGGTGAAAAGCTCAAGAGCTTCTGGATCGGGGAAAACCACTTTCACAAAGTAGAATCGCTCTTAGGTTCAGGTGATATGCAAATCACAACTAGTGGTTTAACAAGAGGTCGATATGGAGAGTTCGAAGAAGTACATTTCTCTACAATCCAGACATTTACCTTTATCTTTGTCTTGCCATTTTCTGGGTGAAGGGCAGTCTTCTTCGAACGCTCCATATCGACCACCATGGAGCGTTCTTACACTTATAGTAAGATAAAATAGGTCACATGTCTTGGCCAAATTATTGATTAGGCATTAATTTTAGAATATTTATAAAAATAGTTGAAAGCTGTCGGATTCAATTAATAATTTGTTGTGCTCAAATACATTTAACGTGAGATTGTAGAAAACTTCTGGCCAACATCATTCGCTCCAACGGACGATACCCGTCAACCCAGAATGCGGTATGTTAAAATAAGCATAATTGCGTACAGTACATTCCTTTTTTCCCATACAGAAGCACAGACATTAACTTCAAAACCAATCATAATGTAGACATCACTTTTTCTCATTTATTTTAATGTTTTAAATCAAACAATGATGCGATGACAATTTATGTCACACTAATTCTGTTGTGGAAAGCAACAAGATGGCGTAGAGGCTACATGAAGAATGAAAAAAATGTGTTTGGTTTTTTTTCGTCGGTCCGCAAATGAGACCGGCAATTATAACTTACAAAGGAAAAATTATTTTAAATAACAAATAGGGTTCTATTTTTTATGTAGGCACATTAAAGAAAAATTAACATATCGATATGTATAATTAATACTTTTATATTGAAAATCTAAACATGTTTTTAAAAAATGTAACTTTTTCCTGAGACGTGCGGTACTAAATAAACTTAAAGTTTGTTTGAAAGTCAGTTTCAGTTATGAATAATAATATTTTAAAAATCATTGAATTAAAATTTAATGATGAATGAAATTAATGTAAATATTGCTATAAATGTAATCAGTAATTAAACTTTTGAGGAACTTGATCAGATGTGCTACAAAATATACAAATAAATTCGAGTTTGCTTGCAATTGCATCAAGTATTCTTAGTAAGTGGCGTCTGTGGCCTAGGGGTTAGTGACTCGTCTATTAACCCCGACGTTCTGAGTTCGAATCACGCATGCGACGTTTGCTTGCAAATTGTTTCGCTGATTTTAACAAAAGGACGATGACGCCACCCGTTCAGAAAGCAATGGCAAACTACTGAACGTATAAGTGGTGCCTAGAAAATCAACGACTTGTTTACTGTGGTTGATGGCTACGTCCTTTGGGATATGCCAGGATTTTCATTTCATTCTTAGTAAGATTCTTACTAACAAAACAATCTATACTTAAAGTTTACTTAACTGCATACATACATGATACTAGGCTGCACTAGGACTAAATAACATTAAATGTAAACTTTGAGTAAATATTCCTTTCAATCTCATATTTTATGTTTCTACAATTTGTTTTTTCTATTGTGTAGATAAATAAATCATGGATGTATGTATAACGTAGTCGTATAACTATAAGTCCTAGTATAAGTAGATCAGTTATATGAGGACTACCATCATAGCACTCTGGACACATCCATAGGTGCTCTTATTTCCGCCTCAACAAATCCAGCAGCTGCCCAACACACCAGTTCAATCATCAATGTTGATTAATCTATCTCTTTATAAATTTGGTGTGTCGCTCTTTTCGGGTTGCACCAATATTGACACCCATCTCTCTCAATCTGGTCAGTGAGTGAGATTCACAACCCTGAAACTCCTCTCTTTGGAAAGAGTCCCTCAGTGCGTTGAGAATGTCATTTCGGTCCATTGCAGTTCCTTCTGATATTGTAGCCATGCTAGCCAATCTATCAGCTTGTTCATTACCACTGACTCCTGCGTGCCCAGGGACAAAAATGGTGATTTCTCTGATCACTGTCTGTACCAGTACCTCCACTCAGCTTCGTCTCACCATTCCTGATTCGACTTTATAAATCATGCTCATGGAGTCACTGAGTATGAAAACACGAGTAGTTGTGAGATGTCAACCATTTTACCGCCTCCGTATCCGCCCGAATCTCCATTGTCAAACTACTTGTGGTTGTTGCGTAGGCCCCACTGGCCTCTCTTATTTTATTTCCTCCTGAGAGTGCTGAAAAAGACCACACACAGTGTTGTTGGCGAATGACTCATCCATCGGTGTAAATATAAGTGGATATTGTCCAGTAAAACACAATTCAACGGTAAAATAGAAGCAATTTTATTAGTGTATTATTAACCATTTGAAAGACAAAACTCAGATTGTTATCTAGGCTACTATCTTGGTATTAGGATCTTTATTAAACAGCATCATTAATTAAGCATTTCCCAGAACATGTTCTAAATTATTTTTTTGAATGGACAACGTTGAGATAATTCCTCTAAGACTGATTGAACTGGAGATGCGTACTGAAATAAGAAATGTTGAGCACATTTAAGTATAAATTGGGGGCCTCTATGGCTAACAGGTTACGTTGTTGCTTTGCGTTCTGAAGGTTTTGAACCCGGATCGCAGCATTCTGTTCACAAGTGCATTTTTTCCACAGATCCCTAGGATTGTTGCTGAAGCCGCCCATATCGTGCCGGGGCCACAAAGAATAGTACCACTGCGACCTACAATGTACGTTGTAAGAGGCGACTGATGTAGGCCATAGGAAGCTGCCTAGAAAATAAAAGCGCAGAAATCGGATGTACTGGCCTATTTGTAGGCACATAACTGGCACAACGTCCAATCGCTCTTAGGCTCAGATCATATACAAATCACACAGGGTGTTTGACAAGTGGTCGATATGAAGCGTCGAAGAAGAAGTTGCTGAAGCTACAGAGTTTGGGCTTTGTGCGCTACGAGATCGACAGGTGGAGAAAATTGAAACAAGGTAAAAGATTGTAGAATACTTTGAAAAACTAATACCTGGAGATTATTATAAAGGTAGCTCATACCTCGACTGTTTGTTCTTCTGTTCCATCATCTGGTTATATCTATGGTGGATCACAGACTTGAAATCCTCGCGATCATAGTGTGAGTGCCTGAAACATGTTCAGAATGAAGACATGCATATAGTCCTTGCCTGCACTAGAGGGGTAGACAAGCGACTGTAGACCAAATTACAGTTCTTGGTAGTTATTAATGAAGTATTTTATTTCTGCACTTTATAGTTCCTTTTTTAGACTTTCAGTGTGGTTCATTTAGATATGTTGTTATTTTTTCTCAAAATTTCAGTGTGGTTCATTTAGATATGAGTTGTTATTTTTTCTTAAAATTTCAGTGTGGTTCATTTAGATATGAGTTGTTATTTTTTCTTAAAATTTCAGTATTATTTTGATGTTTAAAAAATATTTTCTCTACTTCCCAGGTATATTTTTGCAATGTTAAACAAGCCAGTTGGTACTGAGGTCAAGAAATAGAAGAAAGGAAATGAAAAAAAAGTGTATCATAAAGCCATATCGTTGTTCAGTCTATTGTTCAGGGTGATGGAATAGAGGAACAGTTGTTGGTATGAACTCTTGAGATTAATAATTTCTTTTGCTTCTTGTTTTAAAGTAGAGAGCTGCATCTATATATGTCTTCCTCACCAACTACTTTTTTAAAACTGTTTACACTCTGTTCTGTTGGTCATGATCTTCACATATAGCTCTTATTTCTGTCTCTCATCATCAGTCCTCTGTATCGTATGGAGAGCTGTTGTAGCGTAGTTGTTAGTGAACTCGCTTCGCAAGGCTGGTGGTCTGGGTTCAGCTCCGCAATGCTTGTGGAATTTTCCCGACCACGACGGCTCTCAGGTCGACCCAGCCTCAACTGGGTACCAGACATGATCTGGGAAAGTAAAGACGGCCGGCGTGATGCTGACCACATCACCCATTGTGTGCCGACGGTCAATGAAAAATACAGGCCTAACAGTATATTGACCTATATACCACGAGGTATGAAAATGTTCCTTTCCTTTTTTTTTTTTATCATCAGTCCTTGTCACACATAAGACAGAGAAAAAATATTCACTAAATTTGATTTTGTGCCTTTCTTTCTACCTCAAACCTAGTTTTATGCATTGCTCTGAGTAATGCTTCAGAAGTTTTCTCCTCCTTGTACCCCAAGGTCACTCTTTTTTCTGTTATCTCTATGGTAGCCACTGCATTGCATGTCTTTGCCTCCTTAATGTTTTTTTTATCTTGAGAACATGTCCAAGCCATTGTATTTCTGTCTCTAATGATATATATATATTCTGTTGTTTCTTTGTTACTAAACTGTTCAGTGTCTTCTCTTTTTTATTTATGATAAAATGTCCTGTCAGCTCTTATCTCATAATAAAAAAAGTAAAGGAACCCTTTCATACCTCGTGGTATATAGGTCAATACAGTGTTAGGCCTGTATTTTCATTGACAGTCGGCACACGATGGGTGATGTGGTCAGCATCACGCCGGCCGCCTTACTTTCCCAGAGCATGTCTGGTACCCAGTTGAGGCTGGGTCGACCTGAGAGCCGCGTGGTCGGGAAAATTCCAGCGCATTGCGGAGCTGAACCCAGACCACCAGCCTTGAGAAGCGAGTTCACTAACAACTACGCTACAGCGGCTCTCTATCTCATAATGGTGAAACAAAACATATTTTGAGAAAAAAGAGCTATCCTGGACATTATAAAATAAACTGTCCAGCGATGGCTATAACACACTCGACAGACAAGGACAGAGCATCATTTTCTGTCTCAGGACAGGGCATAACAGACTGAATAAACACTTGCACAGGCTACGATTGTCTCCATACCTTCTATGTCCCTGTGGCATCTCTGATCAAATCACAGAACATGTTCTGCAAGACTATTCCCTGTGCGTCCTCCCTAGAAAGGAGGCGTTACAACACATTACTGCATTCAAAATTATATGGCACCAGAGATGAGCTCTAAACAAGTCAACTTCATCATAATAATGCATCTAACAGTATAATCATCAAATAGCGATTACAAAAAGAAGAAAACTTGTCCATCCTTGAGGATACTATCATTAGATGAAAAATTTAGAATCAAACGTAACATGAGTTGGCAATTACCCCTGTGAATACAAGCAAGATATATACATGCTAAGCGAGTTATGGGAATCATGAACATTTATATCCATCAGTGTCTAAGTTGAATGATGTTGACTCTGTAAACTAACTAACTATCCAAAGCAAAATGCAGGATATTAAAAAATATATATATAATACATTTTTGCAAATCTGTGAAAGAACAATTAACTAGATTTATACTGCTCCATTTCTTGTGTTAAATAATAAATTCTTCATGTTCCTTTTTGATGGATCTTAGATTTCTTTCTGCTTGGTTTCATTCTTCTTTATTGTTCTTCTGTCAGATTATAGCTTGTGTTAGACACTTACAATAGGCTAAGAATAAGTCAAACAACCCTCTGCCAATGTCAACAGCAGGAACACACACGGAGCATGTCCTGCAAGACTGCCATCTCCTGGGTGAGCTGAAAAGCAACATGTGGTTACAATCAGTTGACCTGAAAAGCTAGCGTAGGAAAACCTGATGCTGACTGCCCAGTTTGTGGTCCACAGCGAATTAAACGCATGACCAGAAATCGAAGAAGAAGTGGGTCATAGCTTTTCAATGGACTGTATAGTTCATTTCAGATCATCCACATCCCAACAGATAGATCTTTCTTCTGTCAGTTGTTAGATTACAGCAAATGCAGTGTTTCCTATCCTGTGAAGTTGACACTTATGAAGGATTTTCGTGTGCAGTTCCTTGACTCAACGTACAAGCCTGCCACACCAATGTTAAATATAGTGTACAACTTTAAACATCAAATTCTTGTAGTTTATATAATAGGAGATGTGTTCACTTTATACACTTTATTTAGTAAAATGTATGTATATATATGTTTCTCCAGCAGGTGAGTGTCTTGGACTGACTCACTATCTTTTACACTACACCTGCTGTTGACAACTGAAGCCATCATGATGGAACAAGTAGACATCAAGATTGAAGACTTCATGGATGTGGTGTACAGGTGTAAATTTTGTCCGTACAGTTGTACGCAGTCCCCTGACATGGGCACTCATGTGAGAGATAAGCATTTATCATCAGGGTTCCTGTCCCAAGAAGGAAGCCCATCTTCAAATAATATCAGGATCATGAAAGGAGATGCATGTAAGAAGGAAAAGAGAAAAATAAAATAACTTTCATATCATGTGGTAGATAGAGAATATGGTGTTTGACTAGTTAGAAGTTATATATTGGATTCTCCTAGAGGAATTAATTCTTATTTTTTGTGTTTGTTGGACTAAACACTCTGATATAAACAAAACAAGGTTCCTCCTTAGGTTTACAGCGGCTTTAATCCTCGACATAACAAACAATGGTGTTTGACACAGTGTTCCTTGACTAATGAGAGCAGCAATAGTGTAGCGTTTAGTTTAGCACACTTGATTCATAGTCGAATGGTCATATGATCAAATTCCTCAGTCAACTTCAGTTGAAGTAGCAGTTGAAGTGGTGTACTTTGTTAACATTAGAGGCAAACAGTAAATACATCAACTATATTAATATTGTCCACCTGTGTGTTGCGGGACCCTAAGGAAAGCAAAGAATAGTAACACTGCAACCTACAAGGCATGTCGTAAGAGGCGACTGAGTTAGGGGCCTAGAGAAGCTATCCTAGTAAATAAAAAACATAGCAGAAATCTGATGTGCTGTTCTACATGTAGGCGCATAACTGGCACAATATACAATCCCTCTTAGGCTCAGATCACATACAAATCACAAAGATTGGTTTAACAAGGGGAGCGTATGGAGAAGAAGATATTGTTATTTTTTATACGGTGTGTTCAAGATAAAAGCGGCCCGAGTGGCAAATCAAAAGTTACCAGTTACTTATTGTGGTGTGTCTATTTACTATTTAAACCAGTTCTGACTAGCTCGTCCTACGTCACATTTGTTCATCGTCCCTTCCTGCACTACAATTACACACCATTACACAACCATGACCTATCAACATCATAACTGAACCTTCTCATTCTCATAAACATATGCCAGATTAGCTCCCTTGACAACAATGCTTCCTTAACGACAAGGCTGCTTTTATCTTGAACACCCTGTATAATTATAATTGTATTACTTTTTTTATTACTTATTTCAGCATCATCAAATTCAAGTTTAGCACTAGCTTTAGATGTTGCTGTGTCAGAAGCTGTTGGAAAGGTCTCAGCATGTACTTCTTTCAATACAACAACTACCGCCACACACAGCAACAGCAGCTTACATACATCAGAACCTAGCAGAAGTAGTAGTGGTACCAACTTTAACATTCACGAATCAGAAGAAGTTTTAGGCTTCACATCTGACACTCAGACATTCCTTGATAAAGGTTTGACCTCATGTAGTTTTGTTTATCAAATTATGATTATGCTAAAACCAAATTCCATTTTGGACTTCCTACTAAACTGTGACTTACCTCATTGGCTCCCATGAGCCACTTGGAAACGCCACTGTGTATTTCTTTTAAATCTATTTTAAATAAAATTCATTTACCTACAAAATGGTATATTACTCTTAAAAATCTGTTAATTAATTAATTAAGGAAACTGCAGCTGAATTTGTATATAACCTGCAATGGGAAAATAGGACATAAATTCAATTCAGCCACAACCTGTTTTTTCAATTCGGTAGCCAATCAGTTAAGCGGTAATGAGCTCCATCACAACCCAAGCTTACCTGGTTCAAATTCTACACAGGCAGTTTGGAAACAAATTCGTTCCAGTGGAAAAAATTGACCTCAATTTCAGAAAGCAATGGCAAACTACTGACTGTATGAGGCGCCTAGGAAATCAACAACTCGTTTACTTGGTTGGTGGCTAAATACTGTAAAGGATATGCTACGATTTTAATTTTTCACCAAAAATAACTTGCTCAGTCATAAAATTGGGTTCCCAAGATGCTTTATATGTCAGAACTAGAAAATACACTGACCAAGATACTGTTTTACTTCCACTTTGTATCAATATGATTTCTTCTTGGAAGAGGCCTACTGGAGACATAGTTTCTGTTGTGAGAAAATTAACCCTTTCATCTTCAATATGTCATCCAAGTTGTAAGAGAGTCACAGTTGTTTGAGGGTCTCTGTGACATAGAGGTTAGGTGCTTGCCTCTTGCTTGTTCTGAAAGTACTCAGTTTGCTCCCTCGTGAAGCTTTTGGGATATTTTCCAGATATCCTGATCTCAGTGTAGGTGAAATTGAGTTACTAGTCTTATAGGAAACTGACAATAAAACGTAGGTCGAGTATTCAAGTTGAACACTTAAAAGAATGCTTGGCAGTTCAAAAATCGAGAAGAGCAGGCTGGAAAGCTGATACCTGAGCAATATTTATTAGAAAGATTTTTTTTTTTAATTCCAACAAAATATTTTCACCGTCTTCTGAATTACATTGGGGACCCTTGTCAGTGTTACAGATTTTCATGCACTGCCGCAGAGATCTTCCTGTGTAAGAAAAAGATTGAAGCACACATGGTTACCCACTGAAGTGCAATGATCCTATCACAAACAAAGCGAGTCATAATAAAGTCCACTCTAAGTAGCAGACCGTTTATGCCATTGTACCCACCACTTCATTTGAGTTGGGAACCCACAGAGAAAGGTAAACAGTGAAAGACAAAGGGACTCTTAGAGAAGAGAACTACAAATGAATATTAAGATGTTTAAAGTTTCTCCAGTGTCCTTTATTTCTTGATACATTTGTCTCCCTCCTCAATGCTTGCTTTGCAATTCTTAAATCATTTCTTATCAGAGTATATCCAACATATCAGCAATTTCTCTTTCTTATAACAAGTGATACTAATAGTTGACCAGATATTTTTCTGATTTCATCACCTCTCCTGAATTTGTTCCATTTTATACTCATTATTTTTCACATTAATCTTTTTTTTCACATGCAATCAGCCTGCTTTCTATATCTCTAGTTATTTTCCAACTCGTGTTGCATATGTTAGTATTGAGACAACGTTAGAAATGAAAATGTGTAATTTAGTTTTAAAACTAGATAATTTTGAGTTTTATATTATATTAGACATGATATTAGAATAGATGTATAATAGAGAGACTGAGATGGTATGATAAGATTACGAATAATGAAGTCAGAGAAAGAACTAAGCAGATACCAGTGGAAAAAGAGCCAAGGAAGAGACGCTGGCGATGGATAGAACACACATTGAGAAGACCGACCGGAAGCATTGCAAGACAGACACTGTTTTGGAACCTGCAGGAAAGAGTAGGAAGGCCTAGACATACCTGGAGAAGAGAGCTGGAGACTGATATTAAAAGGAAAGGTAAGACATGGAAAGAATTGGAAGGGATGGCTAGAGAGAGGAAGAGCTGAAAGATGTTTGTTGAAGACCTGTGCTCCATTGGGAGTTAAACAGTGAAAAAGAAGAAGGCATGATAATAAGTCCTTTTTTTGGCTCATTATTCTTCCAAATATTTGTAAACCTTTATTATCGATAAAACCAACATTCATGCTCCATTTTTTTCAGTATCTTTCACCCCGGTAAGTGTTGCTTCCACTCACAGTGGGCCTGTTACCTTGAGCAACACATCAACCCCTGATCTAGCAGAGCTCATCAATTTGGTCAAGCCATCTGATAACAGCTGCAGCAACATTAATGATGGCAATGGTAGTAGCTTATTTAACAATAGCCATCTTAAAGACACAGATTCCTGCCATTTTGTTACCACTGGCAACAATCACCTGGCAGTCGGTACTGACCACCTGTCATCAGGGGAGGATCAGCTATCCATGGGATCTGTTGTCCAACTACAGTCAGGAGCAGCACCGCTGTCTTCTCTAACACAACAATTTACAAGTGCTGCTGTTGTTTCAGGGGATCTTGATGGATTGGGTGTCTCTCAACCATACACTGTCATGGCAATACACTTGCCTAACTTAGGTGAGAAGATAGTCTTGTTGCTTCTACTTCTTTCACTCTCTGATTTTCAAGATATCTAAAGAGCATTTCATACAATGACACTGCTGGCAGCCGTATCATTCTTCTCTTCTACGCATACTGGGGATAACTTTGTGAAAGGATATGTCAATAACACCTAAGGAAAGAACTGCTGGAATGTAATTGTATCCACTATATCGCCCATGTGTTGCCGGGGCCCAAGGAAGCACAGAATAGTAACACTGCAACCTACAAGGCATGTCATAAGAGGCGACTAAGGTAGGAGTCTAGGGAAACTACCTTAGTAAATAAAAAACGTTGCAGAAATCGGATGTGCTGGCCTACTTGCTGGCACATAGTTGCCCTATGCACATACACTTCTGTTACTTTAGTTGCCCTATACACATAAAGTGTCACTGAAATGAGAAATATAATCAGTATATGTTCTTTCACATGACATCCAGACAGCAGACATTTTATGCACCAAAAGGGGATGAAATATATATTTCTTACCAAATTGTATTAAATGACTAATTTTTTATACTGAAATGAACACTGTAATACATTTTTCAGTAGTATATCTTTCTGTTTCCTAACCAGGGGAATGTTCTTTGCTTGTTATCTTAAAATATTCTAACTATTAACTCATCATCATTCCTGTGCTTTTCCACATTCATTCAGGTTGAAGTTCTAAAGGTCTGTTGCATTATATATATCGCTCTCGGTTTGATCATCATCAGTTATCATGCCTACTGATGTTCTTGATCATAAATCACAGATCTGTCCCCAACATTAGCAATCAACTTCATTGTGAATGTTCTTCCATGTCAGGATGTTGGACTTCAGTATGTTCTCCCTTTGTCAGTCTCTATCTCTCTTACTGGTAAATTTTCCAGTTGTTGCAATATATTCTAACCCATATCTTCAAATTACATGCCAAAATATTTGATATCAGATATTTGCCAGAAGTTTCCATTTCTCATTGGCCTCTCTCAACACACATACATTAGTCCTTTTAGCAGTCATCACATTTGAGTTGGTATTTTTACAGTGTGGTTAGGGTTGTAGATTTACCACTATTACTGGAAACATGGTATAGTAACTAAATTAATTGTTATTTAATTGTTTTCATTTCTGTACATAGTTATTTTCACATTTAATCTTTCAGCGGTAAATGGATCAAATTCAGTGCCACAGTATGTTATGAGCACACCAGTGTCAGAACCTATAAATATACCTGAACATACAGAGACAAAGGTAATGCTATTCTGTGCAGATGTTTATATGTGTTGCATTAGTTACCCTATGCATCTGTTTACATGGGTTTCCTTAGTTGCCCTGTGTATATGTGTTGCGTTAGTTACCCTGTACAATTGTGTACATGTATTGCCTTAGTTACCTTGTACAGTTGTGTGTGCATATTCTCTTGACCTACTCTGTGGAGCTGTGTTCTTTAGTTACCATGTGCACACTTTTTGTTGTTCTGCATTCATGTTACTATCATATTAGATCACCTAACTTGTCACGAGACAAAAATTCTCATTGTGGTCTGGTTGGATGCTTTATGAAAGTCTGGCGCTGCTTACATTCAGTTTTAGTTTATAGGAGCAATGCCATGAGCTCATAGAAACTCTTGCATACTTGATGTCTTGAACATTGAATATATGAGTCATTGAGCCACAGTAGTTAATGTACTGGTCTCTTAGATGGGTGGTCTCGATGCTCACGGTAGGATTTTTCCGGCAACAGATAACTCTCAAGTTGACTCAATCTCAATAGAGTCAATGAACAGCAAGTGTTGTTTTCCTCTTTGATCGCTGTCTTCAACCTTTCCTTATGTTGTTTTAAGGAGCCTAAAATGTAGTGAATCAGATGTCAGTGAACCAGAACTGATCAAAATCCTACTTCATCACCATGTAGTGACCATGGTAGCGTACTGCAGACTAAATAAATGAGTATAGATTGAAAGGCAAGGCAAACCAGGTCTAAAAAATTATGTGATAAAAGTGAATGTATTAAAAAAAAATGGTGTGCATTTGTTGCCCTAAGCACAAAGGATGTCACAGAAGAGAGATTGTGTACATACCAAGTGAATACTTAAAACTTTATGACATAATCAATTTTGTCTGTCATTTATTTGGATGTCTCTGTTCCTCTTCAGGAGTTTCTACTGTGTGGATTGTGTAAATTGGCTTTCACCACCATGGAGAATGTCAATCCACATGCAGTCAGAACACAAAGAATAATGCAAGGAAGTGGGGTTAGCATTGGCGTGCAGGTCAGAGTTCATTCACTTGAGTTTTAGTAACAAAAAAATCATCATCAGTCTTTGTTGCACCCAAGAGCATATAAGACGAGACAAAAATGTCCACTCAAATGAGCACAAATAAAATAACTCGTAGTAAGTTTCAGAATTATTTTTTTAGAATTCTCAAGAGAAATATGAAAATAAAATATTTTTTTTAATTTAAGGAAATTAACATGAGAATATTATTGAGAACTTGAGTTTGTCGCTCTATTGCAACCTGTGCCACTTTGCAGATGTGTTTTGTAAATAAAGTCTTTTAAAGTCTTTTCTAGCATTCCTCAGTAAGCTGATATGAAGCAATGAGCATCGTGTAACAAATTATTCTTGCTAGCAAGAAGAAATAATATGTACTAAGTCTACAGAAGATACATATATGACTACAATACAATTTCCTGTAGCCTTTTCGGACCTTATTGTATGAAGTGTCTGTCACTTGACATTTCTAGACTCGTGAGTAGGAGGTTGGGGAACCAATTCCTTTCCTCACTTGAGGAACATTGAGTGTGAGATTAAACCTACAACACTCTTGTGTCTGAGTTGATAGGCGAACACTTGCAGAATTACGCTAATCAATGCCACATGTATGACTAAAAAAGTTAATTGCATATCCTTTACAGGACTTTGCGAATCAACCCCAACTTTTAAACGCTGTTTGTGATTTTTCTAGGCATTATTACGTTCAGTAGTTTGCCATTGCTTTCTGAAGGGTGGTGCCATCATCCTTTGTAAAAATCTGC